>OZ004590.1:2665000-3130000 GCA_963924555.1 Crambe crambe
GTTCTCATACTTTCATACATGAAATTGTCAATCAAGTGCATGATGGTGTATATGTAGGTATACATACGTATAGTTATTATACCCATGGATGCAGCCATACCTATGATAGCTAGCATGTTGGGACACATCATGCATGTATGTTAATAAAGTACATAATAATATTATATGTGGCTAATGTACATTGAATAATGTTACATAGCTACATATGTATACACTCCCTAACTCAATAACCCATGCAGTAGAGTATTTGTAGACTCAGCATTCATTGTTAGCTACACACTATCCTGTGAATCTATATGTAACACTTGTTTCATTATACTGTATGATAGTTAGCATGTTGGGACACATCATGCATGTATGTTAATAAAGTACATAGTACATGTATATGTGGCTAATGTGCATTAATTTATAGCTGATTGTAGTCAATGAATAATGTTATATAGCTACATATAGCTTATTCATTGGCTGCTGAATCTAGCTATATAGGGATGCCCCATTGGAGTATTTTCTTTCATAACTCCAGAATACTTCTCTCCTAGCTAGCTACTATCAGAAACTCCCAACTTGAAGACAGAAAGAACACTGTCAATGTGCTAGGACTCAAGTATGAAGAGCAGAAGACAGAGCAGTATCAGTTTACAGCCACTTCAAAAAAATCGCCATTTTCATCTAGTTGTTAATCTTCATTTTTAACAAACTTATGGCTCATTAAAATGCTATAGCTAATTTTTATACCACATGCACTACTCAAAATTGACTGCGGTATAATCCTTTACCTTTAACTCAACACATTAAAATAGCATGTCATTTTTCCAACTTGCTAGCTTTCAACCTACAATATGGCAGACATTTTATGCCCCACATGTGATTCTTGGACCTGACCTCACAACTGAGCTGACTAGTGATCTGTCATTAGCTTTCTCTTTTGAAATGATGTTGGTCTCTTGATACTCAGAGCGTAAACCCTAGGCACTAGTCTGGTTATGAATCAAGCCTTGATGCAATACTAATCAAAGTTCATGCATAACACCAGTAAAGGCCTTACAAAATTAGGTCAATAAACTGTATTAGTCCTTCCAGATCAGATTCATTTTGGCTCATACAATAATATGATGAATCCTCCAGTGAACTACATAGCTGGCTACAATAACTTGGATAGCAGGATCACAGGATCCAGTTACCTATAAAAATACATTTTAAAAAAGGTGATGAACAAGCATAGACATTCTAAAAAATAAAAAGATAAGTAGGGATGGCTATAGCTATGCGGTTCAGCAACAAGAGAGTGAACTTCAGTCAAGTAGCTAACCCCTTACCCATCACCAACTACGAGCCATACTTCACTCTCATCTTGTCCTGTCATGGGAGTGAAGTAGGAATAGTTAGCTTGTAGTTGGTAATATTGGTGATAGGTAAGGGTTATATACTTGACTGAAATTCACTCTCTTGTTACTGAATTTTTTTGAACTGCATATACCCATCCCTATACTTATCTTATTTTTGGCTTTAGTTGTATAATGTAGAATAATGCCCACAATAATAATTACATAGCTATAGATTCTTAACATGGTACTAACTACTAGATGGAGAGCAATAATCAATGACATCTTTCATTCATTTCCAGATCTTCCAAAATCAGAGAATTCTACTGTCATAGCTACTTCAATATTACAATTCCTCATTCGTCTTGGCATGACATCCATTAAATGTGACATGATTGAAGAGGCTTTGAAGTCGGATGACTGCACAATTGCAATGTCTCTCATCAATGATATGCCAGATATACCAGCACTCCAGTTTTCAGGAAAACGTACTGCTCTTCACTGTGCCTGCTTACATGGAAGGCTTGATATCGTTAAAGAGCTCATCACTAAGTACAACCTTAGCATTGAGACCAAGGATGATAGTGGGTACACACCCCTCCACACTGCAGCTCAGTATGGACACTTAAATGTGGTCAAATATCTATGCTACATGCTAATGGCTAACTTTTTACCAGAAGATTTAAAACTAGATGAGCATGTTGACTGTATGAATAATACCCCTCTACACATAGCAAGTAGACATGGCAGGCTAGATATTGTTACATTCCTTTCTCAAGAAATGTATCATCATTGTGACCCAAACAAAATTAACAACGAAGGTTTGTCCTGTCTCCACTTGGCTGCAGAGCATGGCCATTTCTCTGTCGTGAGGTTTTTGTTGGAGAAAATAGGTGGTGATATCACCCTTGTGGATGAGTATGGGAGGTCTCCTGCTTACCTTGCTGCTGGAGGAGGGCATCTAAATGTACTCAAGTACATGATAGAGGAAAAGCAAGCTGATGCTCACTTCAAAACCACAAAGGAATGGAAAAATGATAAATTCACCATTGCAGCAGGAAGGTCACTAGTGCACACAGCCAGTCGTGAAGGACACCTCAGTGTGCTCAAATACTTAATGGTCCAGCAGAGCTGTGATCCCTCTTGTCGGGATGAAAGAGGCAGGACTCCCTTTCATTTAGCATGTGAAAAAGGGAACCTTGATATTATACAATATCTCGCAGGTACTCCAAACTGTGACATTTCATGTAAGACTAATAGTGGAAACACTCCCTTACATCATGCCAGTCACAATGGACACATTAACATTGTTAAATATCTTGTAAAGAAATGCAGCCTCAATCCTTCCCCTAAGAATACCTATGGCAACACACCTCTTCATTTTGCTTCTTTAATGGGACACTTGCCTGTTATCAAATACTTAATTGATAAAGGCTGTATCCCAGATTGTACCGGTCAATATGGTAGAACTCCTCTTCATAAGGCCAGTGTAAATGGTCACCTTGATGTTATGCAGTACCTCATAGATGAACATCACTGTAACCCTTCATGCAAAGATGAAAATCAAATCACTCCTTTACATCTTGCCAGCCAATGTGGTCATTTAGCCATAGTGAAGTATCTCATTAAAGAAAAAGAATGTGATCGATTATCTAAGTGCAAAGACAATGATGTACCTCTTCACTTTGCTGCTAATAATGGACAATTGGCTATTGTAAAGTACTTCATTGAAGAATTAGGTTGTGATTATGATAGAAGAGGGTGTAATGGTAGAACACCCCTTCATCATGCAAGTGATCATGGTCACCTTAATGTTATAAAGTATCTCATTGGTGTTTGTGACTGTGACCCTTCATGCACAGATGAAAATAAATATACTCCCTTACACCTTGCCAGTATAAATGGTCACTTATCCACGGTAAAGTACCTCACTGAGGATATTAAGCACAAATGTGACCCATTGTTCAAGAACAGTGATGATAATACATCTCTTCACTTTGCTGCACTTAAAGGGAGATTGGCTGTCGTCAAGTACTTCATCGAAGACTTGAAGTGTGATCCTAATAGTAGGGGTCGATTGGGTAGAAGTCCTCTTCATGATGCTAGTGAAAATGGTTACCTGGATGTTGTACAGTTTCTTATAGACACTCCTCACTGTGACCCTTTATGCACAGATGAAAATAACGACACTCCTTTACACCTTGCCAGTAAGAATAATCACTCAGCTACAATGAAGTACCTCACGGTAGTAAGCTGGAAAATATAATACTCCAATCAACGTGTGTGTGTCAGTCATTTTTGTAAATATATTCTCCCTTTATGTACGTGTCCCTGATAGAAAGTTCTTAATTTTATGTACATAGCTAGTAGGTTGATTTTTGAGTGCTTTCAATTTCTATTTATTATAATAATTATTTTACTATTGCGCACACACTGCCAGAACCACTGAATTTGTTATATATATTTGTTGGCAGCGGTGGGATCATCAAAAGAAGAAGAGATAGTTAGCTGTGAGTTGTTATTTGATGTGAACAGTCACAATGACTGCTAAACTACCAGAACCACTGTATATCTAGCTAACACATTTGTTGGCAGTTGTGGAATGATGACTTTGTGTAAGACAGAAGCAGGCACCGTCTGGCTTAACCTAAGAATTGGAATTTGAAGGAGCAGAGGACCTACCTACACATTTAATCCACCATCATAAAAGAACTCCTAGCCTGGACTTCTAATTTGTCACCTCTGTATTTAGGCCATTTTGTAACATAAGAAATTAATGTTCTTTACTATGTTCTTTACTCTCAAAGGTTACTAGCACTGGGTCATGTGTAGCTAATTATAACAAATCCAGGACTGCCAACTCACCTTCAATGATCAGTATATATAGCTACAATGTGAAGTGAGGTACAGTCTTGAGGGAGATTGCACTACTACTAGCTACACCACTGGTTATCCAGAGCTGAAATTGAAAGTCATTTTTCTATGAAATTGGAGACAAAGACACAAGAACCTAATGATCGTATCATGAAAGTATAAAGAGGACTGAAGGAGAAGCTGAAAAGAGGACATAAGAATCAGAATCTCGAATAGCTATGGAGGGGATCAAAAGAGGTAGAGGAAAATGCAAAGAAGAGAAAAGAAGCAGAGGGGAGAAGAATATATTTAGCTACATATCTACTTCCTCCCTAATAGCCACAAAGTGCATGTATATTTGTAATGTAGATTTCATGCTTATAGCTCTAATGGCTACTTTGACACAGATGCCTTATTATTGACATAAGATACAGAGAAAAAGAAACGCCAATGATGCTTAGCTATATACTAAAGTGATGACAGCCCACCTGGCACGTGTTCTAATTGTTTACAAAAATGCATGTAGCTATATATACATAATGGTGGACCTAACTTTTCAAAGGAATGGGCCTTAAAGTTATGGCTATAGCTATATTCTTGGTTTTTTCCAAATCGGAAATTCATGATCCACTCTAGTTATCAAAGTTATTATTATTGACTGTCAGAATAGCTTATTCTGTATAGCCATGCTTTCATTGAAAGCGATGCCAGTCATTATTATAGCACAGACTATAGCTATTGATCTTCTCATAACTAGCTATAGTTATTCTTCGCCTTGACACGTTTCAGTTTTCAACCTTAAAATAAATAATCGGTAAGTACAGCTCTTATTAGCTAGCTGCTACCTAGTCTGTGCAGTTAGTAACATCAGTGACACACATGGTATCATAGTTGAAGCCAAACTTGAGTGCAGTGCTTCTAAACTCTTTCTCCACATAAGCAGGAATGGCATCAGCAGTCTCTGCACTACGAGTGACCATACCACCTGTTATTATATGCAAGCCATGAGATATTCAATAATTTGGAATGAAATAACAAGCCTGCATAAGGACCAGTAGGAGTAAATCCACAGTAAACAATAAGCATCCAGTGAGGATGAGGCCATGACAACACTCTCCATTTCTCATTCTGGGGCACAAGAGGAGTGTCTGTATAGCTGATTAAAGGAGTGCAAGTGTGAAATAATATATGCGTAACAAACACTAACAAACATGTGAAACACCTGACCATCTAGATAGCTAGTCAAAAGATCACTTTACTTTATTCCATCCCTGTATAATTATGAGAGCATACTTCACTGTCAGGACACCAGGAGTCATTAGGGAAACATTGGCAACCGAGTAAACCACTGGAGTCTTGCAGGTGCTGTTACTCCCACCACAGTAGGCAACACGATCAATCCAGCTCCCATTCACAAACATAAACTCATCACGTTGGCAAGGTAAATAGTCAAAACCAGCTGGCCAGCCTGATTGCCCACAGTTCAGGCCACGGACAATCCACCATTTTCCCTTCACCTAAAACCATAGATTTGAAAGTGTCAGAACTGGCTCCTGACTGAGAAATGTGTGAGATAAAGATTGATATAGCTACCTGAGTCATATCAGTGAGGTTCTTAATGGCATCAGTGTCATTTGCAAGACAGATGCCATCTGGAGGAGACACAGGAAGACAGCTGTGATCATTCATACACTGAAGGAGTGACCGATATTTAGTACTGTTGTGGCCATAAAGAACTTCACAAAGGAGGTTGCAGCCTTCGATATTTTTCTTGCTGAGACATTTGGCATTACAAAGGTTTGCCTGTCGACACTGGGTCTCCAGCATGCACGTGAAAAAAACTTTTGAACAGTTTGCTATGACACAGGGTCCCGGACCTCCCATCTTTTTCTTCATGGCTACGTGCTCTGTGGCAGCTGCCGGCGCAGATTCAAAGAAGAGAAGTAGTTCTAAAGACGCTGTGAGCAAGAGTAAAGAGACCATGCTGCGCTGATATCTAGAGATAGCTATATAGCTATATCTACAGACGTAGCGACCTTTTACCCTACCCAGAATATGGTAATGGGTCGACTATGCATATGGAACGCGTACCGCCGCGCCGCGCGTGCCCTCATTGCGCGCGCATGCATGGAATGCAGTGAGGTGCCTCCCCTCTGGCTAGCCATAGATAGTATACTATACTATCTATGGGCTAGCTTGCTTAGAGCAGCCTCTGATAGCTTTCCAACCTCTGTAGATAACTCTGTGGATCCACCAGTACTACTACTCATCATAATTATTCTGAATGTATATTCAGAATCTTACTAACTACACCTCACTAATTTTTATTTTTTATTTTTTTATTTTTTATTTTTACAAAATGTAGCTACAAGTATCCAGGTCACATAATGCATCATATTATTGCTCACTGTTAGTACTAAAAGAAATGCCAAATTGAAATCATTAATCAACATGTAAGGGTTTCACAAAGCTCAAACTACAGTGGAGCCTCTGAATAAAGGACACTTTGGGACCAGTCATTTTGTCCTTTGTAGGGAGGTTGTCCTCTCTCGGAGGTTTAAAATGTATTAGCACTATAGGGAAGTTAACTTTTGAGGACATGAAAGGCGTCCCTTGTAGAGAGGCTGTCCCTTTCTTGGAGGGTCCTTTATCGGAAGTTCCATTATACTTATACACACACATAATAATTATTAGTACAATTATGTAATTATGCATCACAAACATAGTAATTAGATTTCAACTCCTATTCTTTATTCTTTCTACTTGCTGCTTGAGAAAAACAAATGTTAGGTATGTAACGTGGAGTTGTTCTCATATAGTCAATGTATACTGGCCCAATGCTCCTTACAAGATCAGGTTCTTCGAAATATGGCACAGCAAACAATATGTATCCAGTGAACACAGTAGAGAGCAAAAAATGACCAATGGACTGCATAGAATTAATAACAATGATACTAAATATCTTGACATTAAAGACATGCATGGTACGTAAGCTAGTTCTTAACAGTAAACAAGTTTAAGCTGGCTTCAAAAACCTTAAAAAAAAGTTGAGGCATGATAGGGTTTGGCTGCTTTTCCTACTAGCTAGATCAATCTAGAAAATTATATGTCAGCTCAAAGTGAGGCTACAAAAAAACAGCACCTATAAAAATGCATTCCGCAAAGTCTATGGGAGTAAAAGTGCCTACTCAGCAATGATTTTCCAAACCCCTACTACAGTTGTACCATTATGATCGCTAGTTGTTAGCTTCCATGGTAACATAATGATGGTAAAGGAGGAAGCTTGCTCAAGCAAACTTTTTCTGATACGCACAAAATATCAGTCAATCTTAGCCCCTAAACCAATAGGAAAGACTAGCAGCATTTTCTCTGCTCCAATAATGCAATAACCAAATCTAAATAATGCACACCAAAACTGCATGATCATAATGTAATAATAAATTGTACCATTGTTGGGATGACCCAGAATCCCAGTATGAGGAAGGTGTAAGTTGGGTGCCTCATCAAGCCATACACACCAGTAGTAATGAAATCCATTTCCATATCTTTCCTATAGGGAGAACGCACATTCATAAATAATTGTTTTTATGGAGGAAATTTTTCATCAATGGATTTCACAGTTTTGAAATAACTATTAGCTATTGTTTCACACATAAACTTCTCCACATAATTATACTAAGCACCTTTTCAAAATTCTATTCAAAGGCGCCTTTATTCCCAGAAGGTTCATTGGGTCCAAAGTTAGCAGTGATACTGCTACACCTGTCCAGCAAAAGAGACTGAAAGCTACAGGAAATGAAATAAAGAAATAAGGATTTCCTTACCAACCCAAGGGAAAGGAAAGGGTTAGCATCAACGACTTGTGTCTCCCATCAAGATTTTGTTGCCACCAATCAGAATGCTTGGTATTATTTGTGACACAATTATAATGTGCAAAGCTTATAGATCTAGCTTGAATATGCAGAAGAATGGCCCAGACCTTTCCCCTTCCCTTGGGTTGGTAAGGGTAGCCAGACACTAGCATTGGCCATATCCCATATTGAATTCTACCAATAAAGTTATCTACCAAAATAAACCTTAGCAGTGGTATCATGAGGCACTAAACTTACTGTATATAAACAGCCTGAGGTGATACTGCTGGATATCCCACAGGACATAAAGCATTGGTGACCAGCAATAAAAGACACAGATCAGGTACACACTGGTTGATGCTACAAAGAGTATTCTGGTGTTTTCTTCAGAAAAGAACAACAGCAACAGCTTCTTTGCAGGACCTCTTACCATACCACTGAAAAAAACAAGTGAAATTATTTATGACGAGTCATTCTGCTATACCCAGGCCCAATGATAGGTGGGTCATAGTAAAAATGAGTCAAGATACTAGAACAGTGTTTAAAATTCACCTGTGATGATATCACTATAATCTGCTCATTCATACAGACTGAATGGTAGCTAGCTAATTAGAAATGGCCAGGTCTCATTTTGTAAGCTGTGAATAATGATCACCTGTGTTGCAGGCCAAATCCTAATGAGAGTAGTAGGTTGTTCCACAGAGGTGTTGAGGAGATATGGGGTGGGTCATGCCAATCTGGACTAATGTCAACCGTATTGGGAAAAGCAAGTGATGGTACTTGAAAGTTCATAAGAAATGCAAACATCTGGAGAAGCAATTAGGGATTTATGAATCAGGTCCTAGTTAGCAAGACTAGTTTAGATTACTTACATAAAAGTTAGTTAATACAGCAATCAGTCCTGCTGCCAAACTGATCAACAAGCATATGACTTCTTTCATACTTCCCACTGGAAAGAAAACGCTCTTATAACAATCATTACTTAAGTCATGAGCTTAGTTTCTAAGGAATCAATATCAGGTCAGTACAATCTTCCATATATTCGCTCAGCTTAGAACCTACCTTCAATTCCATATAGGTACACCCACTTCAGATTAATAGGTAAGGGTCGATTTAACTGTAACTTTATCGCGCGCGCGTGCCGAGATAACTTTATTCTTAATGAGCAAAAAAAAAGCTACCCTAGGACTCAAGGCTACAAAGTCCACAAAGTCAACTCTGACTGAAAAAAATGGTCTTAAGGAGAAAAATCAAACAAACCAAAAACAACAAATAAAATGAAGAATGAAGAACTATTACATACTATAATGTACAACATTAAATTACTGATACAATGACAATGGTAACTATAATTACTGTATGAATAGCTAGCTAACTAGTTAATGAAAAAATTATATTCAAACTGCTGCATTATTCATCTAATCCAGAAATTATATCTACTGCACTTGGTCGATTCATTCTCCATTTGCTCAAGCATTTTCGGATCAAAGTAAGAAGCTTAGGACGTTGCATGCCTATGGTGATGAGCAAAGAGTCTATTAAGCTAGACCGAGACTCCTCCTGTGGAGGAGGCTGCACACCAGTGAGCATCTCCAGCATGAGGACCCCAAAGCTGAAGATGTCAATTTTTGTGGACTGCATACGAGGGTCATTGACCTCTGGAGCAGCATAGATAGGATTTCCAAGATCAGCTGTTTGTAGCAGGCTCAAGAGACTGATTATTCCATAGTCTGTTACTTTAGCTCTCCAGGCACCATTAGGGAGAGGTTCAAGAAGAACATTGGTGCTACTGATGTCTCGATGAATGATGGGGTGTGGCTGCATTGAGTGAAGATAATTGAGGGCTCTAGCCACGTCCAAACCTATAGAGGTAGTGTTGCTTAAAGAGAGCAATTGGTTTTCTTTTTCTATTTCCTTTCTCAGGCTAGTTGACATCAACTCAGTAACAATTATAATTTCTCCTTTCAAGGTGGCTCCTATGAATTGCACTAAGTTTGGATGCCGTACCTTGGCTATTGTGATCATACTTTCTATGATCAGATGTCTGTTGTGAGATGAAACTGTGTGGTGATGAATGGTTTTGGAAGCTACTGGCGATCTTCTGAACTTCGCAATATTAACCGAAGCCCATCTTCCTCTGCCAATCTCAGGCCCAGTGTGTTGAATCTCGTCACTTAATACAACCCAATGACTCTTGATTTTGAGCAGCTCCTCTTTGCAAGATTCAAACTGCTGGTTGTGTTCTGTTGCTTTCTTCATCTTGTTTTCCAGCTCTTTATACTTTTTCTCGATTTTGGCCAACTTCTTTTCAGCCCTCTTTGCTCTTTCTTCCGATGCTTGTTCTGTTCTCACAGCATTGATGGATCCTTGTCTGAGTAGTGCATCGGTACCAGTGCCATCCTTAAAATCCCCACTATATTTCCTTTCCCCTCTGAAATTACTTGCACTTTTATGAAACATGTTCGTCTGTCTATGTTCAGTCTGTAGTGCATGAATCTCAAAGTGTTCTGCTGTTGTATCAGAATCGGGGCTGAAATCACCACGATCCATTCTCTCAATGACCACAGAAAGGTAATCAACCACAGCTACATGATTGTTATTACTGGCAAGGTACAAAGGAGTGTTATGAAATTTGTCCAAACACAATGGATCACACCGGACAGTATCCACAAGGTACTGGACGATTCTAAGACGACCATTTCTACTGGCATCATGAAGAGGTGTTTTCCTGTGTTGACCCATGACATTAGGATCACACTTTAGGTCTTCAATGAAGTACTTCAGAATAAGTAGCCGTCCATGATAAGCTGCACTATGAAGTGACGTCTCATTTATATTATTTCTGAACAAAGGATCACAGTTATACTCAGAAATAAGGAGTTTTACAGTGGCCAGATGACCACCTACACTTGCAAGATGTAGAGGAGTATTACAGGACTTATCAAGAGACACTGGGTCACAGTGATGCACTTTCAAAAGATATTGTATGACATCATTATGACCATTTTTACTAGCATGGTGAAGAGGGGTTTTTTCATCGAAGCCCATAATATTAGGATTACACTGCAGGTCTTCAAGGAAGTGCTTGACAATGGCCAATTTCCCATTTAGAGCAGCTAAATGAATTGGGCTGTTATTATCATTAGTTCTGGATAAAGGATCACAATTATGTTCCAAAGTGAGATACTTGACTACAGCCAAGTGCCCATTCGAACAAGCATTGTGCAATGGAGTGTCATTATGCTTGTCAACACATTCAGGATCACACTGACATGTGTTGATTAAATACTGCGCAACATTGAGGTAACCTTGCTGACATGCAAAGTGAAGCAATGTTCTTCCCCACTTACCTCTAGAGCAAGGATCACACTTCAAATCTTCAATTAAAAATTTCATTATGGTTAACTCTCCACAAATTGCTGCATAGTGAAGTGGGGAATTATTATTCAAATTTCTAGCAAGTGGATCACATTTATGCTTCATGATGAGGTATTTTGCTGTGGCAAGGTGGCCATACCAACAGGCCCAGTGAAGAGGGGTACAGTGGTTTTCGTCCAGGCAGGATGGATCACAGGCATGCTTTTCAATTAGATATTGGATTACATCTATATTACCATTCATGCTGGCATTATGAAGAAGTGATTTCGACCCTCGACCACCAATATTGGGACTGCAATTCAGTTCTTCCAAGAAGTACTTCATAACGACCAATTTTCCATTTAATGCTGCTAAATGGAGGGGAGTGTCATTAATTTCGTTCCTTGTTAAGGGGTCACATTTAAGCTCGATAGTGAAATACTTCACAGTTGCCAAATGACCATTAAAACTGGCAAGGTGAAGAGGATTGATGCCATCTTCATCTAAGCACAGTGGATCACAGTGGTGGGTATCAATAAGATACCGAATGACATCAAGGTGACCATTTCCACTAGCATAATGAAGAGGAGTACTTCCTGATTGATCCCTACTGCTAGGATCGAATTTTATCTGCTCAATCAAACATTTAACTACATCAAGATAACCTCTAGAAGCTGCTAAGTGCAGCAGAGGCGTGCTTTCACTTGATGCAGTATCTTGGTATGAAATACCAAGACGCTCACTCACCACTATCAGATACTTGATAATATCAAGTCTACCTCCATAACAAGCAGCATAAAAGCAGGTTTTATTACGATTTGTGACACAATTAGGATCACAATGCCTATCATCAATCAGGTAAGTCACAATATCAATGTGCCCCTGCTGACAGGCAAGGTAGAGTGGGGTAACACCTCGTTCATCCTGACAAGACGGATTGCAGCTATGGTAGTCTACTAGGTATTTAAGCACATTAAGGTGTCCTTCACGACAGGCTGTGTGCACTAGTGTCCTACCTGCTGCGGAACTAAAGTCTTCACATTTCCATGCCTTGGTGGTTTTGAAGTGTACATTCCCTTGCCTTTGTTCAAGTATGTATTTGAGTATGTCCAGATACCCATTTCCTGCTGCTAGATAAGCAGGAGACCTCCCATGAGCATCAACAAGAGTGATATCACTACCTGCTTCTTCCAAAAGATACTTAACCACAAGGAAGTGACCATGGAGTGCAGCCAAGTGAAGACAGGACAAATTTTCTTTGTTAGTAACATTTGGATTTGCATCAATCTCTTGCTTGAGAAATCTGATGATATCTAAACTGCCATATCTACAAGCAGTATGCAAAGGGGTATTACCCCTATGATCAATGAATTCATTTAGTATCTTTTGTTGAAGTGATTGCTTCAAATCTTCAGATGAGCTCATTTTGTTAGAGAGATGGTTATCAGATTTTAACTTGTTTTCCACCAACAAATCAATCATGCACTTAAACACTTGCAGGTGTCCATACTGAGCAGCAACGTGAAAGGGTGTGTGGCCATTCACATCCTTGCTCTCAATTAGGGAATTATACTTCATGATCAGCTTTTGAACAATATCTACTCTATCATGTTGACAAGCATAGTGAAGAGGTGAGCATTTGTTAGGAAGTTGGAGTTCAAATGCTTTTTCTGTGATATCTTCAATCAGAGGCATGGCTGTAGTGAAATCACCTGACTGCAGAGCAGCTAAGAGCCTTTGTGAGGATTGCTCATTAGTAATCATATCAGAACTATTCGATTATAGTGCAGCAAGCAACAAACAACGAGTCACAAAGTTACTAATTGTTACTTGAGCCTCTTCACTTCTTGATTGTAGCTATAATTGCAGTGCTGCATGATAATACGTACATGCAAGCTACATAAAATACGTATAGTTACACATTTTACTGGTATGGCACGCACATGCAGCAAGGGTTCAGAATTATATCATTTGTATGTATCTACTCTCTACTACAGAGAAAGTTTAATGTTCATTTTCATGCTTGGAGAGCATGCAGTCACAATTGGTCATTGCACAACAGGGCTGTAGGAAGTACAGTGGCCACAGATGCCATGGCTTCACCACTTTTTTTGGCCAGGATTGGAAAATGTTCATGCGATATTAGCCGCGATAGTCATGAAGCTGCTCAAAGGTCTTAACCACACCCCTAACCACACCCAAGGCCTCTCCACTTTAACACATAAGTTCCTGGACAAATGTTGCAATTGCCAACTTTGCTGATATTGAAAGAAAAGAGCTTCATTAAATATGGTTGTATATGGTTGTCAACTTTGCTGACATTGACTATGGTTGCCAACTTTGCTGACATTGAATATCAGTCACTAATATAATCTAAATTGATAAAAATGGTTGCTCTTACTGACATACTAGAAATGCTGTATGCATATGCACAGTACATGACAACTGTAATGCTATGGTCAACATCCCAGAATCAATATCTCCAGAAGTATTAATTGTGGCCAAGCACAGTATACTTAATAATGTTTTAAAACAAACTATTCATAAAGTAGCAGCTACAATGAGAGCAAACAAGTCACAAGATTTCAATTAGGGTCTGTTCTTGTCAAATTCTCTGATTCTACACTGCTATACTGAAAGCACATTTGTGTCATCATATGTTGCTGTATTGCTTTTAGCTAATGGGTGCATGGTTGCTCTTATACACATGCACATTTTTTCATGTCATGCCTGACTCTGAAGAAACAGCTAGTTGGAATTAAGCTGTCACATTCTCTCGTATTTCCGCAATCAGATGCCGCGGCTACTAATCATTTCATTCCACCGGAGAGGGAGGCTGCAATTCGAGAGGCCACTAAACAGGGGTGACTATAATATAATGATTGGTGAACAACTAGTTACTAGTCATCCTTTTTTCTTTTTTTCAAGAGTCAACCGCATGCCAAGTAGAAACAGGCAATAAGAATTCACTTCTTATAATGTATGCTTTTTTATTTACATTACAGATGTGTCGCTGAGAGAAGCTGTCGAGGCAATAAAGGTCAGGAACCACAACTCTACTGCCGGATTATTGAAGCTAGAAGGCCATAACCTGATAAAAGATAGGAAACAACATTTCCATACAAGCAGCTGATTATGACCTAGCTACTTTTTGAGTGTCAGCTATTATTAATACAGATGATAGTCTAGATACTCACCTGAACCACATAATGCCTGTACACACTGCTTAGCAGAGTCTCATCTCTGTCTGTAATCAAGGCTTGCCGCTACAGGGGAAAGCTAAAGGACTCTAGCTCTGATTGCACATGTTCTTATATTGTATGAGACCTACATGATAGTAAAAGCTGACTAGATCACTTGAGCCAAATAATGCCTGCTTAGCACAGTCTCATCTCTGTCTGCAATCAAGGCTTGCCGCTACAGAAGAAACCTAGAAGTAAAGAACTCTGCTTGCACGTGTTCTTAGATTGTATGGTTAAGATTGGAGACGGTAGTACAATTTCTGACCTGATGCGCAGTCCAAAATGAAGTAGAGTTAGGCACTCTAAGTTAATAGCAGAAGAAGGACGAAGTGCTTTCTGTGATGGCAGCTGAGGTACTCAGGGAAGAAATGCACATTGATTAGATTACATTACGTATTTCTTTTTTCTTTTTTTCTTTTTTTTTTCTTTTTTTTTTTCTACTTGGTATGTAATTTGTGTCTTAGCAGCTTCATGAGTCTCTTGATGGCTTTTGGCTTTAATAACACTATCTACCATGAACACCACTATCTATAAGCAATCCATCTAAGCTATCTATCTAACAATTAAATCTAAGCTAGGCAAGCAGACCATGTGTTTGCGACAGGAGCTAGGCTCTTATTCAAGTTGCAGCCACTATACCATTCAGCAGAGAATTGTGGGAGACTACTATTCAAGAGAGGCTACTAAATGGGGGTGGCGTCTGATTGTGGAAATACAGTAGCTACTGATTCCTGAAAGTGATCATACACCAAAACAAACAGTGTCAGAACTGTCTCTATTCTATGACGATCTGATTATTTTGCTGTTGAATTATGTAGCTAAGTGGCTGTTCTAGCCAAGGAAGACAAACACTATAATGATTAAATGCACACCCACACATTACCTAAGCCTGGGACATATTTGGAGTGTATAATTACAAGATTGCTTCGCTCACTGAATGATAGGGCTGGGGACATGACCACATTAACTTTCTGATCATTAAAACAACACCTTGGAGATCAGAGCTCTGGGTCACAAATTCCTTGCCTCATAAAATTCCATGATCAGTATGCTCCCCCAAAACATTCTATCCTTGTAAGGTAGCCATTGCCTGCTCTCAGCCAAAATGACATCAATTTTTGTGCTTATCTCAGATTTTACTACATTACCACCAGACTAGCTACAACCATTGCTTGCTATTTGCTATTCCAAGTCCATCTTCAGCATTGTGTCAGCTACTCAGTGGTGCCAAAGATTGGATTACACAGTGTAAGGCCAGTATATTTCAGCCATATTGCTTTTGTTCACATATGTCAAGGTTTCTCATCTTTTCTCCCCCGGCCATGCTAGCTAGTATTTAATGTACAGAGTCACTTTTCAACAGGACAGCTTGGTAGCTAGTATAGATAGCTGTATTAATATCGTCAAACCAATAGCCTGCTGGCTATAATATGTCCCCATTATCACAGAGACTGAGAGCTATATTGACTAGATACTCACATTGATGATCAGGCCTGTACAGTGGTAATTGAGCTCCCTATAATTAAATGATTGGTGATCAGGATCGAAAATCAGACTGTCCAACCCAGCAAGCTTGATGAGAGGGATCGAGTGAAAATTTTTCGTGATCACGCCCATTTCCCCCAAACCACACCAATTTTGATAAACTGCGCCGCCCACCCATCCCCCCTTGATATGATATGAAAGTCATATAGCTAGCTGATAAAGTCTGCTTTGCTAATTAGATTTGGAGTTTGATTTGGAGTAACTGCCATGTTCAGTTCAGTATTGTATTTTCTGACAGCGGACTTATTTACTTTCAATAGTTCCTCAGGTGGATTATAATCATAACATTTTTCATCAACATTCTCGATGCCATCGCGCGATCGCCCTCAAAATAGAGCACACCCATCTAGCTTGTGGGCAGGGTTTGTCTGCCTGCGCGCGCATGCACGATTACATGAGCTGCGCATGCAGAGCGGCCGGGACTTATACCATCCCGCTGTTAGGTACGTCGGGAAATGGGAATTTTTATTTAAAGCGGGAGGATCCCGCTGAAGTAGGGATGGTTGGACAGTCTGGAAAATAGAACCACAGCTATGCCCGGCCGGCTGGCCACTCACGATCACGCGATAGCATGTGACGTGAACAATTGCGCATGCGCAATGATTAGCGGCTGTTATTATAGCTAGCTAATATCTCTGGCTAGCTAGCTGTATATAATAGTGCTGCGATATGAGAAGTGCTACTAAATTCAGTTAGCTTTTTTGCCATGATACATGGGAATGGGTATGTATCGTGGTGTAGTTTTCATGTAGTCCAAGTACTTCTTCCCGAATTTCTTCACTAGATCAGGTTCTTCAAAATATTTCACAGCAACCAGCACATATGTTGTAAAAATGGCAGCAAACAGGAGATGGCCAAATGACTATTATGAGATAATGAGAGAAGTAATTATACATAGTAAAACTACAGTGGTACACACCATTGTGGGGGTGAGCAAAAATGCAGTTATGAGAAAAGAATAGATTGGATGCCTCACGAACTTGTAGAAGCCAGTGATAAAAAGTTCTGGCTGTCTATCCCTATAACGAGAATTGAATATAAATGATAAATTATTATGTTAAAAGTTATTAAGAGGTTGCATTTAGAAACATGTCAGAACACTAAGGAGAGTGAAATATTTTTTTCTAATGACCTCAGAGTGTAGGCTGCCACGATATCAACCAAAGTTAGTTATACTTCACTTCATATCTTCCTTGTCAATAGTCATCAAAACTGGAGATTTCCACAGTCATGAAGGCTGAATCGGCTACCAAATAACTATACTGATATCCTGCATGTTTCTATCCTGATTACAATCATTGCAATCTCTCCAAATACTTATGGCTGATAATTGGTTTGGTTATGGTTGATATCATAATCATTTTGGCCAATGCTACCCAGGTTCTGAGTCTTCACACCTGGAGACTGAGAATTAATTCAGCCAGCAACTACATTATTCAAGCAAAAAAAACAACAAAAAAAAACATGCTAGTGAATCTTCTGTAGCTATCTGTATAGGCGAATCACACGATCTATAAAAAAATATAAATAACCAATTCTTATAAAAGGGGTGTATTTTTTGTTCTGAAAAGTAGCTATAAAGAGCAGTGCTACTTACAAAGTTGAAAACTTTACTAGAGTTTAATTAATAAGCTAGGAGATAAAAAAAAGTTTTGTTGGGGATTACACACCATTCTACAGAATCTAATGTGAGGGAGGCAAGAAGTTAATATTAAATTTTGCATACAATAACTACCAGGTAAATTTTATTATTTCCCTGAATGCATGATTTTGAGTTAGCCATCAACAAAAATCTAATGGAAATGAGTATAGGAAGTTTCATAATTACCCAAGCAGTCTTTGAGATAAAAATGTAGCATCTGTGATTTTCATCAGACACTCTATTTTTGCTGTGTGCGGTACGATTTCAGCAGTTAGATGTCTCTAAGGCAATTATTTTTATTTTCCATACCAACCATGTGATTATAGTGAACAATAGCAACAGTACACATGATAGCAACCACATATCCATTTCAGTAGTCGGTCCACTGCTCTGTCAAGTCCCAACATCCCAATTGGATCAAAGTAAAGAATTGTCAGCAAAGATATCATCAAGTTCATCCCAGCTAAAGCTAAAATGAAAGAATAATTATAGTATACCCCAGTTGCCTTCCCTTAATAATGCCCCTCTATAGGTAAAGGTGTAACAACCAAGTGAACTAACTACATAGTAAAATAAATCAGAGCACAAGTACATGTCCTACAAAGGCAGTCCCCATTAATAGGATGGATATGCATAGATTTCAGGATGGTTGTCAAGGAATGGTGGCTTACAAAAACCAGTGTCCTATTATAATCCATGCAATTGTATAAACTAAATTGTAGGAAACCTTACTGACAACCATGCAACCTGCAGTGGACAGCAGCTACACGTAGCTGACCCTGACTTACACACATAGAGCTACATCTTAATTAATTCACCATAAACTATCTTCCTCATCTGTTCGTGCTGTATGTCCCACAGTGGGTCTGGCATTGGGGCCCACAGATAAATGATGCCAAGGATATGAGCTCCAGAAAGTCCAACAAAAAATGACTTAAAGTAATCATCAGAAAGAAATAACCCAAGAACTTCCTTAGAGGTCCACGAAGGATGGCACTGGAATGAGATAGATAGAGCAAAAAATAATAGCTAAAATGATTTCGATTTTTACATGTGTGCATGTTAATGACATAGCCCTGGCCCCTGTGAGAAGATCAATGAGATTGCCTCTATATTGGGCTCCCAAACTGTAGAAGGTCCAAAGAATGCTAGCTGCTTTATATTCAAATAGGTCCTGCCCTTTTAAAACACTTACACAGTCATGTCAATTATATCCCATAATATTAATTTTGAGCCCGCTGCCTCACTCATATAGCTAGCTGGTCCCTTTTATAATGTTTATTGGGTCAGGTTATGAGGTAACTTTGTGTTTCAAGGTATTATTTTTTAAAGCTGTCTTTTGGCAGTGTAATCAAGGGTACACAAAGTAGTTATAGTTATGAGGAAAAAAGTTGTGGCAGGGTGGACTTAGAAAGCCAAGTTATGTGTGTATGTCAAGTGGACAGGAATGATGCTTGTAAACACATGGGGGATTTTGAGCCCCACTATCAATAACCACTACACAGATAACGTGCATTTATAATAACTGCATACTGCTACACTTTGCACCCATACCCACCTATTGGGTACAGTTCACTGCAACCTTACACACACCTTTAGTATTAATAATTTATTAGTTGAAAAAAAATATTGTGCAAGGAGATCCCACCTGTGCAGGAGTCCAAAGCTTAGCAGTAGGAGAGTGTTGTTCATCAGAGGCAAAGCAGCCAATCGAGGAGGATTATGCCAGGATGGAGAAAAATCAATAGTGATAGGGATCAGATTCTGGATATTCAGCATGAATGAGGCCATCTAATAAAGAAGCGAACAATAGTATTACCAGTACGGTAAAACTTTACAGTAGCTATGTATAGCTAGCTAGCTGTAGTAGCATTGGCGTAGGAACCACGGGGGGCTTGAGGGCTGGATCCCCCATTATTGTTCTAGCAACTGGCCCCCACTTCAAGGTTTCACAGATAGTTTTCAATAGTTGTGCTTTGAGAATGGAGGAGCCCCCCTACCCCCCTTTAAATATTCAAATCATCTTCCTACGCCCATGAGTAGCATCGTCATCTGATTGGCCAGAGCTTAACCAACTCACAACAAGCTGAGCTCCGACACTGACGATTCCACAAATGACACTGAACGCTAAATACAACAAATCTTTTACAAGACCCATTGTGGGGAGTAAGGTAAGGCGGAGAAATTACGAGGGTAGAAGGTGGGGCAATTCCATTCCAGTCGAGTCTAGTCGGCCTATTGAAGTCATGCGCATGCGCACCTGTGTCGCATGCACAGCTAGCAATGAATAATGGTTAAGACATTCATAGTAATCATGTGACAATCAGTTCAAAATATCACCATCAGAACGAGAAGAAGCTGTAACTATAATTTTGAAGGTAAGTTATTTGATTAGTTTTCAGTCCTATATGTCCTCATTACTCTGTTATTAATTTATCTATAATGTTTCTTAAATACAAGTCCCCATGGAACCTTCACTATTGGGCCAGAAAAAAAATCCAGTTTTACATTGAGTCAGAGAAATCCACAATGTATGGTTTAAATAATTATACTCAACCCACTGATCACTATAGCTAACCATTGAAAAGCAGCACTGCCTATAGGCTTAAAATACTTTCTTGCCCTCTATAAATAGCTATAGCAGGAGCTGGCATGTAGCTAGCTAGATTTTTTTCCTGGTAACTTATTAGCCATTCTTATTTACTACGGCTATTATTAGCTATATATACCTATAGGTAGCTACATAATTTTTATCTCGTGTAAAATTAAGCAGCATAGAGATTACTATTCTGAGCTGTGCATGACTAATGATACTTAAAGGCATAGAGATTTAAAAAAATTATTATCTAGCTGAGACAGTTTTGAAGAATCGTTAGCTAGAGATAATTTTTAGCTCTTCTGAAGAATCTGAACTGTACATGATTAATGATACTCCTTTATTTTTTTTCTGATGTGAGAAAAACAAATATATATTTTTCTTTTATACAGAGTAGCAATCCGGCATAACTCTCTATATAACTATATATTTCACTCCAAATGAACTGTTGAAGTCTTGAGATATTATAAGAGGTGGCTATTGATCCATATCAGGAACTGTAATAGCTAGCTAGCTAATTGTTAGCTGTGACAGTTAAGTGCCAAATATTCAAGCTAGCAGCTGTAGATTAGCTATAATAGCTACACTTCCTCGACATGATGGCATCCTTTGACAAAGAAAAGTATCATGTGCTTGAAGCAGCTTTGGAATCGGGTGACTTCACAACAGCAATGCCTCTGATTCAAGAAATGCAGGAAAAAGAATTGACCCTCCAATCATCAAGTAAGCGTACTCCTCTTCACTATGCCTGCCAGCATGGGAAAGAAGATATTGTTAAAGAAATCATTGCTAATCATAACTACAGTATTGACAGCAGGGATTGTAATGGATGTACACCTCTTCATATAGTGGCTCAATATGGACATTTGGAAGTCTTAAAGTATCTATTCAACATTGCAATGGCAATTGCAAAGTCAGATTCGGTGACACTAGATGAATATGTTGACAATGAAGGCAATACCCCGTTGCATATAGCAAGTAAACATGGCAGCATAGATATCATTTCATATCTCTGCTGTCAAAAAACTGGTTGTGATCCAAATAAAACTAACAAAGAAGGTCAAACTTGTCTCCACTTGGCTGCACAACATGGCCATTTCCCAGTGGTGAGGTTCCTGCTGGAGAAAGCAGGAGGTGACATCACCTCTGTGGATGAGCATGGCAGGTCTCCGGCTTACCTTGCTGCTGGAGGCGGTAATCTAGACATACTCAAATATATGATAGAGGAGAAGCAAGTTGATGTACACTTCAAAACCACAAAAGAATGGAAAGGCGATTCATTTACCATGGCGGCAGGCAGGTCACTAGTGCATGCAGCTAGTCGCGAAGGACATCTCAATGTGCTCAAATACTTAGTGGACCATCAGAGCTGTGACCCATCTTGTCAGGATGATGTTGGAGCAACTCCATTGCACCTTGCATGTCAGCAGGGCCACATGGACATTGTGGTGTACCTGATCACTGACATGCACTGTGACCCTCACTGCACTAGTAATGATGGAAGGTCTTGTCTCCATTCTGCTAGTAGGGGTGGTTGTCTGGAGATCGTTCAATACTTACTAAAAAAATATCGTTGCAGTATAAAAAGGGATAAACTCGGAAACTTTCCACTTCACCATGCTGCCATTAAAGGGAAGCTCAATGTTGTCAAGTTTTTTGTTGAAGATTTAAAGTGTAATCCTAATAGTAAGGGTCAATGGGGTACTACTCCTTTTCATCATGCCAGTCAGAATGGCCATGCTGATGTCATGCAGTATCTCATAGGGTTGAGCTAACTGTGTTAATTAGCCTTTGATCTTATTATTTTATTATTATTGTGTTTTTGATTATTGTTTCTGATCCTAAAAAAATTGCTGCTAGCAACCGTCCAAACCATCACTACCTTACATATTCAAAGAGGTATACTATGAATTTAATTATTGAGGTCATATCAGGGGGTGGGGTGCTTTATGGAAGGAGGATAATCATTGCTAGAGCTACTAGGTGCCAAATTCATTATCGACTTGCTGGCTGACATGAAATGGATAAGAGTAAAGAAGCTTGTGATAGTAATAAGACTATCATCAGTGTTCAGTTATTATAGCTACGGATTCACACACACACACACACACACACACACACACACACACACACACACACACACACACACACACACACACACACAATTAATTATGATATTATGATATATGACATAGTTTGCATCTGTTAATTCTGTTGTTGTTTGACCTTTGTCAAAGAATGAGCTGAAAGAACTTGGTCAAGCGGTGGGTCTTGATAGTGTAGAGTGGGCAGGTAGGGAGAGTGGAGCAGATGGCTATCAGAGACTGCATGAAGTCTACAGGAATGAGACATATATACAACAACATAATCATGTAGCTAGCTAGCTACTTGTGATGTGTAGTGAACTGGCAACAGCTGGATGGAGTTCACATAAACACTCACAGGTGTTTTGGAGCAGGAGAACTAATGATAGATATGTACACTAGCTCTGTAAAATTTAGATCCCTAGCAATTAGTCCGGCATGGCCGATACTTTACCAAGGTTGTTTTCTTGGAGGATCTTTTATCAGAATTAAGTAGCTATACCACTGTAATATTTTAGTGTGCGTTACCATTGTAACATGCATGACCTCTGTTAGTCCACAAGCATGTCTCCAGATCCTTTCCTTCCCTTGCAGTTAGTAATGGGTCAGCTACAAGACTACCCCTCTAACAATTAACCTCTAGTACGAGCCTTCTTCTTTCCACAAATTCTTGGCTTTTTGTTCCAAACAACTTGGAAGGAGGAAAAACAAGAACAGACAGCTGGGGCAGAGTCATAGCAAAGTAGGTTTTAAAAAAATAAATAAAATTACATCTATTACTGAAAACCTAACCTGGGGATACTTCTTTGTAATATCCTCGAAAAATACTTTAAATTGAGCATAGCTCTTATAAACACTCCACTTTTCTCCTATATAGTGAATTCATCTAAAAAATAAGATTTTTAGTGGATCATACAGTTTCATACCTATTTCTACTCACTCTAAGTTCATAAATAGGGTAAGCACCCCATCCTTTCCCATACATCAAATAGCCAGGAACCTCGACAACTAATAGACTCCTACCCTGTCTAACAGAATGAGATGCAGATTGGGAGCGACGGTGTGTTCTATGAGAGTCCTTAGAAGGGAAGGTTCTACTTCTAGACCTTGTACTGTTGTCACTTAAGTCCTAAGATCACAATAACGATAAAAGTCAATCTGGATTTGCTATACCTATGGGTTGATGTGTGGTATGAATAGGAAATCTACAAAGAACATAACTGTGACAGTCCCAAGGTAGAAATCAAAAATTTGAGGCATTGATTCCTGGCCAATTTTCCAGTGACTACTAGTGGCCTAGGTCTTGAATTTTGCTATAGAGATAGTTCAACCATTATAGAACACATGACAGAAGTTTGGGGAAATTTCATCAAAGCATGTTTAAAAAATTGCCCATTCAATTAAACTAATTGAAAACGGGAACTGTCACAACTATAGCATACTTTACATACCTTTCTAATGAGTTCCCTTTCAAGATCGTGCACTCTACTTTGCAATTCACTATTAAAATTTTGAAAGGAGAGTATTAGCTAGCAGTAGCTAGCTATACACTGTAAAAATGAAAATGTTTACTGCACCATTTTGTCCCAATACACTATAGGCTTAGGTAGATAATGAATGCTCAATTGAGATTTCTCCAGTTTTTCTATTCCATAATGCTCCAAAATGTAAACCCTCAAATGCACCAATTACTCCCACAATAAGCTATTGATTATGCTTGCCCAGTCACTAGTAAAAGTAGCTAACCATTGCCATTAACTCACACTTAGTTGTCATTATCAAAGGTAGCTAGGACAGTGTAGAAAGAAACAACCTCAGGCAATGAACAAGTACGTAGATAGTGAAGTCTTTGTTTTCAGGCTTGCAGCAGCTCCAATAATTATGCTCAAAATATGCCCCATTAGGCTCGATCCAGGAAGTTTCGAATATTCCCAGTATGCTAGCATAATCTACCTACGCCTACTTAACACACATTATTTTATTTTCAGTGTGTGTTGTGACAATTTAGTGTGCAGTATACACTTTCATTTTTACAGTGTAAGTTGTGCTCTAAAAGTGGCTTCTCAATTGATTTTGACCTCCATAGAGACCACCTCCCGGTAAAGACCACTTTTTTGTGGCCCAGAGGTAGGCAAGTATACTTTTACCTGAGAAATTTACATGTCTGATCGTTCAAATGCTGCTCCAGGATCATGGCTTTCCTTTCAGCCTCAGATAGTTTGGACTCCACCTCAAGTTTTTCTACTTCTACTTCTCTGTATTTTTGTTCTTGTTTTTGCACCTTGTCCTTGGAAAATTTGGTTTGGAGATCACATGCTTCCTCAACTTTCTCTGCATCACTGCAACAAAAAAAATAACAACAAATTCCAGCATATGTCCATGTGGGAACAAATACTCATATACAGCTTTTTTTGCCTCGGCACCGAAGTGCCGAGGCGCAGTGCTGGATGCGACTATGTGTGCGTGGTACGTACGTCCTATTAGTAGCACGCGCAAACGTATGCACGTGACCTTGAATTTACAGTCACATGCACAGCTACAGCTCAGCAGTTAACAGTACAAAGCTATGATCGTCTGAAAAGGCAGCAAAGAGAGCCTACAAGAAAGTTAAATAGCAAGAACAGAAGTTACGAAGTCACTAGAGTAGTAGGCAAGACAAATTAACAATCGTGAAAGCGGAAAGAGAGCCAAGCAGCGAGCAGTAGGCAAGTAAACGATCAGTACTGGGAACAAGAAAACCAACTATATTAGTTTGCTACAGCATAGAAAGTCATTGATGTGATAATTATAGAATAATGACATGTAAAATAAGATCTTCAGTCTTCAGTATAATTATATAGGTAGACACAGCACAAAAGAAATCAGTGAAAATCATTATAGCCGAGTCTACTACATGCCGAGGCATCAAGTCTTTTTAATGACAAACTTGTTAGATTTCAGAAGGAGCTAAAAGAGCTGGCTATTTGGCTGCAATTGGAAGTGGTCACTCAGCCACACACGGCTGCAATTGGTAGAGACTTAATTGAGTGATCAATTGCATTATTGCATTTGCCTCCAGGGTATCAATTTTTTTTTCGCAGGGGAGCATGCCTGGATCCCTCCTTTGGGTTTGTGTCTTTTGTGCAGGGGTGGAGTGACAAAAAACAGATATTATTTTGCATATAGCATGCCAGGTTGATCTGGGGGGCATGCCACCCAGAAGAATTTTGGTTTTAGAGCTGCTTACTAGATTGAAGCTGATGCATTCTAAGGAGAGTTTTGGTTACACCTTACATTAGCAAAATTAGTGGAAAAATTAAAAGTATTCAGAGTGAAAAAAAAGTGGTCAGGTTGAAACCTGACTAACCTGACCAGCCACTCCACCACTGTTGTGTCTGCATAGTAGCACCTGCACATTATGAATCCACATGCTCCAGATGGTCATAATTGCTGTCAAACTTTGCACTTTCCTATAGTAGTAGTTGTCTGCACATACACTGATTTTTCCATGCTTTGCGGAATCCAGATACTTGCCTGTATTGTCTGCAACACTAAATGTCATAGGTCAAAGTATACTTGATGCTCAAAATGTCTACTAGTGCTAGTGATACTTTTGGTCGTCCTTTTTGCCCTCAAAAAGCTGGACTTCACAGAGTGTGTCTCAAGTGGATAGCTGTTAGGGCAATTTTGGACAGAAAGGATTCATTTGTGTGCCTTCCTACGGGGTCTATGCAAGGACTTCAAGCTTGGTTGTATTGTTTTGATAATACTATATGACTCTCTTCATTATAAAAATGTGCTGTGACTATCCATTTCATATAAATTACACACATGTAAGGAGAGAAGCCAGGGTCCACAGATGTGATATCTCCAGCAGCTGCTCAAGGATTGTCACCCACTGCTTCTTCATTGCAGTAGTGTTACCCAAGATGACTACAAACGACGAACCCTCGTGGTCGAAACCATGTTTATTTGTATGGAATGTTTACATTTTACAGCTGATAAATCAGTGCATGCACATATAGTGGCAACCAGGCTTTCCTTCCCCCGCACAAGGCTATAGTTGCAGAGGCTTTAGGCTTAGCTATCTAAGTGCAAAATCGTCTAAAGAGTTGTAGCACTAAAGAATACATGCTTGCTCGAATAATGTATCACCAGGATAGGAAAACCAATTGACTCAATTATTGTGCCATTAGGCCAAACCAATTAATTTTCCCGTTTCTTATCAAAAAAGTACAAAAAAATCAATGCTGCGTGCGAAAACAAAAACAAAAGCATTTCTGAGTTGGGTAGCTAGCTAGCTAGCTGCATTGGTCTGTAACTCTGGGCACAGCAAAGAAAGAAAGTTTGTTTGGCTGATGAGAAACAGGAAATTGGCCTTAGACTAACTGTAAAATTGAAAGTGTTTACTACACACACACATGCTGTTTTGCTTTTAGTGTGTATATTGGAACTTTCATTTTTACAGATTAGAGACCACGGATAAGCTTTCATGATGATCCTTACTTGGTAGGATAAATTTTATCACCGCCTTCTTCGTCCCCATCCTGGACCTGCTTCTCTAACACGCCCACTCCACTATGGATCTTCTCACTCTCATCGTCCTATGGTCTAGACGTTTCCACGATGTTGATCTCCACAGTGTCTTCATCTATTTGATTCTGGGATATCGATTTCCGAGGAATAATTGACCAGCTGGGCGAAGAGGCACAGTCAGGTGACTGTGAGTAGTGCGGACAGCGATACCCCTCTTTCCCTATGACTATCCAGTCAGACATAACTGAGAGCTGGGGCCGACCTGTGTGCTTCCCCCTCACTGTGGCCTTATGGCATGAGCTTCCCCTCCAAGGTGAAATTTCTAGATGAAACCCTGTGTTGACAATGGTGTGTGTTGGGGGGAGGGAGGGGCTGCAACCCACCATCACATCAGGCTCTATAATAGAGCAGGACTTTGCTACATGCAGTTCTGCTTTCAACAATAATTATCATGTTGTATGCTGGCAAATGAAGTTGTGTGGTTGGTTTACTTGGCAGAAACATTTTACACCTCTTCCTCTGGACCATCATTAATGCTGCTACTACTACAATGTTTCAGTTACCACTGTCCAAGCGAAAGTAGCTAATACAGTAGATTTTAATTGCTGGTTGGCATAATAATTATACATGTACACTGAAAAAAAAAATATGACAAGAGCAAAGAAGTAAAAAAGATTATGATGAGTGTTCAAATTTACACAAATAATTATAGCTCAATTATGATAAATGACTATAAGTTTGTTGTTGTTGTCGTCTTTGTTGTTTGACCTTTGTCAAAGAATGAGCTGAAAGAATAGAGTTTTTCCTTGGTCAAGCGGTGGCTCTTGATAGTGTAGAGTGGGCAGGTAGGGAGAGTAGAGGAGACGGCTATCAGAGACTGCATGAAAGTCTACAGAAATGAGACATACAAAAAAATAACTATTTTGGATGTGCCATGTGGTTACCATCACACTTTTTGTCTTCGATAATTAACCTTTATACTTAAAAATCAATAACCTCCAAAAGAGGATAACTTCTGAAGGCTGGGTCCAAAGTGTGTGGAGATCCAGTGTATTATTATTTAAATTTTGCTGTTATCATTTTGGATTCTAGCTACTGCCTGAACACTCCCCTCACCTCTAATAATAGTCTTCTTTTTTCTATAAATTCTTGGTTTGTTGCTCCAAACCATTTTGAGGGAGGAAAAGTGAGAACAGTTAACTGGGGAAGGGGAAGGATCACAACAATAAAAAGTAGAGTCCTGCAAAGCTAACCTGGGGATACTTCTTAGTAATATCCTCATAAAATACTTTAAATTGAGCATAGCTCTTATAAACACTCCACTTCTCTCCTAGTAAATTCATCTAAAAATAAGAATTTTAGTCAGGTACATGGATCATACAGTTTCACACTTACCCTAACTTCATAAATAGGGTAGGCACCCCATCCTCTCCCACGCATCAAAAAGCCAGGAACCTCAACTGCTAATAGACTTGTTCCTTGTCTAAAAGAACGAGACGCAGATTGGGAGCGACGGTATGGTTTTCGAACTCGAGGAGAGTCCTTAGGACCGAAGGCCCTGCTTCTGGACCTCATATTATTGTTTTCGCTCAAGTCCTGAGATCATATTATGTATAAAAATCAGCACACTAGTAGGAAACAACATCTGAAAGTAGTTATTTAACCTCACTCGGTGTGACAATAATCACAAGTATGAATTAATAAGGGAACCACTTTTGCCACCCACAAATCCTATGGAGAGTTTACTATTGAAAAAAATATGTAAGACTGTAATTTCTTCTGATTATAGTGCGAAAATAATAGGTAATGATCATCAATATCATAAAAATCAACTACACATTGTTATATTAATTTTATTACACCAAATCAAACCTTCTCACGTTGAGAACTATACATACGCACATCATGATATTTACCTTTGTAAGGAGTTCCTTTTCAAGACCACGCACCCTATTCTGCAGTTCTTCCTGCTCACTATCGACAAAAGAGTAATTCTCATAACTATTTTCATCTACATATTATACAATATTATTTACCTGAGAAATTTATTTGTCTGATCATTCAAATGTTGCTCTAAACTCATGGCTTTCTTTTCAGCCTCGGATAACTTGGACTCAACCTCTTGTTTTGCTACTTCCACTTCTTTGTATTTCTGTTCCTGTTCTTCCAGCTTGTCCTTTGTAAGCTTGAATTGAAGATCAGATACTTCCTCGATTTTCTCCGTCCCAGTAGCACTACAGTACAATCAAATCCAAAAATGGATACTATAATACATTACTGGCAAAATAGTAGGACAGGGGTTGGGCTGCAAATAGGTGGTAGTTCCACTTGACACTGATGCTGAATGAATTCAATGTGGGCCTTATCAATACATTACTGGCAAAATAGTAGGACAGGGGTTGGGCTGCAAATAGGTGGTAGTTCCACTTGACACTGATGCTGAATGAATTCAATGTGGGCCTTATCAATACATTACTGGCAAAATAGTAGGACAGGGGTTGGGCTGCAAATAGGTGGTAGTTCCACTTGACACTGATGCTGAATGAATTCAATGTGGGCCTTATCAATACATTACTGGCAAAATAGTAGGACAGGGGTTGGGCTGCAAATAGGTGGTAGTTCCACTTGACACTGATGCTGAATGAATTCAATGTGGGCCTTATCAATACATTACTGGCAAAATAGTAGGACAGGGGTTGGGCTGCAAATAGGTGGTAGTTCCACTTGACACTGATGCTGAATGAATTCAATGTGGGCCTTATCAATACATTACTGGCAAAATAGTAGGACAGGGGTTGGGCTGCAAATAGGTGGTAGTTCCACTTGACACTGATGCTGAATGAATTCAATGTGGGCCTTATCAATACATTACTAGCAAAATAGTAGGACAGGGGTTGGGCTGCAAATAGGTGGTAGTTCCACTTGACACTGATGCTGAATGAATTCAATGTGGGCCTTATCAATACATTACTGGCAAAATAGTAGGACAGGGGTTGGGCTGCAAATAGGTGGTAGTTCCACTTGACACTGATGCTGAATGAATTCAATGTGGGCCTTATCCACACTATCAGAACGCTACTCTAGATACTTATAACCGTTTGATCATTATAAACTTACTTGGTGGGATTAATTTTATCACCACCTTCTCCATTCCCATCCACGCAATCCTGCACCTTCTCTGACACGCCCACTCCACTATCCTCCTCACTCTCAGACCTAGACGTTCGCTCCATCCTTTCCACAATGTTGATATCTACAGTGTCTTCATCTATTTGATTCTGGGATATCGATTTCCGACGAATCATACTCTCAGGTGATGAGCAAGGCGAAGAAGAATAAATAGAAGATTGGTAGGACGAGGCACAGTCAGGTGACCGCGAGTAGTGCGGACTGCTATATTGCTCTTTCCCTATGACAATCCGGTCAGATATACTGTGACCATAATGACCAAGTGTGCTTCTGATAGGCGAGTGGGCTATGCTCTGAAGGAGGTCGTATGTGGCATTACTCCTTGGGTCGTTGTCTGTATCATCTTGACTGTCACTGGTGGTGGGTGTGTACATATTCTGCCGCCTGAGGATCTCTAGTTCTTGGAGCAAGTTGGCTTTGTCGTCTGCGTTCTTTCTTTCAAGTTCTTCTCTCAATTTTGACATTTTTTCTTGGTATTCTTGCTCAATTATTTCTCTCTGTCCTTCAAGATCTCTGGTAGATTTGGGGCTGAAAAACACAAGAGCATGACTCATATCTACAACTATGCCAGTACAATTATGCATAGAAATGATCATGCCATAAATTTTCAGTGTTCATCCTAGCCTTGTCCCCAGACCCTATTTTTAAATCATGATTGTGGAGGGCCTGGTATGTGAAAACTTCATAGAAAACATTATTGATAGAAACCAATAGCATGGGATGTTAGCATGAACACATGGCCAAGCCTAAGAAAAATAAGAGGTGTTGAGCTGCCACTGAATTCAAGTGTTACTACACTTTGCTAGCCTAGCAGCAGAGAGCATTGGAGCTGCTTATCATAGCTATCAAGCAGTCTCATCCTGGATCATAGCTAGATCTCTCATCCTGGATCATAGCTAGATCTATCAAGCAGTCTCATCCTGGATCATAGCTAGATCTATCAAGCAGTCTCATCCTGGATCATAGATCAGTCTCAGAATTCTTCATGAGTGTTAGTAGTATGGCCATAGTGAATTGGTCATTTTGTTGGAAACACCTGGTGTTAGGTTGATCCAGTAGTTTGCTCCAGTCCATAGCCCAAATGCGTGGGCAGGGTCATAATGCTCTCATGCACTGCCCATGCCCTATTGTCGTGCACCAGGCCCTCCACAAAAAAGAAGGCCTAGGGGGACGAGGCTATGTTTTCCCTACATATTAGTGAAGGAATAGGGGTGGTTTCACACATCAAAGGGTACATGTGGTTAATCAGCATTCTATTGACCACATCAAAGGGAAGATGTACTTGAAGGCATAGTGGGCCTAAGGTCTAATTAGAATACAATCTGGCATATGGCTAAGAATGTATAATAGAAATTTCTTGCTCAGATAAAGGCAGATAAACTTCCAGTGACAGATAACTAAATTGAACCTAATCCCCTCATTTTTTGATTCTGAATCAAAATCGTTCAGCACTCCACCAATTATACATTTTAATAGCTACATACCTGTCTTCAGTATTGGTGGGGGATATGGGAGAGAGTGGCAGGAGCTGTGATCTTGGAACAGAGTCCTACATGAATCATAGTACAAGCAATAAAAAAAAGTCCGCACAATTGTGAGTTGGTGGCGTGAGTAGCCCATACCATCTGTTTTAATCTCTGAGCTTCCTCAGGGTGGTTGAATCTGAACACCGTAGATTCGCCAAGCTGCAGCAAGTCACCTGAAATAATAACAATGAAAGCCTTGAAAAATATCATTTGCACTATTAATATAATTATATAATGATGAGATGAGCACAGAAACCCCCACACTATAGGGAGTTGGTATTGATATTCCCATGCCGTGGTTTATTTCAGCGATAATAATTATTTTGAGGAAACTGTACTGAGCACGTGGACCCTCCAAGAAAAGGACAACCTCCCAACAAAGGACATTCTTTTGGGCCTGTTTATCATAGTATTAACTTTGGAGAAAGGACAACCTCCTTACAAAGGACAAAGTGAAGTGTAATTTACTCAGAGGTGACTATAGCCAGTGTATCGTACATGTGGATATAATAATATTACATTACCATGTGATAGGTCAGAGTCTTCCTCCACTTCACTGTGATTGACATAGCATTTCCCATCGGCCAGCAAGAGCCTGACTTTCTCATTCAACTCTAGAGCACAGTGCTGTGCTTCTATGAGGTTCCCACTCAGAGCTGTCCACCAAAATTATGTAACAACTGAAATATTGCTAGCTATGAATCTTACCTATGTCTGGTGTAGGGGAGGCATCCTTAGTTCCTATTGTAGTTCTGCCATTCTGCAGAAACAGAGAAGGAACATTGTTCCTAATGTACATCAGAAATCCACAACACTCATCAAAATTGCCCTAGGGCAGCTGTTGCAGACAACATACCGTAAATTGGATGTTGATTAATTTTCGTGGTCATGTTTAATAAACCAGAAAATAATTACGTGAAAATTAGTTACCAAGCTGTAACAAACATGAAAATTGTAAACATGAATCATTATCTAACCCAATTTATGGTAGGAAAACCTCTAAACACTTGAGGCACTGAGTACATAATGTTATAGGGTTAAACATGGAAAGTGACGTAATTACAGTTTCAAGTTAGAATCAATCACTCATTAATGGCCACTTCCTCATATACTCGCAATTAGAGAGTAAAGTTTGGTGTTTTGTAGATCACATGCATAATAGATGGATAGGACAACTATATAATGACCACAAACTAAACGGTCATATGTAGAGGTTCTGCAACACACCATTCATACACCGTACACATCATTTATAGGCTGTATATACCATAAATGCTTTACCTTCAAAGAGTAAATGGCCACACCCCCTCCAAATCTGTCATTATCCACTGCCAGAAGGTGTGGTCTCTCAGCAGCTAGAGTCATCTTAAGGCCGTCACTGTGAAGAGCTAGGTTCGCTTCCTACACATTTAGTGTAGAAGAGATTTGGAGTCATGCATCTATCATCCTACGAAGACACTTTCAATTTCCTCACCTCTACCAATTTTTGTATTCCCTCATCCCATTTTCCAGCCCAAGACTTTGTCAACTCAGCAATCTAAAGATTAAAAAAATGAGTGACTGTAGCAATAACACACACAGAGATTTTAAATAACAAGCAAGTACAAATGTAATATTGGGACTGTACATTATTATGGTAAGCATAACCTGTAATTGAACATGCAAGTACCTAAGCAACATTTTTGTTCAATAAATAACCATGTTCAGACAAGATATCATGTGATAGCTTATGACCAAAATCTATATACATAATATGATATATAAATGGACACCTTGAGCTCTGATTATAGTATTGAGGTCTAGTGACCCTTTACCAGAACTCTCCGCTGAGCATTATGTAATGCATAAACCCTACGTATTGATGTATATTGTACCATTTCCTCCTTTCTGTGGATGTTTTGCTCGACAAGACCACTATCTTCCAACTTGGCAGCTGCAATGATTCCCTTCAATCGGTTGATCTCTGATTTCAGTTCTCTGATTAACCTCACATTTGCATCCTACATGTATGCATTATAATATGTAAGAAGCATGGTAGCCATTAGGGAAAAAATAAGGTAAAATATGAGCAGGCTCAAAGTAAGCAAGAGGATGAAGGGGACAGTTGCCCCATGCATCCCCCTGACTTGATGAAATTTTATAACACAGTAGACTTGATACTATGACACACTAAAAATTAATGAGTTGCCCCCACCCCAAACCAGTTATACCCTGATAAAGCAAAGGGAGATAGGAATAGAGAAGCAAGTACATGTTATGTACATGATGATTTAAGTCTGTCATGATAAGGCTAGGCATGAAGGTACACATTAGGTAATGAAGGTACGTGTTAGGTAATGAAGGTATGTGTTAGGTAATCAGTGAATAGAGTTAGCAGTCAGTCATAGAGAATATGTAGTACGTGTGAACTCATTAGGAGCTCAGCTCTCCATATGGGGAAAAAAGATACTACGTATTTAGGGGGCGTATGTATGTGTGACTTCTCTCAATCTACATACTTCCTTTTGAGAATGGAGTAAATATTAGGGAAACTGAGGCAGGAGGTATACTGACGGAAGGAGGATAGGTAAAGGGTGAAAGTGTATAGATAAACATAGGTGCGCAGATAGGCTAGACGATGGATGGGTGAAGCATATAAGGCTTCCAAGTGATAGATTATTCATAGAAATGTGTTAAGAACTGTGCCGGTACAATTCCCAAGAGCCATACAATTCCCGAGTGCCATGGGAGTTGGAAATTTCATAACCATTAGCTTCCTGTCTACAGCTGCACTAGCTTCCATCATAGATTAGAAACATCCATTAGACCACTATCAAGTGTAGTGCTAGCTAGTGCAATGAACTAATGAAGCCACTGACTGAAACTGTAACACGGGTGAAGGCAAGAGACTAGTGCTTGGGGATGCCGAATAATTTCCGTGATTTACTACTTACCTCATTCACAACGGGTTTGTTCACAATGTTCTTTGCTCTACTTGCATAACGTAAAGTGCTGAGAGTCTCTCCATAATTCACCTCCGCAGGAGAAATCGCTGGAGAAACAGGACAAAAAGAAATATGTCATACACACTCAGTGATCAGTTGACACTGTTGCCACGACACTATGTGCTCTGAATCACAGCAAAGTCATGCAAAGTAAACTAGTTGACAATGTGGCCCCGACACCATGTGTTCACTGAATCACCATGCACAGTAAACCAGTTGACACTGTGGCCCGACACTATGTGTTCACTGAATCACCATGCACAATGACACTGTGGCCCGACACTGTGGCCCGACACTGTGTTCACTGAATCACCATGCACAGTAAACCAGTTGACACTGTGGCCCGACACTATGTGTTCACTGAATCACAGCTTACCTAGAAGGCTAGCTTAAGGCTATGGCCACTTACTGGCCACCATGATAGGCTTACTGAAACAGAGCAAAGAAGGCTAGCCACCATGATATGCTTACTGAATCACAGCAAAACCCCCTCCCTTAGAAGGCTAGCGTAAGGCTAGGCCACCATGATACACTTATTCAATCACAGCAAAGAAGGCTAGCCTTATTGGCCACCATGATATGCTCACTGAATCACAGCAAAACCCCCCTTAGAAGGCTAGCGTAAGGCTATGACTTACTGGCCACCATGATTGTTTTTGAGTTTCCTCCGAGACTGTCCTTCAGGAGCCACGTCAGCACAGAGTTACGATATGGGATGAAAGACTTCTTACTACTCTCCTTCTTTCCACCACGATGGCTCTGACTGGACATGTCCGCTAAAGAGAGAAAAAAGTGAGTAATAACATACATACATACATACATACATACATACATACATACATACATACACAAGTGAAGGAAAAAATAAAAGAGAAGTAGACTATTATGTACGGTTCAAAAAAGTTCAGCAACAAGTTGGTCAAGTAACTTCATACCTGTACTCACTACCGAACTCAAGAATCACACCGTTCTACTTCACTACTAGCCCTCCTAATTTCAATAACCACACCCATATCACCTAACTATCTCTACTTCAATCTAGAGACATGCAAATTATGCTTTTTTTCTTCCCTATTATGCTATGCTCCAATGCCCTATTATGCTCAACAAACATGCCTATTATGCTTTAAAAATTGGTAAGAAAATTAATAAGTGATGGTTTATAATTACAGCCTCTTTTAGTCATCCATCATAAATTATAAGCAGCAAGTTAGTTTGCTGGAACATTTAGTAAAGAAAACAGCAGCAGAAACAATTGTAATAACACGGCCGGAGGCACTGCTACTACCACCATTCAGAATGTGTGTGTGTATATGCAATTTAAATAATAATAATAATATTGACTTATAAGTTAGTACATGGCACTGCCTGGATCATACCAGATTGAAATTGATATTGAACTTACTGGAGGGAATTCCCCAGACCCTCCAGATGGTAGCTATGGCTGTACCACTATAATTAAGGTGGCTCCGGCTCTGAATAATAGTTTACCACCACCAATTACGTAGGTGGCTACTCTAATTCAGCAGTTTATACAAAGGAACTCAAGAATCGACATCAATACCTCCATATCTGCCAACCCCTGGAAGTAAAAATCCCCTATTGTGCCACCATCGTGCTGGCATTAAGGTTCAACCCATTATGTCCAAAACTATGCCAGCATAGGCGGAGATCCCCCTGACTGACCTATAAATTAGAACTAGCTCTCACTTACCTAGAGCAGAGATGACATTTCCTAAACAAGCAAGTGAACGGTTGATGTTGCCTCCTTCCTTTAGTCGTAAACCCTCCGCACCAGTGGCACTCACTCGCTCACTAATCAACAAGAATAAAACAGTAAAAATACTATTACATAATAGTCCCTCTATAGCTACCATCCAGAAAAATGTTTTCCACAACAAAAGTAATATGCATAGCACATGAATCTACACACTCAATAATTGTGATAGTATATGTACTGTACTTGGGTGGGTCTTACAGAGCAAAAATTAATAGTTATCTTAATCTGGAGATCTATATGGTTTTTTTCATTTTCCGGTCAATTTCTTTATTTGTCCAGTCATTTTCTGCCTTTGTCTGACCATTTTTTCTATTATAGCTATACATTTAAAACTGCTATTAGGTAATCATGTCCGGACTATAATGGAGTGTTACTGTGAGCCCTGCAACTGAATCGAAACTGTCACATATATATATTGTATATACGTCTTATGAGATAAAAACCCTTTCAGAGTCATACAGAGACCATAAGAGACCTCAAGTGCATTACATTAAGTGTATGCATTGGAAACATGTCGTGGCAATAACGTGCACTGTTGCATGAATATCATCATCGGATTCATTGCCCTCATTAACAAAATTCTATCACTTTTTGAATCCACTTGTGCTCCTTGGTGACTCAGCGAAGGTCAGCTGTGGTCACAACACTGCTCATATTCATGCTAATATTATACAACATACATACCTTCCAGCAAGATCAACCAGGTGGATCTTGCTAACGGTCTCACAAGGTAAGTCTGAGGAGTATGCAGCCTGTAAGGATAATTACAAGATTCTATTAACAGACAGAAGAAAATAGGGAATTCAATTGTCCAAATTATTCTCCCATGCATTGCAATGCTGTTGATTTACTTATGGTATACATGGGAGACTCCTCTAAAGGGATGCTCGTGACAGCATGTCACAATTGGAATACTTCCCATAAGGTTTTCATGTGTCCTTCACAACAGTTCTTTCTGTTGATGGAAATATATTATAGGACCTGCTGGTAGGCATCATACTAAACATAATCAAAATTCCATCCTGTCCTGATCAAGGAATCTACATTATCATCAATGTCTCTGGAATTTGTTGGACAAAAACTCTTCTTGTAAAGGCAGGTGTTCCAATAAAATACAAGACAAAAAGAGATAGAGAGGGGAGTACTGTATGATGAATTCTATTAATGTACATCATGAATGGGTCCATCTGATTATATAGGTCTGAATTATGCCTCTCCATCAAGAACTTTCAGAAGTGGTTGCCATTAAGAACCTCTTCAGATGTTGGATTATATACTCTTCCAATGAAAGCTCTTTCATTGTGGTGATACATGGATGATTAAACCAGTTCATGGGAGGAATCCCCCCCCCCCCTCCCCCCCCCCCCCCCCAATGGAGATTGGTACCGTGGTCAATCTTAGTACTCCATCAAACATTTCAAAATCAGAGGATTAAAACAAATCTTTAACTCTTATCATAGTGACTTTTGGTTTGCATTCAGTGCAAGTGACTGGGAAGAGACTCTGAACTGTGTAGTAGTGTAGGTCTGTACTATTGTACCTGTGTGAAGATGATAGTAAAGATGGCATGTGACCTGCTGCTCACATCATTCATCTTGGTAGACGCAGTCACCCTGTGTAGGATGATGATTAATATTGCATCATTATATGATGACACATTTGGGACTTTTTTCCTACTGCTTGAGTTTACTACCACAGACTGCAGTCAAACTGTCTACTGTGGTCAGAAATACATAGCCTACATAATTATGTAGTGATGGAAATATGATGGTAATATCCACACACACCATGTGCAACTTTGAACCTTATGCTCTTTCCTTAACAGAAAATGTCAATGCCACATACATACTCACTGTCACATGATTTCCATTCAATAGAGTTTACTATAGTACTAGAATACCGACTAAGTAAAACTTACTACTGGCTAAGTGTAAGCTACGATCATGTGACAGGGAGTGTAGGTCATGTGACTTGGAAGAGGCATAGTGTAGCAATGGGTGAGGGAGAGGGGCACTTGCTCGCCTCACCAATATTTCCACACAACCACACCCACCAATAGGTTTTCTGATGATTAAAGAAGGTGTGGTCAATCTAATTATAGCTCTGTCAAGAACTCAATGCTACTCTTATGCTTAATCACTTGGAGACCGTAATGTCATGTGACTTAGAAATCACTATATATAGTGCAAGTTGTAGCACCAGAATAAGCAGCCTTAAATGTTGGCTAAAACTGTGAGTATGACTAGGTGACCAGTACACTGTGTGACTATTAGAGATCACTATAGCAGTGCAAGTACTTTGGGATCAAGGTCTATATAAGTCATGTGACTTGGAGATCAATCATTTCATGTGAAAGCAATGTAATGTCCATGTGTTGTACATGTGGCTTGGAGAGCAGTAAAGAGGATTGTAACTTCACTTAGGGATTCATAACTTGATATGAAAGCTAGCCCAGATGGGAGAGTTGTCTGTCCACCTGGACAAGCTTGCCACATACAATAACTGGCTACAATAACATGGACGTGAATTGAAACAGCAGCTGCAAGTAACGCACTATACCTGTGGGAGTTCCCAATCCTCATCAGCTTAGATATCTCAGGAAAATCTCCAACACCTTTGCGAGCCAAATCTGCAGAATTAAAAAGTGTTACATTATAAATGTCATAATTATACGTAAGTGACTTGCTACCCTCTTGCATACACTTTAAATGGAAAGCAAGCTGTATGTCATGAATAATGAAAATTATTTTATTTTTAAACACCCCAATTACCAAGAAATCATATGACATTTGGTCAATCATGCCATGCACACACACACTGAAATGATTCAACCTTTGCAGTTGAAAATAAGCATAACATATGTAAATGAGGTACACAAATCAAGTGAGAAGGGTCAACACATGCAGCTGTCAGCTGCCACAACACCTTAAACAATAACACTGTCCACATTTCTTGGGACATGGAACCACAGCAGGGAAGTCATGGCAAACAACACATACACAGGGACATGGAACCACAGCAGGGAAGTCATGGCAAACAACACAAACACAATAGGGCTCACATCGATGGCAACAAATGTGCAAAATATTTGTGCCTAGGCTTTTTTTCTCACTATTTCTCTACGATGTTGGACTTCATGTGATGTTGACACCTCCTAGTACCTAACTATAAAATTGCAAGGGAGGCTTTGTCTCCATGTTGATCAACACCACAAGGAAGGAGACTAGGAACAGGTCTCCAGAAGATCCAAGCCTTCATGTTGGACGTGGCCTCCCCACTCGTGGAGCTTATGGTCATGGTAGAAAATGGTACTGAAGACACCCAATTATGTAAAGCTATCATGTGATGTTGACAGGGAAAAGGTCATAGTTTGTGCCCATTAATTTTATTTTTGTTTTTTTTTCCTGTTTTTTTTTTGTTGTTTTTTTTTGGCCACATCTTCATACTATACTATAACCCCATGATTACTAGCTGCCTTGGAACTGCTGATATTTAAACCATTATGGAATACATGCTAAAAGGTTTAGGATGATTTTCATCATATTTATCTTGCAATTGTTGGTCAGAGAGACTTACTTTCCACATAGGGTCCTTCCTTTGGGTGCTCCCTGACTTTTAAGTTGTGCAGTTGCTGGTTTTTGTTGGGTGTGGACGTTGGTGCCTGAAGCAAGTCCCGTACCTTTTCGTTGTAGATTTCCATGTAGCTGCATGTGTGTGAGTGAGGGAGGCAAAGACGAAAGGAGAGGAAAAGAAAGGTAGTGAGGAAGGGAAAGACAGAAGGAGAGGAAAAGAAAGAGAGGGACGAATTGGTACAGGGAAGGGAAGAGGAAAGTTATTAAAGAAGGGGAGGGAGAGAATAGAAAGAGAGATAGAATTGAAGGAGAAGAGCCAGAAGAGGAGAATGAAGGAGGGGAGATTGAGTGAGGAAGAGGAGAGGGAATAAGGGGAGGAATAGATAATTATGATGCAAGCATGTGTTTAGCACACATGGAACACAGGGCAGTGGCTATAAATGGAAGAACTAAGCTCTACTACTCAACATAAACTGCATTGCATACTACACTTCTCTTGCCACAACAAAGGAAAGTTTATATTAATGTGTATGCTTCAGTAATCCCAATAGTGTGGCTAACCGGTCAGTGCACTCATATCAATGCCCACCACAATCTAATGGAGAACAAATTGGTACCTACCCTCAACTTCTACTTCTTCAAGTAACGATGTGTGCAGTGGACTATATGGATTAAAGGACATCATATTCCCACCTCTTCCCCCCAACCCTCTGATGAATACATCATGAGCAACCTTCCTGGAAGTGACCCTCCATGTGACCACCTTCAGGAGCCAATACTATGTCACTGGAAGACAGTGACACTTCTCTTACAGTGTAAGACAAGCCACAATATGGTCCCAAGCTTCCAGGAACATCCCAAAGGCTTTTAACTACATCATGATTTATACTTATTGTAAATTTATGGGTAAGTTAATTAGTAGAACTTCATGACACATAAAACCACCACTATGAAATTTATACCCTGTCCATAATCCACTTTAACAGTCAACCCAAAGAGATATTCAACACAATATGGCCATCTTGTCAATGTTCCCTTTGTCTGCTCCGGATTCAGCTATATTGTCATCAGGGTAATCCTTATTATTAATACCATTTAATCACAATACTGGTCACTGGTCATCAATTTCAGTTTGGGGAAGTGGCCAAACAAGATAATTAATAACTAATTAATTTATGCTTTGTTATTGTATAATGCTAACTAAACACACACACCACCTCTTAAGTGTTTGTGAGTGTTTAGTTTCTAGGAGATACGTCCATTAGTATGTATTATCAATGCTCTGGTGACAGTCAACTACATTGATAGAGCTAGAAATAAATCACTGGTCACTTTCCAACCATTTCTTGGAAATGGACCACCAAATTTCAGTATTACAGGATATTGAGTGTCCGACCAAATCTTTATGATGATAAATCAAATTGAGTGTCTTACTTCCATATATATAAATACACACACAATTCCATCTCTTACTTATTTACCTAGCTTCAACTCTGTACTTGACATTTCTCTTGCTGCCATTCTCGATATGAGCAAACAAACTCTGAAATGAAACAAACTGTCAATGCTTGTTTTCGTAACACATGCAGTCATGCACCAATGTTTATCTTTTTACGTACCTCACATATTCTTGGGATCAGCCCTGGGTTCTCCTGCAAGACATTATAGTCACAGTGAGTATACATACATGTTATATGATCTAAATTCCAGTACCTAATGAAATAAAAGGTAAATTTTCTACAATGGCATTATCCTAAGCTCATGTCAATATAAAGAGGTTTCTATTGTACATGCATTCATTGTACATACATTCAATACAATCATAACTATTGAAAAGGGCATCAACTACGTACATGGAGTTACCGAGTACATTATTAGAATGGGATAGGGCAAATCTTTTGTGGCTCTTGCATTTTTTTAAAAAAATTTTTCGGTACACAAAATATGTGGTCCACTTTTTTTTTGCTAAACCATCCCATGAAAAATAATGTCTAGACTAGTATTGGAAGGCTCCATTCTATTGTGAAGGACTCAAAGAGTCCAAGTATACACACGTTGGGTACATGCATACCTCAGACCCCATCATGGTGTGTGTTTTTCCCGAGCCAGTCTGCCCGTAGGCAAAGACACAGGCGTTATAGCCTTGGAAGGCAGACTCCAGCACAGACTTGCCAAGGTCCTCGTAAACCTACGTAGATGTGTGAGTGCACATGGAGATGAAATATTAACACATGGCCGAGGTGAAAGATAGCAACACATGAAGGCACATAAGACGTGGCATTCCGTGAAAGATACCACATCCAGCTCGGCTATCAGCACATGAAAAGTGAAACATAGTGCTATCAGCACACGAAGGTGAAAGCACACGAAACCATGATTTTTTTACATATGTAGGTCCTCCCTTTTAAAATCCCTATAGCTAAGCCCTAATCCCTATAGTTACCATGTATTATTATCAGCCCATTATTTTATCATCACAGTCACTATGGTTAGTATTATTGGTTTATACACATGCACCATAGGATGAACCCATCTCCGGCACCTGCTCAAGCCTAAGGTAGAGTTATAATTTGAAGGGAACAGGCAACAATCGAGTAATATAGTTAGTACTCTGTAACATCATGGTATGGGCAAACACCTAAAAATTAGAAATCTAGCCTATGGGAAAACACTTGATTGGTCTCCAGCATTGGCTCTATTTTTTTTCCATGAAATGATTGTAAAGGCAATGACCAAGTAAGTAGAGTTATTCTGAGCTACTCTTGCTGCCCCATACACGAATCATTAGTTAATTGCTCTACCTGTTCCTGAGTGATGAAGTGCGAGTCTTGAGAGTCCACCGACCAGTACGAGTGGTCGTATTCAAACTCCTTGGAGTCATCTCTGGTCTCACCCACAGCTATACCACTCACCGTCTGAATTGTTTAATAATAATAATCATTTAAACGATGAATAAAATATCTTCATGCCTTGATCTGAATCACTACATTATAATCATGATCATGTCAGATGGTTCCTTCCGCCAAGTGACCTTGATACGTATATGGCAGCTGGTAGCAATGAATTTGCAGGTATTTGCAATATCACATGTCCTAAGTCCCAGATTAGAATATATTTAGTTCCCTATGGGGACTGGCATGTTCTGCCAGTATAGTTTCGGGAATAATAGGTCAGGAAGCATATTAATAGGCTATGGAAAGTGATCTTGAATGTATTTATCATGAGTGCCTAGCCTAGCTTGACCAAACTTGTTTGCTAGTGAGATAGATAGCTAGTCTTTAAAATACATATGACATCGGCTACGAGCATAATTAAAGAAGAGTGGGTCAGTGAAAAAGGAATAATACAGCTGGAATTAAAGAATGCATAATGTGCCAGTCCCTTGTGATAGTTATTGTATTTTTGCTAAATGGACCTATGATTATTGGGTACCATGACTTCCCGTGTGTTGTGTGCCAGCATGATTTAACTCACATAGCTAGACAGAATATTAACTTCCACATCATGCATAGTGTGAGTCAGGATACAGTGTACCCATCAGCACCAATATTTACCACTTACTTTAAAAAGAATCGTCGATTTGTTTCGCATTTCCACTGCTATCTTCGTCCCCAGATCCACTTCCCTGATGTGAGCAAAGACATTGCAATTATTCTACAGACCATAGCTGTATTTTATAGCTATTTCTACTACAAGATGTTAATTTCAGTCACATCCACCTCCCAGGTGTGAGCAAAGACATTGCAGTGTATAGCTATTTCTAGGAAATAAGGAAGACTTTTGTTCAAACAACATCCACTGATAACTCGTGAAATATACTGTATTTCTCCCAAAAAAGTGTAAATGCAGTGTTTATCACACCTGCCAGGAATTGATAGTAACTATCTTCAACAGGTATTATTTTCATATGCACAGGCTGGGGAAGTGGCAGAGAGGACTATGGTGTCAATCATGCATGATGGGGATTTTAATCATACGAACACAATGGCATCAAGCTAGAATCTATCACGTACACAGACACTTTGCTTCCTCTGTAAGATTGTAGCGAGGTAGATATGCACGACAGCCAGTCAACTAGCTAGCTAGCTACAATCCTTCATTCTGTGTCAGTGATCATGGATATGATCCATGGTGTGATTAGGTAGTAGGAACTGACTAGCTACATTATGTTCAGCTTACCTTTGTGAAAGAGGTCTCACACGCACTGCGACTTGTACGTTACTCATGATGAAAGCGTTAGATGAATCACTTGCTTCTCTCGATAAAGACAAGCAACCAGAATCAAGAGGCGGGGCGCCGCATGGGCAAGATTATTGCTCATGCGCAAAGTTTTACTTTTATGACAACACCCCTTTCGATAATGGGTCTTGCAAAAGATATACCGTACTTCATCTTTAGTCTTATTTGTGGAATTCTAGGTGTTGCAGGTCCGCCAACTGTGAGTCTATCTATGATCTAGCTCAACTATAAATTTTTTGTAATGTAATGAGCATGAGGCCAAGCAAATGAATAGCTATTCAATCACCTCCAGTCCCTCATGGAATTTTGTCAGCAAATAAGTTTTGAGGAGGCAATTTTTAGCCCAACCTCCATCGATTGAGTAAATCTTCATCAGAATAATGGGCTATTTTTGGCTAGAATTATTGTTGAATATTGACCTCCCTCCCTCATGGAAATCTGAAACTTGTGTGATGGGCAAATGTAGTTAATGCATGCCCTAAGTTGTCTCAAGTATTAAACTAAAGTACTCATTATGCAGATGACAATTTTCCTATTGAATATCATAATTCCTATCACTGTTGATCACTCCCCATCCTGGCACAACCCTCCTCGCCTGATCACATGGCCGTTGCTGAATAATATTCTCCTTCTTCTAAGCTTTGGATTCCAACACAGGTATGCAACTAGCGGTGGTATGGTTATTTATTAAGATGACAGACAAAAGAAACAGCTAAATAAGTCACTGTAGCTGTGTCACTGGAACCACATTCATTCAAGTGGTGATATTTATTGCTGCACATAGCCACTACGTAGCTGCATGGGACATTCAAGTACAGGATGAGGGGTTTGCTAGAGAAATCAGTTTGAAGTTTTGGTAGTCCTTTGTTTCTTCATAGCTACACATGGTTCGTGGTCTGTGAGGTGCAAGTTACATGGCCAGATAGTCTATAAGTTAGTAGTACTAGTAGCTAAACCACAGACAAGATTAGATATTTTCTGGCCACCACATACAGTGGGGGACTATCACACGGATTTTTGCTTGTTGGTTTGTTTTCCTACAGTTCCATGGTGCGTGGACCAGTAAAGAAGTTCCTACGTTTGTTCTTTTCTGAGGATTACTATAAGTCATTATATGTCGGCTATTCTGGACTGCATTTGCTTGGTGTTTTGTACTTATGGACTCCTATGCCATATCTACTGTGGGACGTTCAAAACACACTGATAAGACTGATCATCAATAGTGAGTGAATTATTAATATATACCTGAAGCAATCACATTATGTGACATCTAGATTCTCCACACCTTTTCTAGAAGGAACAGACTAGTTGATTTAGTTTCATTAGTTAGTAGCTGCATAATTTCATTGACCACATCATCCCCTTGGGTTGTTGGTAAGGGGTTCACAACTGCACATGCACACAGTTCAGATCATCCCTTGAGTTGTTGGTAAAGGGTTTACAACTGCACATGCACACATTTCATTGATCAGATCCTTGGGTTGTTGGTAAAAAGGTTCATAACTGCACATGCACATATTTCATTGATCAGATCCTTGGGTTGTTGGTAAATGGTTCACAACTGTACATGCACACATTTCATTTCTTGCAGTTTTGATTAATGTGGACCTCACAATGCTCATGCTGACAATTATTTACTTTGATCCATTCGAATTGTTTGCACTTCAAAGAGCTTTGGATCGACTCTTTAAACGGTATAGCTATAACATGTGTGACAGTCCCAGGTTATTATCCCGTTTTTATTAGCTTAATTGAATGGACAATTTCTCAAACTGAAAATTGTCCCAAACATCTGTTATGTGTTCTATAATGGTTGAACTATCTCTATAGCAAATTTCAAGACCTAGGTCACTAGTAGTCATGAGTATGGACAGCTAAAGTGGCCAGGAATCAAAGACAGTGTGTCTAACATTTGATTTCTACCTGGGATTGTCACATGTTAAAAAATTTTCATAAATTATCTATTCTTCACACAACAGCGAGAAAAAGAAGAATGAAGTTAAACTGATAACCACTGGCCTCTACAAGATGACAAGGCATCCAATGTACACGTTTCTCTTTATCGGATTCTGGCTTGCTCCCACAATGGTAATTAATTTCACTAGCTAATTGTGCTTTTTCAAGTTACAAGACCACCTGACTCAAGAGCCAGTAAGTGTTCAACTGTTCCATCAAGCTAGCCTTAGCCCTAGTCACCTTTAGCTTTCTTTTCTTTTTCGATGCAAGCAGTGAGATCGAGAGATCAAGGGTTTACTGAGTTGTGAGATTGAGAGATCAAGGGTTTACTGAGTTGTGAAGCAGTACTCTAAGTCTGCTGCTGTGTTGAAAAGTTGTTTCTATTATGCTTATCCAGTAAGTAGCTACATGTACTAATCCAAACTAGCTGTATGCCCATCATATTACTTTTACCAATCAGCAAATTTTCTTGTCTCTCATTACAGTCGATAGGTCGTGCTCTGTTTTGTGGCGTTATGACAACATATGTACTGTTTGCTGTGGAGTTCTATGAAGAACCACTTTTAGTGGAGATATTTGGACAACAGTATGTCGACTACATGAAGACAACGCCACGATACATTCCCAACATTATGCCACTCATCGGTAAAAAGACAGACTGATGAGTATCGAATGTAACTATATTTATTATTCAGATGATTACTTCTATATAATAATGCTATGCTATTAAAGATGTGGTGTGGCGGTCAACCATTATTATCTCATCACACAGTGACTGTCGCCAACTGTTGTTATTTTAGGACTGTGGTTAGCTAGCACGTTCATTTCTCATACACTATTCCACTCATAAAAAACTTACCAGTGAAGAGATTATACATTAGCTATGGAATGCAACTGGCCACTCACCATGCTAAATTCGCGCGTGCGATCGAAAATATCTAAATACTCGACATTGCACAATCAATAAAAGTAATATTGAAGGTTGAAGAAATAAAAGTAAGAAGATGGTGCTAGCAGACCTTGGACGTAAGATAACTACGGCCCTGCGTTCTCTCAGCAATGCCACAGTCATCAATGAAGAGGTATTTGCCTGGAGACAATGCTGTCGTAGCTTTTACTATCATGTATGTATGTAGGTACTTCAGGCTATGCTGAAGGAGATATGTACTGCTTTACTGGAGGCTGATGTGAATGTGAAGCTGGTGGGAAAATTGAGATCGAATGTCAGGTGAGAAATTACACTGGAGATAGGATCCTCTGCCTGGTTCAACCAATTGAGTCTCGTAGCTAGACATGCTGATGAGACTGTAAACTCTCCTTTGAGGTAGTAAGGTAAATAGAGGTTGCTCTGAATATGGGTTAGGTTATGTACATGACTACTCAGGGAGTTCTCATGGTATAATGGCAATTAAGCTCATGGATTCTCAGTGCTTGGCCTTAATTTATTGCAGTGGTGCACTAGGTGCATTAATAATTACCGTCCCCTCTCCCTCCTGCATCATATACAGTATTCTCCCAGAAAATCATGGTCATAGTCTGTATCTCGCGAAAGTAATTTCGATACATCTGATTGTCTGGTTATGCATAATCATATAATATCTTCGATAGAGCGGCTATCGACTTTGATGAGATGGCATCAGGGCTTAACAAGCGTCGTATCATCCAATCGGCTGTCTTCAATGAGTTATGTTCCCTCATCGACCCTGGGGTTGCTGTCTGGCAACCTGCTAAAGGGAAGAACAATGTCATTATGTTCGTTGGGCTGCAGGGCAGTGGCAAGACAACCACATGCACCAAGGTAATTAGGTAAAGGGTCAACATGAGGTAAAGGTCAAAATCTTGTAGGGGCAGTTAGACCTGTTTGTGAGTCCAACTAGTCGTCTCACAGTAAATGCTTAGAAATATTTTAATTAATACTTCATAAATTGCATATATAACTTTCTAGCAGCTTTATGCCATCATTTCATGCACACATACGTAATAGCTTGCTTCATACTATCAGAGGAAGAACTGGAAAACATGCCTCATCTGTGCTGACACCTTCAGAGCAGGAGCATTCGACCAACTGAAGCAGAACGCCACAAAGGCACGCATCCCCTTCTATGGGAGTTACACGGAAATGGACCCAGTGGTGATAGCACAGGAAGGGGTGGAGAAATTCAAAGCAGATAATTATGAAATCATCATAGTAGATACAAGGTGAGTATTCTACGTATGTATCTCTACTCAGAGCTTATGATAACAGCCTGACACCTGACGTTTTCCAGCCAATATTTGCGTATGTCTGGTCATTATTTATTTGTTAGTACTGGTCAAAATGCACACTGATGCAATGTCCAGTTAAATGTTAGGACAAACTATACTTTGTAGGGATGGCATCTAGTACATATCAGATAGACTTTTCCGTGGTGTCATTTTGTACAGCAGATTGCAGTGATCTTGCAACAAGCAATCAAAAACAGCAAAACCAAAATTTGCATAGCCTCCTTTCAAATGGCTCTACTTGAAAGGAGGCTATGTAAATTTTGGTTTTGCTATTCTGGATTAGTATTGCAAGATCACTGCAATCTGCTGTACTGTAGATATGAATGACCTTTCCGTGGTGTGTGGACCTTTCTGTGGTGTACTGTAGATATGAATAACCTTTCTGTGGTGTCATAGTGTACTGTGGATATGTAGGTATAGGCTCTATGGATTGTTTTATTTACAGTGGATAGTATAGACTGTATAGACTGTGTTATGACTGATACTTTAATGTTTCAGTGGTCGCCACAAGCAAGAAGACTCACTATTTGAGGAAATGTTACAGGTTTCCCAGGCCATTGTAAGTATTTAATAGATAAGGATACCTAATCAGGACCCTAATGGAGGTGTCCTAGTGTCAAATCATGTCCCTGATAGCAGGGAGGGTTATAACTAATGTCAGACTATATAAACACGCTGAGAGATTCCACTGGACAGCATTGACACACATACCTTTCTTTTCTTCTTAGAATCCCAACAATGTGGTGTTTGTAATGGATGCCACCATAGGACAGGCCTGTGAGTCTCAAGCTCGTGCTTTCAAGGAGAAAGTGGATGTGGCCTCTGTCATTGTCACTAAACTGGATGGCCATGCTAAAGGAGGTGGAGCTCTCAGTGCGTAAGTACAGCATGATTATTGTTGGTAGATTCTAAATGGTGCACACCAACTCTGGGGATCTCTGTCGGCATAATATTATTGAGGTTATGAAAGGCTTTCAAAAAGTAATGATAATAACTTTATACTGATTTCCATAATAATTAGCACTTTTGTGTACTTGCTGTGTTAGAAGAAAGCAGCTGCTATGACAACTGTTTATTCAGTTGGTGAGTTGGTGTTCACTGTTTAGAATTTGATCTATTGTGATTACCTTCTGGTGGTATTTTACCACCTCATCAGTATCATGAAGTATTTAATTAAATGTTGTTTTCCGTCCCTTCCCTCTTCTTTCTTCCTCCCTCCTGCCATTCTTTATATTCCTCTTTCTTGTAGTGTGGCTGCTACTAAGAGTCCCATTACTTTTATCGGAACAGGGGAACATATAGACGACTTTGAGCCTTTCAAAACTCGACCCTTCATCAGCAAGTTATTAGGTAAGATATGGAGGTCAGCTACATATGGTAGAGCCTCTACTTATTTCGTATTTGTGTAGGTCTGGGAGATATTGAGGGTTTGATGGACAAAGTGCAGGAACTAAACTTAGACGATAACAAAGAACTCATGGACAAATTAAAACATGGTGAGTGGACAAGTTAAGATGTGGTTAGTGTGCATATGTGAATGGGTGGGTGCATGTATTATTGATCTTGTGTTTCATATCAGGTCAGTTTACTCTGCGGGATATGTATGAACAGTTCCAAAACATCATGAAAATGGGACCAATCAACCAAATCATTGTGAGGAATAATTATCTAATTATGAGGATAGGATGATGGTGAAATTGTTTTCCTTCCCTCAGGGGATGATGCCTGGATTCGGACCTGACTTTATGAGTAAGGGGAATGAGAGAGAGAGTATGGCCCGACTCAAGAAGCTTATGACTATCATGGACTCCATGAATGATGAAGGTGATTAAGTTAGTTGCATCATTGGTACATTATTAGAGCCAATGGGTTGACATCTAGGCACTAGAGAATATACATGTATGAAATGCATTACGGAAAATTATTAATTTTATTCTTGTGGTCACGAATTCTGATCCCCTTGCAGAGCTGGACCATCCTCAGGGGGCAAAGTTGTTTCGGCAGCAACCAGGAAGGACAACTCGTGTTGCCAGGGGATCGGGGACTAGTCAGAGGGAGGTACAGGAGCTGCTCACCCAGTACACCAAATTTGCAGCTATGGTGAAGAAGATGGGAGGAATGAAGGGGCTATTCAAAGGTATGTAATGTAGGTATGAGGGGAGTAGTGTGGAATTGACTTGAGGGAGGAACATGACAAAGGGATATACCCTGAATAATTGACACACTTGGGACTAGCCCAAGGTATAATGCATCATGTTGCTTGTTTAGCAAGCTTATTAATTGGCAACAATCTTGAAGCACCTCGAGATCCACTTCCCAATCAACTGATTCCAGTTAGCAACGGTGCATATCAGCTCATATCTGTCATGATTACTTGGAGGCAACGAATTGTTACCCAGCCTTTTAAGAGGTTATCCTCTTTTTGAATGTCATTTTAGTGTATTCTATTAAATTTGCACACTCCATTTATTTTATCCTTTTGTACCTCCTTGTATCCTCCTCTTCTAGGACTGATAGCCTAGCCCCATGTTTATATTTCCTTTCCCGTATGTATAGGTAGACGGAGTTTACGGTCTCTTTGCTTGATACTGTAGGAGGTGATATGTCTAAGAATGTGAATCCAGCACAGATGGCGAAACTCAACCACCAGGTGGCAAAAATGATAGATCCACGAGTACTTCAACAGATGGGTATGGCATGAAATGCTTTATCATTACTTGTATAAGCTTTATTCTTCTCTTCTTACATAGGTGGTGTTGGAGGTCTACAGAACATGATGAAGCAGTTTCAACAGGGGGCAGGGGGTGCTAACTTTCCTGGTATGGGGGGAAGACCGTGACAGCATAGCTATAATGTTATTATACTCAGTGTTCATTCAATTATGTCATTGAAATTCTACACTTACCACATACCAAGAAAAGGACAAGCTATTGAAAACTCACTCACTAACTGAAACAGCTACAGTGAACTCCCTCTAATCAGGACCCCTGAAGTGAGGTCACCCCTATATTCTAATCAGGACCCCTGAAGTGAGGTCACCCCTATATTCTAATCAGGACCCCTGAAGTGAGGTCACCCCTATATTCGATTGTAAAAAGTGGTCTGAGGTCACCAATGTAATCAGGGCACTTTGATTCTGCTGGCCCCAAAGTAGGAGTCCACTGTATATTAGCCAACCAACAATCGATTGCATGTTTAATTGTTGAAACAGTTTGCTTGCATGTATCATAAGCAAGATATTATCATGATCTTAATATACATGTACTTAGCTTACAACAGCCAATCTCACATCAGATCAGCTACAAGATGTATAGTTATTCTTGGTCTCAGACAGTGAGTCACATCAGATGGGAGATACTACACTGAGTGATTTGGACAGTGATTTACGAGATTTACGAGACTTGGTTGCAACCTCCCAGCTCTATCATCACCTCCCACTGCTACATACCCCCTCCTACTCCCTCTCCACCTCAGTTTCCAGATATTCATGCACTTGTAGCTGAGCACTTAGCACACTAGTAGCAATGAGCCTCATAGTATGTGCAAAATTTAATAATGATATTCATTGCCCTTAATTGGAATGTTGGCATAGGAATGTAAACCCAATACATAAATCTGTACTTGGTGTGCATATAAAGGAGTGAATTGCAGTAGTATGGTAGCTATGCAACCTTTATCTTCTAGAGTTTATACTCTACAATTTCTAAATTTTTGGAAAGCCTGTGAGGCTTGCTGTCAGCTATGACATCTTTGAAATTTAAATCACTATTTTGAAGTTCTGAACTTTTTATCTTGGCTAAGCAAAGGCATGTTCTATTTTAGCACATGTTTTCCCTTATGCAATATTTTTACTTGGGAGTTTAAATTCATCCTCTGGCTCAGTGCTACTAACTAGTGATAAAGAACAGCTGTAACTTGTAGCTAGCTATAATGTAGCTATTACTTGAATTAGCTAAACAACTCACAGAGACCTAGCACAATATGGTCATTGATTTTGATGTTCCCATACCAGTATTAGCTATATTGCTTGATGTGGGACCAATTATTGGTATCTATTATGTTGGTATAGCTACCTATAAACTCATGCAAATAGCAGTAAATTATATAGTTTATATCTTCTCAAGGTACTGTACACCATGTAAAGAAAAATAATCATACATCTGTGATATGAATCAACATCATTCACAGGACCCTTGTCTCCACCCAAGTTAGAACCACCTTAAGAAGCCTGATGGCGTGACAGTATATTATAGTGCTATGGAAGTGATGTGGGATGCCATCTAGATATTTTTGTGTGGTAAAGTGTGATACTCTTTACAAACTAGCATTGATATTACTCTCTAATTATGTGTATAATTATTCGTGGGTTTATGTTCATCCTGAACTAGTTCTTTTTGTGTAAGTATTAATTTTGTCAGTTGCCATCTGCGTAATGCTGCTATCACTAAGTTACCACACTTATCCACTTCATACTCCAGCCTAGCTCCAGCTGCATTGGTGAGTGTGCTAAGTACAATGGTCTGCTTGTCCCACACTCTTAGTGAACAGGGTTTCATACAGTGGAAGGGGAAAGGGGGGACCACCTCTGATTGAAACCCCCCCCCCCCCCCCCCCCCCCCCCCCCCCCAAACCAGTCTTAAAATTTCTAATATAGCATATTTTCTCACACAAGCATGCCCACTGCATAGTCCCCCTCTATCCAAAATTCCTGTATGAAACTCTGTCACTTGTACAGTGCCATTTAGGCATCCACCCCCTGAGCTTCATTTCAGGATTGACACAATAGCTGCAGATATCCTCTGCAGTAGGAATGAGGCTGCACGCTTATCCTCAGTCTGCTGTCTGATCCCTCAAACTCCTTCAGAAACTGGGCCAATTGCTCCTGACTGGCAATTATCTTCTTTTGTTTATATTCCTTTTGTTCTTGTTTTTTGTTTGTTTGCTTAACAGTTTTTTTTATTATTATGCAAATACAAACATAAAATTAAAAACATTACATGATAAAAAAACAAAAAAACAAAACAAAAAAACAACAACAAAAAAACAAACAAAAACAACAACAATGAATATTATTATGAGAAATATAATGTAAGAATGATTATGCATATAGAGTAAGACCTCAAATGAAGTGTTAGCTATAGCCTATTTCAGTTTTGATAGAATACTTACGTACTACACATCCAGTCTGTTTTCAGTGATAATGTTCTCTTAAAATAATGATAACTTGTGATGACTGGTTCAATACCTGTAGATATAATATATTTTCACTAGCAGGTAGTAAATCATAGTTGTGACGAATCAAACTTACCATAGCTATAATTATTCACATTCATTAATCACATGACATAGTTATGGAGAATCCAGATTGATTGCTTTATTCAAAAGGTGTATAGTTAGAAGAGCTATCTGCAGTGGCACCTTTATTTGTTAGCTAAGCAACTTTCTATTATCTGACATGTGCAATTGATAGATGATAGGCTGTTGAGCCAGATTTGGAGAATATACACATAGGGAATGGGAGATTCTTGAATTTGATGCTTTAAATTGCTTTTTTCATTTGATCATTAATGAAAGTTGAATAGACAATGACTCTAATCAAGTAGCGATTTAGCAGAAATAAACCAACAATGGTAAATCGATTTCAGGTGATATAATAAGCAATGTAGGCAAATATCCCCTTACTTGTTTTGGCTGCTTAATATTCCAATAATCTGTAGCTAGAGAAGTGGACAAGAATAGTTCAGTAGCTGGTATCAATAAATCTGAAGCTGTTTCACACACGATTGGCCGAAGAGGAAGGAACGCTGTTGTTGAAATGTTAATGTTATTTGGACACCAGATATTCAACATTAATTAATTTACACAGTCAGGTGGAAGTATAAAAAGTAAGTTATGAAAGCCACCAATTAATGGTTGATCCTGTCAAAATGTATATAACTAGTAGCTAGGAAAGGTTCACTCATTGCAAGAGTATAAGCAAAAAGGTATGTAGAATAAGTAAGTTCAGTGAAGTTATTATTCAGAACTCAGTTAGAAAGGGTAGCAAATGTTTATTAGAAAGCTCACTGCAAAAACAAGCAGATGATAGCTAATCAACTTTTCATATGACAAGTGTAGTTTGAGATGAGGGATCAAGACGACACTCCATCGTGGAGAAGAGCCAGTCTTTAAAGTTGGATTTAGTTAATCGTAAAGTATGTCGAAACTCCATCACAGATTAGCAAACTTTTACTCATGAGATAACTGAATCTCAAAATGAGACAATGCTTCATTGTGGAGAAAAACAAAAACAAAAAAACAACAACAAAAAAAAACAAAAAACAAAACAAAACAGAGTGGCTATGTCATTCAGGTCTGCATTGATGATGGAAAGAGAAGAACTATAGTTACATAAATTGGATCATATCATGATAACTAATTATGACTAGTGGCAGGTAAGATGATTTATTTTTCTTTCGATTTTTCGATTTTCTTTTTTATAGCTAATTATCTTGCTATAGATATATTTTCATTACTTGGAGCAAAATCAGTTACTGCATAAAGAGCAGGAAAAGAGAGGAAAAGGGGAGAAATGCAACCAATAAGCAAGAATTTAGAATGCTAATAGTTGTGGGAGAAGCAAACAAACTAAACTACGTACAATAAGCCAGTGAATAGTGTAAGAATTAAGCTAAACTTTTCCAAGCTCAGAGATGATATCAGAAGCAGTGAGTCGGTCTTGTATCTTCTGCTTTAAGCATCTCTTCACAAGGGAAAGGAACAGAGGGTGTTTGATGGAGCTCATTAGTGGAAACCTCTCCTCTGGAGGAGGTAGCACACCAGTGAACATTTCCATGATGAGAACTCCAAAGCTGAAGATGTCCATTTTAGGGGACTGTTGCTGAGGGTCACTGGCTTCAGGGGCAGCATACGTGGGATTGCAAGGACCAGTTGTCTGAACCTTGTACAGAAGGTTGACTGATCCATAGTCTGCCACTTTAGCTCTCCAACAACTATTGGGCAGAGGTTCGAGAAGGACATTGGCACTACTGATGTCTCGATGGATGATGGGTTCTGGTTGCATCAAGTGGAGATAGTTGAGAGCTTTAGCCACATCCACACATATGGAGGTGAGGACATTCATGGACAAATGCTGGTCTTCTTTTTCCAACTCTTTCCTGAGACTGGTGGGCATCAGCTCTGTAAGTATAACCATCTCCCCTTCCAAGGTGGCACCAATGAACTGTATTAAGTTAGGATGACGTATTCTGGCAGCCATGTTCATCTCTTTCTTGAATAACTGTCTGTTGTGTTGAGAGAGGATTTGATGGTGAATGACTTTAGCAGCCACACGTGTCCCTCTGAATAAAGCTACACTGACACCTCCTCTCCCTAACTCTGGACCCACCATATGGATTTCCTCCCTTCTTACCACCCATTGGGTCTCTAGTCGGGATAATTGTTCTTCATACAATCTTAGTCTCTGCTCATATTCTACAATTCTTTCTTGACTTTGTTGATGCTTTAGCTCTGCTGATGCATTCTCTTCTTTTAATATCTTTATTGATTTAGATGTCTCTTTTAATCTTTTCTCCAGTAGACTGCATCTTACCTCTGCTCTCTTTTCAGCTAGAACAAATTTGATATTAACTTCATTATGCTTCTTAGTAATTCCTGATGCTTCAGAGTTAGATACATTATCCTTCTTTCTAGCTTGCTCAAGGACTTCTTGGTTATTATTCTGTCCGGTACTTCTAGCACTTAGATCGGGTATTTCATTCTTCCTGGTTACTGATAGGAATTGTGCTACAGCAGTGTAACCTTTATTTTGGGCTAAAAAGAATGGAGTCTTTTTTTTCTCATCAAGACATATTGGGTCACGGTGATGCGTGTGTTTGAGATACTGTACGACATCAAGGTGACCATATTCAATGGCATAATTAAGAGGTGTTCTACCCCATTGACTCCTAATATTAGGATCACACTTTAAGTCTTCAATGAAGTACTTGACAACAGCCAATCTCCCTTTAAGAGCAGCAAAGTGAAGAGGTGTGATACTGTCCTTGTTTTTGGATAGTGGGTCACATTTGTGTTCCACAGTGAGGTACTTCACTGTGACTAAGTGACCATTTAAACTAGCATAGTGTAAGGGAGTGCATTTTTCTTCATCTGTGCATGAAGGGTCACAGTGCTGAGTGTCAATGAGATACTGCATGACATCAAGATGACCATTTCCACCGGCAAGATGAAGAGGCATTCTACCCCTATGACACCTACTATTGGACGATGGGTCACATTTGTGTTCCACAGTGAGGTACTTCACTGTGACTAAGTGACCATTTAAACTAGCATGGTGTAAGGGAGTGTATTTGTCTTCATCTGTGCATGAAGGGTCACAGTGCTGAGTGTCAATGAGATACTGTACAACATCAAGATGACCATTTTCACTGGCAAGATGAAGAGGCATTCTACCCCTATAACCCCTACTATTAGGATCACACTTTAAGTCTTCAATGGAGTACTTGACGACAGCCAATTTCCCTTTAAGAGCAGCAAAGTGAAGAAGTGTGTTGTTGTCCTTGTTCTTGGACAATGGGTCACATTTGTGTTCCACAGTGAGGTACTTCACTGTGGCTAAGTGACCATTCGAACTGGCATGGTGTAAGGGAGTGCATTTTTCTTCATCTGTGCATGAAGGGTCACAGTGCTGAGTGTCAATGAGATACTGTATGACATTAAGATGACCATTTCCACTGGCATGATGAAGAGCCATTCCACCCCTATGGCCCTTACTATTAGGATCACACTTTAAGTCTTCAATGAAGTACTTGACGACAGCCAATCTCCCTTTAAGAGCAGCAAAGTGAAGAGGTGTGTAGTTGTTCTTGTTCTTGGATAGTGGGTCACATTTGTGTTCCACAGTGAGGTACTTCACTGTGACTAAGTGACCATTCAAACTGGCATGGTGTAAGGGAGTGTATTTTTCTTCATCTGTGCATGAAGGGTCACAGTGCTGAGTGTCAATGAGATACTGTATGACATCGAGATGACCATTTCTGCTGGCATGATGAAGAGGCATTCCACCCCTATGATCCTTACTATTAGGATCACACTTTAAGTCTTCAATGAAGTACTTGACGACAGCCAATCTCCCTTTAAGAGCAGCAAAGTGAAGAGGTGTGTTGTTGTCCTTGTCCTTGGTAAGTGGGTCACATTTGTGTTCCACAGTGAGGTACTTCACTGTGGCTAAGTGACCATTCAAACTGGCACAGTGTAAGGGAGTGCATTTTTCTTCATCTGTGCATGAAGGGTCACAGTGCTGAGCGTCAATGAGATACTCTATGACATCAAGATGACCATTTTCGCTGGCATGATGAAGAGGTATTCTACCCCATCGATCCCTACTATTAGGATCACACTTCAAGTCTTCAATGAAGTACTTGACGAAAGCCAATCTCCCTATATGAGCAGCAAAGTGAAGAGGTGTGTCGTTGTTCTTATTCTTGGATGATGGATCACATTTCTGTTCCACAGTGAGGTACTTCACTGTGAATAAGTGACCATTCTGAGTAGCCCAATAGAGACAGGTGTTGCCATTGTCACAAGTGCAGTGAGGGTCACAGTGCATGTCAGTGATCAGATACACCACAATGTCCATGTGGCCCTGGTTACAAGCAAGCATTAAAGGAGTGATTCCAACTTCATCACGATAAGAGGGATCACAGCTCTGATTGTCCATTAAGTATTTGAGCACACTGAGGTGTCCTTCATAGCTGGCTGTGTGCACCAGTGACCTACCTGCTGCCATGGTGAATTTATCACTTTTCCATTCCTTTGTTGTTTTAAAGTGGGCATCTGCTTGCTTCTCCTCTATCATGTATTTGAGTACATCTAGATGCCCTCCTCCAGCAGCAAGGTAAGCAGGAGACCTCCCATGCTCATCCATAAGGGTGATGTCGCCACTTACTTCCTCTAATAAAAATTTTACAGTAGGGAAATGGCCATGCTGTGCAGCCAGGTGGAGACAGGACAGACCCTCTTTATTAGTTTTATTTGGGTCACGACCAATTTTGTTACAGAGATAAGTGACAATATTGAAGCAACCATGTCTACTTGCTATGAGCAATGGGGTATTCCCCTCATGGTCAACATGTTTGTCACGTATTAGGTCAGATTTTGCTACTGAGTTAGTCATTAACAAGTGGAACAGGTATGTGAACACTTTCAAGTGTCCATACTGAGCTGCAACATGAAGGAGTGTGTACCCATTATCATCCTTGCTCTCTATACTGAAGTTGAATTTAGTGATGAATTCTGTGATAATATCAATTCTCCCATACTGGCATGCATAGTGAAGAGGAGTGTATCCATTTGAAAATCGGAGTGTCTCATCCTGTATACTTTCAATCAGAAGCCTTGCTGTTGAAAAGGCACCTGACTCCAAAGCTTTTTGAATCACACGATGCTTAATAGATTCCATGTCAAGAATGAATTACACGTGAATTGATAATTATTATAATGATACGTAGCAGTATAGATAGGTGTTGATGGTAGCTACTAGGTGGCCAATCTATAAGAAAATAGACATTTTTTAAAAATAATTAGCTATTAGGCACATTAATTATTGTTATCTAGCTATCAGGGGGGGGGGGGGGGGTCATTCCCTGGGACTTCAGTAATATAATAAAATTGACATAGTTACTAGCTATACAACAAGCCTTCTACTCTTCCTATTCCATATAATAATGCTTAGCTAGCTAAGCATGGCTGAGCCTCCCAAGCTAAGAGCCATTTTGACAAAGAATGGATCAAAGAATTTCTGGGAATAGGTACCAGCTCTAAAGGTAACTTTTAATAGGCATGGATATACCTGTAGAGCTGGTATAGCTTCCTCTGCACAGCACACATTGTTAGGTACAGGTAATGCATCCATTGACTATACTGTAATAAGTAAGCGTGGTTAGGCAAAAATGGGCGTGGACAGGGCAAAAATTTCTTCTGTGCACAAGCGCGTGGATATAACTGACCCCCTATATTTTCCTTAACCTTCATTTTCCCCCTGGCTATAATCCTATAATCCTGAAAGAAACCCTGGCTATGATCTTGTTATGGAAGAAATGAGGGCAATGTATCATTATTTGACAGCGAGCGAGCAAGTATTCTTTAGTGCTTCAACTCTTTAGAAGATTTTGCTGTTGAATTTATATGTAACGAAGATAAGCCTAGATCCTCTACAACTACTACTATAGCAATGTGCAGCATTTGACAGTGAGCAATTAAAGTAGCTGATAGGCTCCAGTGCTTGATAATGCTGTATGAGACAAGCATGGTTCCAACCAGGAAGCTCCATACATAGAAAGCTGTAAATGCTTACCACAAGCACTTAGATGCCTACAACCCACTTAGATAAGCCTAGCCCCTCTATGACAAAAGGCTGTAGAAAACAATCTAGCTTTATTACAAGTGGAGCATGTACATTATGCACTTACAGTGCTACGAATTCAGGACATGTAGCTACATACTTACCTATCTACCATACCTACGCCTGGGGCATTTTGGAGTGTAAACCTAGATATGAGTGCAAAAAATTTCTTCTAAATAAAAATTGCTTTCTACAGCATTTAGTCATAGAGGGGCTAAGTGGATTGTAGGCACTTGGCTTTCTAAGTGCTTGTGGTAAGCATTATACAGCCTCCTGTGTATGCAGCTACAACCACTGCAATATCTTAGCCCGATAAGTCAAAGTACAAATGACTTTCACCAACTGCTTTGCTCGCTCGCTGATTGAATATGTTACATGAACATACACTGTAGGGATAGCCTAAAATCTAATTGGGCTGTATAATGTACTCCAGCCTCGTATGGAAACAATCCCTACATTTATATCCACTGCCTATAGCTAGCTATGGGCCGTTATAAAAAGTAGGGATTGTTTCCATATGAAGCTGCAGTACATTATGAAAGGGAAAAAATTTATGCTAAATAAAAAGGCCATGTAGGGTTAGCCTGTACTTTAACAGTTTCTGTCAACAAAAAGCTGCCTTCAATAATAATCCCTACATCACTGCCTCCCACCAAGCTCATGTCAGTATAAAAGTGTTCTGCTTAGTACATTATACAGCCCAGTTAGACTTTAGGCTATCCCTACTTAATTTTTGAAATTTTTTGCACTCATTTGTTTCTATTCTTTTTCTTAGTGTTTGAAGTTGAAAGTAAGTTTGTGTAAGTAAAGAATTGAGGGTGGCAGTATTGACCGTGAGAGTATGCTGTGATTATTAATATTTGACATGAGGCTACAATACAGTACTATACAAAGCCAGCTTTTATCTTTTTTCTTTTGTAGGCACATACACAGTCTCTGGAAGAATTTATTTAGCTATTTAAGTTTTGTCTATTATTTAATATAAAACTTTACAGCAACAGCAATGTAAATGACATGTCCATGGCATGGTGAAGTGAGCTGACTACACTACAGCAAAGTACTGGCTATAATACTACCATAGGATGAGCATCTGTACTGCAATGCAGCAAGGAGTGTCAGGAAGATTATCGAATAGCTAGACCTAGTTTAGAGCTACCGAACTGTAGCCATATATGTGGTCCCGCCCATACGCTCCGCCCCCTACCAACATGCGTTTCAAAATGGCATATAGCCAAGTGCTAATAGATATCACTGATTTTTGAAGTAGCGCTTTAGTCAAAAGTAATAGCAAAAGATCAGCTTAGGTGCTGTTCTAACAGATGGCCAAAGCAGAATTTTGATGACTATAGCCAGTAAGTCGGTACGTCGATCTTATACATTATTATTATAAAGAAAAAGAACAAAACAAAAATCAATTTTAGAACTTGTTTTTTTCTTATGTTAGCGAACAAATTCTAGACTTTTAAACATTCTTCCCTCTTCTGTGTAGAAGTAGTATCTCACTGTAGCCTTCTGGAGCAAGGGTAGAAGAGAAAGAAGAGTTTTAGTTTATACAGTCTTATGACCTTTGACCTTTGAACTTAGGTGAATGCCTGTGTGTTCACTAAGAGAACTCCACATCAAAAAAATATATAATACATTTTTAGAACAAAATAATAACTAGGGCAATGTGCAACATTAATTTTGACAGCGAGCAAGCAAGCAAGTTAGTGCTACAACTCTTTAAAAGATTTTGCTGTTGAGTTTATATGTAACAAAGTACTTAAATAAGCTTAGAGCCTCTAAAACAACTATTATAGCAATGTGCTGCATTTTGACAGTGAGCAAGTGAGCAGCTGATAGGCTCCAGTGCTTGATATTGCTGTCAGAGACAAGAGTCATGTAAGTTGTGGTTGGGAAGCTCCATACATAGAAAGCTGTAAATACTTACCACAAGCACTTAGATAAGCCAAGTGCCTACAATCTATTTAGACAAGTGAAAGGAAAAAAATTATGCTAAATAAAAAGGCCATGTAGGGTTAGCCTGTACTTTAACAGTTTCTGTCAACAAAAAGCTGCCTTCAATAATAATCCCTTCATCGACTGCCTCCCACCAAGCTGGTTTAATTGTTCATGTCAGTATAAAAGTGTTCTGCTTGGTTTAGGCAGTGATGTAGGGATTATTATTGAAGGCAGCTTTTTGTTGACAGAAACTGTTAAAGTACAGGCTCTACATGGTCTTTTTATTTAGCATATTTTTTTTTCCTTTCACTTGTTTGTTTACTTTTTGTATGACCTTTGAATATTATTTTCAAGTAAAAATTAATTAATAGCTGGTTGGCATGTGCGTATGTGCACGTGATAGTGACAGACGCGCGGGCATGACAAATGAAAATGGCTGACATAATGAAAAGTCGTTCGATATGAGTGAAGGGAAACTGTGGATATAACGATGGTAAAAGCACATTGTGTGGTTATAACTGCACAAGTTGATATGAATTTCATTGTTGTATGTGCAAGAATAGAAGAGATACAGAGAGTCTAGTTTGTATTGTTCTAATGAGAGAAGCCACGCCCATTCCGTGCATAGAGAGTGCTACTGCACTCTCTCTGATAAGCCTAGCGCCTCTATGACAAAAGGCTGTGGAAAACAATCTAGCTTGATTACAATTGGAGCATGCATTGTGCACGCGCACAGCGTTACTATTTCGGGACATGTATGATACGTAAGCCTGGGGCGTTTTGGAGTGTAGACATAGATATATATATTTAAAATTTCAATGAGTCATGACCTGAGAGTCAGCTCGCTTGCTGCAATTACTGATTAGTCTGTTTCAGGGTCACTACCACTACTAGTGTCAGAGTCACCACCTGAACTGCTCTCCAACCAATTCAACTTCTAAAGTGTATCAAGGTGTGGAACTAGTTCAGTATGACCAGGGGTTGTCCTTCACGAAAAGCAAGTATAGTATGTACATTGATTCTATATTATCAGGTTTACACAATCGACTCAAGTCCCAGGCCAATAGTTCCACAGACACCCTTAGCCATATTTTGAAAATCCTAGCGACTCATGGCTGGGAGAAGACAGATGACTCTTCATTTGGTTATGAATTGATATCGTGGTCATATCGTGATATTGTGGTCATATTGTGGTCATGCTGCGTAATTGCAGTAAGTAATAAAAATAACACGTGGTTATATGCTGGAGAGCAGCAGCTACAGTGCAAATCTGCTATGGTTGTAGCTCAGATACCTGTAGCCGGAAATATTGACGGGAATTATATTATACGATTTCCTCATACAAATATCAATGATGGTATTGGAATCTGAAATCGTGCAAAAAAGCGTCGTGCATGTGAGCTGTGTACAGCTCACTAGCTAGCTAGCTAGCCGTATAGCTATCATCGATTTAACACTAGTTATCCAGTTGTGTTAGGGGCCATCGCTGGACTCTAATTCTTGGGAGAGACTAACACTGATAGCGATCCTTATGCTGTAAGACAGCTGCATTCGTTGGATACATCCCTCGAAGAATTTCAGTCGTTTGTTCTCTCTTTCTTTATAGTGATGGATGGCTCTCTTCAATTCGTTGCACCATCACAGGTTCAAGGCACTACTCCTGTCCAGGGAGGCCTATAAGTTTTAAATTCCAGCAGTGGTGCGCAATAAATGGAACGCAACGTATTGCAAACTTAATTAAACTGTGCAACTTTTTGATGGTTTTATTTTTGGTGATTTGATGCTTAAACCACCAAAACATCTTCGTCAACATTTCTGGCTATAATATGGTATAGAAAAGAAGTAACTAAGGGAGGAGAGCAAAAACACAAGCTCTTCCAAATCCAGTTGGGAGCACAGCAAAAATATTCCTGCCAGATAAAAATTGGATTACCATTTTGAACTGTTCAGGCCTTGAATTCGCGTTCACCTTGCCCTTCTTATATCTGCAATAACTTGCTCAATTCTTGACCAATTTCAAAATTTCAAACACCAGCAGCTGATTTATGATGATGCTTTTTATAAGGACCCATTCCCTACCAGTAAAAAGTTAGCTGTATATCCCATAAGCAAAGTATGGAGCTGCCATTCACCACAAGGAATATAGTGTGCACGCATTGCGTGCGATAGAGCAACAACAATGGCTGCCAGGTGTTACTGATTCTCGAGTAAGTTAGCTAGCTTACGCCAGTAACTGCTGGTTAAAACTAATTATAGAATAGTTCAGCTAACTAGAAAACTGAATCACAGAATCTTTTAGCTAAATAGAATCAATGAGAAGTCACATTTTCGGGTTTAACTCGTACACAATATTCAAAATCACTGCTAAACTCCCTGGCAGTTTAGCTCATACAGAACATACAGAATAATCATTGCTAAACCCTCCAGGAATTGCTGGGATCAGGAAAGGAAGGGGGCTTGTCCAGGAGGAACAGGGCAGAAGTCCAGGAAGAGTCATGGCGGAAAAAGTCATGCATGAGACAAGAATGAGAAAAGAAACGAGAAACTTGATCTAAACTGATAACACGTACGTGGCTTGGCTCTAGCCATAACTATGTGGCTAATTGGATTAACACACCTTCTTATTATAAGCTTACTATACCACAGCTACTTCCGGTGCAAGGTGAACACAAACTTTAGCTAGTAGTACTGCTGTGCATGTCTGTGGTGTACACTGTGGTTCACACTGTGTTAGGTAACAATATTCATGCAGAAACAGATTTTGTCTATTGAATGTTTCCAGATCACCTTGCGCTTCATGCTCGGGGGTGTGGCTATGCCAGACTAGAGATACCCCCACCAACCTTACAATTGGTCAATAAGCACGTGATCCACGCGATCGACTTTCTTAACGCACATGCGTGTACAAATCTGGGTATAGGCTTGACACCAGACCCTTCTTTCTGTGTGTGGATGATGTAATACATCCATGCTGTGGTTGGTAAAGGTCTGGCCAAGCGAGACTAGGTTTTAAATAGGTCCCCAACTTTAAGTACCTTTAAAATGCATATAGCTATAGCTACTGGTACTCACTCTTGAATGCTTCCACAGATAAGGACAGTTAGCATATACGTAGTTACAGCTTCTTGGTGTTGATGGCTTCAAACATCACGACACTCAATGAGTATCCCATGAAACATATTCATTGATGCTCACACACATGTACCTATTAAAAATCACTACCGACCAGCGTTTACATTCCTCCTCTCTCCACGTCGATCGTACGAGAGTCAAATCATAGATACTGCCTTGGGACTGCAGAATTTTTTCTATTTACATAATAATTATATAAGGCAGAAACTTCCTATACTACTTATAACGCGCGCGCTATCGACGTGACGTTCTACTATTATCGATGACCATTACCCAATTCTTAAGTTCACTTTACCTATTTTTTTCTTCCATAACTCAACAGTCAGAGTGGTACCATTTCTGAAATATCACATACATTCATACAAAAAATGATGGAGTAGGTATGAAACAAAAACATAGCTACTAGTTCATACAAAAGGGCAGAATCTTTCTTGACAAGAAAAATTTCTTCAATACATTTCTCATGCACCCATCTATTGCATCCACACTTTACCCACTCTTCACCATCTTTGTATTAGTTTCCATAGCAGAATGCACACCCCATTCCTGGTCCTCTGGAGAATCATCTTCTTACATTTGGGTGAAGGTAGAGGGACCAGAATCATCTTCTTGCTCAGGGTTGAGACCATAGCTAGCTTTTGAATGACCTTGCTCTTTGGCCCCTTTCTGCTTCTTCTGATGCTGAAGCCATTCTTCTTTCTTCTTCTTCTGCTCTTCTCTCTCAATCTTGCGTCTTTCTTGCATTCTTCCTTCGCTTTCGCCTCGGCATGAAGTATTGGGTGCAAGGGAAGGACTCAGTCTGTCAGGAACTGATTGCCCAGGTGAAGAAAGGAGTTCAAGACACATCTCACCCAGATGCCAGGGGCAAATGAAGAGGTGCTATCAGAAGCTGAAGAGTTGTGCACAGATTGTTGCAAATCATTGTCAGTCTCCATGGATATTGGGTGAACACTTCTTGTTAATAGTCTACATTATCATAGGAGGCGGAAGGTGGGGGCTGGAGGGGCTAGAGCCCCCCCAATATTCAGAAGGTGGGGGCTGAGCCCCCTCAAAAATGATGGATTATGACATCACGTTCTTAACAAGTGTAACTGAAATAGTTTGCTTCTTTTGGTTCTTGTTGTTCTTGCTTTTTATTTGTTTTTTGTTCGTATTTTTAGGCAGCTTAAAAGTAGTTAGCTAGCTAACAAGCTATAATATTCAGTGGGAATTGAGACATCACCCTAGAACCTCAGAGTTTGAGAATGCACCAGATCCAATCCAATGAGGCTTAAAATCCAAAATTTTCCTGGGGGATCATGCCCCCAGACCCCCCTAGATGGCACGCTTTGCGTACTAGTGTGGTCACACTTTATTACACTCAGCCCCCCCAAAATAGATGACCTTCCTCCCCCAATGATTATAGCTAACATGGCACTGCACATGTAGCTTGTATGCCCATCTTAAGACTATTTCAAGTTATAGCTAGCTAAAATTTGGGTCTCCTGGTTTCACTGTGGCCAAGTAAAAAAATTTGAGTGAAATTCTTGATGCTGCCCACTTCAGTTGGTTGGGCAATCTGATGGAAACTGTAGCAAACCCGCCGGTTCTTCATTTGTTAACAGCAAGGACCAGAAGTTTGTCTCTTCAAAAATTCATTGCCACATCAACTCAGATGCCCAGAGGTATGAACCATGTGTCATAATTCAGTAAAACTAATATTGAATTCCTTTATAGAAATCTGTGGCCTAAGTAGGGTTAGAGTCTGTATTTTTACATATACAGCAGTTTCTGTAAACATCAAGATTATGCTGCCTTCAATTATATCACTGCCTAAACAAATAAAGCAGCTTGGTCAGTGATGTAGGGATTATTATTGAAGGTGGCATGTTTTTTCGTGAGTTCTTACATATATCCATGGCTGTATAGATACATATGTCAGCCTATGGTCTGGGCCCCCATCAGAATATAAAAAAAGGATGGTTTTTTTCCAATTCTTGTGATGAGTTTTGAATGCAATTCAACTGCATGTCTCAAAGAAGATGAGCCTTCATGAACAGCATTTTCGACCCCAACAAAGACTTGACCACTATACCAAGAGCCTTCAAACTGCTCTGGGATTTCAACATCCAGTATGACACTAGGAATGACAGAAAACTTGGTGAAATCGTGATCCCCAACAACAAAAGTTTCTGAACTGGACACAATAACTTGTCTGCCATGCTCTGCCACAGCAACAGGATAGCTCAGCTCTCCTACTTTTATTCTGTGCTTGTTGTCCAAGGAAATAAAAATGGCTACTTCATAAACTGGACTGCAAGCTCTTGTTGATAATGGAATAATAGTCATTTCCTCCGCCTATGTAGTGTTGATCAGGATGAGACTTCTGAAACAGGCGCTTTTGAATAACATGTTTGATTTTTAGTTTTCCACAATAGCATTCAGCCACTTTTGCATAAGGATTTCTTGGTGAGAAGTTAAGCCTCACCCAAGGATCAGAGGGAATGGGAGTACCTGGTCCACATTATTTAGAAACTTGCTCTATAAGATCACATACAGATATGGGTTTAGCCATAAAGCAGATATCACCATGTCTTCTCTCTTGAACAGCTGAAGTTTCTGAGAAGTAAGCAGCACATTTGGCCCAAAATTCATCGTATTTAGAAGTCCGGCCTTCATTTAACTCTCTTAAATCAACAATAACTTCAAAATCTTCTAACTCTAGTACTTCTTTTAGTCGCACATCCACTTGTGCTTCATCATAAGTACGTGATCCACTAGCATCACCAGTAAGCTCTCGATATATGCTGTGTAAGATGTATGGCTTAGTTCCACTCATAAGGGAGCCATAATGGTTAACAAACTCTCTCTTCATTGCCCTCGTATGATATACAGGCAATAAAATTTGAAATTTGGTCTGCACACAGTAGGCTGGATAATCATTCACAGTAGCTTTTGTTAGGTCTAAGTGGGGGAACTAGAATTTCACTTTTGTATTAGTCTATAGGTGGTGCGCGCAGCCGTCCGAGTCATCCCTACATAGAGAGTGCTACTGCACTCTCTGGTAGAAAGTGCTAATGCACTCTCTGTTGACCATACGCATGCACACAATCCTATTCTTACTTCACTCCCCTTGGGAGTGTATGTACTCTCTATGGTTTGTACTTCAGTTATAAAGGTCATGTTTAATCAAGGGCAGAGAGGGCAGAGAATGTCATTTATATCACATTGTCTTGCTTTTCATGGGGAGTTGGTCTAGATTATGGACACCCCTAGGCAGAATGACTTAGAATGCCTACCTATTCCACCCAGTCGTTATATTTGTCATGTATGGACAGCTGCAAACAATCGTCCACTCGACAGACATAACTATGAGTGTTTACGCGTTGGCCTTTGTGGTGCTATCGTATGCGTCAGCTGCAGTATTTTGTGTTTGCATTGAGTTTCCACTGGGGACCATGGAAATTTTGCTGTTCAAGCTGATCGGGATTGGTGGTCGGGATAGTCAGCGAGAGGGACCAGGACCAGTGCTAGCAAAGAGAAAGGAGAAACTATCATGACAGATCATTGAATTGAGCCTCCATACGCCCAGTGTCCATGCATTTTAGAAGTAGCTATACAGATCCATGGGATGACATGCAGGTGACATGAAACAAAGATTGCATCACAGAAAGAGGCATAACTTTTGTTTGATATAATTAATTTGGTATGAGATATACTGTATGACATTCAGTGAACATGTCCACATGTCCTATGATTGTAACCATAGGACATGTTACATGTACATAGCTATACATGAAGCTAAAGGTATTGAAAAAAATGTGTAGAGATATCACTAATGCTTTTGTTCTACATCTCCATTAAACAGGTCTTGTGTGTTAAGTCCAAACTTCTCTTTTATGCATACATAATGGTAACATACTGCGTAATCAGTTTTGAGACAATCCAGTGTCACACAGCTCTATGATGCACATGGGTATAGCTAGCTGTAGATCCCTTGGACTCATTGTCTAACTATTATATAGAAAGTGCTAATGCACTCTCTGTTAACCATACCCATGCACCCAATCCTATTCTTACTTCACTCCCCTTTGTGAGCTAGGAGCTATCATGTGAAGTATAGGGAGAGCTAGTACGTAAGTCTTATACATAGTAGGGTACATAGACTTTCACAATCATGTACAACAAAATAATGGTGCAAGTGAATAAACAACATCACAAAAGAGAGCTATTTAAGAAGCAATTTTTTAAAAACAAAATTTAATTTTTTCTCATATACCTAAACCCTAATTATAGCTATTGTTAATTTTGTTAGCTATCATGCAGTTCTTGTTCCAAATGATCAGCAATTGCACTTTGTCCAATACTGGGAGATCTCAATGCTTTTATCACTGTGAGCCAACTGTATGGCTCTTCAGTTGCTTGGTTCTCCCATGTGTGAAACACTCGGTAAAACAATGAATAATATCTTGTGGATGATTGGTATGGTATTCCTATCGGTACTCCAAAAGTGTGCCATTTTATAGGCATATGTAGAGCAACTTTATTCACTAGATCCTTTAATTTAGGTTTACTCCTTAGAGGATATCACGTGGCTGGTCTTGAATTCCACCATCCTCTATTGGTTAATACTTAAATCATACACAATATTTACCTGTGTCGCATTCCAGTATCAACTGTGATTGTAACTCTCTTGTTGATCCAATAAATTTAAATGTTGCATGCACTTTAGGACTACATCTCTCTCACCTGCACCCAATAAATCAAGGTAGGTGTAGCTATATCTTCATAACACCTTTCTTTCAAGTCTTTTTCAGCCATGTTATCCTCATACGTAATTACATCACTTTGGTATATCTAAAATGATATTAGAGAGGAAGATTTCATGGATTTGAAAAAAAGAAGACAAAGTCTTTTTTTTCCATGAATATAGCTAGTATGATATACCTTATTATTACTACGGCAATAATAAAATGTCCAACCTGGAACGTCATTGTAGGAAAACTCAATTGGGTCTTCCATGGAGCTAAATTTAAAGCAACCAGGAATGACAACTTGTGTTGCCAGGGGATCAGGGACTAGTCAGAGGGAGGTACAGGAGCTGCTCACCCAGTACACCAAATTTGCAGCTATGGTGAAGGAGATGAGAGGAATGAAGGGGTATGTAGTAGTGTATAGTAGGTAATGTATGAGGGGGATGGTATGGAATTAGAATGAAATGACTTAGGGATGAACATGGCAAAGGATGTACCTTGAATAATTGACACACTTGGGACTAACTCAAGGTATAATGCAAATTATTATCATGTTGCTTGTTTAACAAGTCATAAATATTATTGATCGATATTAAAGCCCTGATGATGGCTGAAGCATTGTGTGTATGTAAGGGAGTGAATTGTAGCAGTATGGTAGCTATGCAGCCTTTATCTTCTAGAGTTCATACTCCACAAGTTCTAAATTTGCATATTAATTTTTTGGAAAGCCTGTGAGGCTTGCTATGGAGGGTATGACATCTTCAAAATTAATCTTGAATCCACTACTGTCATATTTCTGAACCCAAGTAAAATCATTGGTTTGGAAATCAAAAGAGTTGCCATTTAGAAGCCAGTCAAAATAATTACGTAGAAATATATTGTGTGTGATTTGGTGCAGGAGGTGACATGTTTAAGAATAGAGGAATACTTCAGCAAAATAATGACAAGGCATGGAAGTGTGGATTCTTGGTATAGGGGTCTTTTGTGTTGAGGTCTGCAGAGGGCTACTTTCCTATTATTAGCTATAGCCTTATCAGTTATCATCAACTGCACACCAAGTAGAAAACATGTTGTAGAGAATCTGATGCTGTTGAAAAACGTTACCCAAGTCACAGTCAGTAAGTTATAAAAGCCAGCAAGCCAGCAAGTATTAGCTACGTGGTAAGGACATAACACATTATGAGAATGGTCACTATATCTGTTTGTTTGTTATTGTTTATTGTTATTGTTGTTGTTTCAAGTCTGTCAAAACTCCACCTTGCAATTAGCTATTTACATATCCCATGACACCTACAACACTTAGTGGCTCTTCACTTTTTATAAATGGCACTTTGCTATAACCAAGTCTGTAAAGTAAATGAGTAGAGTCATGCATGTGGCTCAGGGTGTTCATCACTGCCAGATTGTATCGTAATCTCTCTATTTGTTTTTCATTTTTCATTTTTGTTGTAATCAGTGCTGCCAGAATCTTGGTGGCCACATAAAGCCTGTACCGCTTTGCATTGCCCCCCCCCCCCCCCCCCCCCCCCAAAAATAAAAATAAAAAATCTATGCTACTTCCACCAAAGTGTATCTAGCTAGATGGAGAGGGGATTGGAAACAGCAAATTTTTGTGAGAGATGACCAGAGTCCATATGGACTGGAAAAAATTTTTCTCTGCAAGATAGCTATCATAGGAAAAAGTAGCATAGGAGCAGAACATCATCGATTTTTCAAGCACATTTTAAAGATCAGCGTGTTTTGGGAAGTATAGACTTCTCTATTTCTGTAATAGGTGGTATCTCTGGTGGAACAAGTTATTGTTGAGAGGGAACAGACTCCTCCTTGAATTCGGGTTGGCATGCTTTAGTCCTTGACATTTGGTAGGTAGTATCTCTGGTATTTTCAATCACACCTGCAGAGAGAGCAATCCTATGGCCATGTCAGTGGGAATGTGCAGGTGCACTTAGATGTCAGTGACGTCATCCCATAACACGGCTCAGCTCATAATATTTGGAAGTACCAGAGAGGAGTGCATGTTGATTCAAGCTAAGGATACATCACTTTATAGATACATTTGTATTGCGTTCCAATCCTTCCCTCCTTTATCCATGGTGCCAGAATCAGTGACCCCCATGATGCCAGAATCAGTGACCCCCATGATGATCAGACACATGATTATCACTTTAGTAAGCTAATACCCAGTCATTAAAGCTGTGAAACTGATCAGAGCATACCACATTAAAGGATTTTGATATTCTTGTGGTTATTAAAATACATTGTTTAACTACATGAAAGAAAAATGGGCCCCATCAGAGAGGTGCTGCACCCTTTGGGGAAAACCCTGCAGTGGCACTGAACTGATTGTAGTAGAAATTTTGCTGATCATGTAGGTAATACCAGGCCTGTAGCTGTTAGCTACAGTTACCAGTAAAATAGGCCTCCATGTAAACATGCCAGTCATGCCCATGCCTTTTTTGAAGTAGGTGCTGCACCCTTTGGGGAAAACCCTGCAGTGGCACTGAACTGATTGTAGTAGAAATTTTGCTGATCATGTAGGTAATACCAGGCCTGTAGCTGTTAGCTACAGTTACCAGTAAAATAGGCCTCCATGTAAACATGCCAGTCATGCCCATGCCTTTTTTGAAGTAGCTAGATCCATAACTTAGCTGTACATGAATTTAATCTTGAGCCAATTTACTGCTAGAGGTGGCAGAATAATTTATTATCAAAGCTGGTTGGCATCTATGAACATCAAAAATTAACAAAATACAACTAAGTAGCTATTGAAAACAAATGCTATTTAAACTCTAGTTTAAATGAGGTTAACAGGAAGCGGGGCCACTTCCCAGCTGTGAGGTTGTGCACGTGCGTGGTCTTGCAGGAGCACAGACTAGCGCTAGCAGATACAGTTTGTGCATATTATCAATTGCACTCATCATCCAGTCATGTCCCAGGGGTGATGAATAAGGCAGCAGATGCAATATCCCGTGATAACCTAACATTATTCTCATCTCTTGTCCCCCAGGTGACTCGGTTCTCCACCCCACCTTCCCTTCGCAAGCTGTTAATAACCACAAGGCCGGACTGGGGGTCTCAGACCTGGACTCAACTGTTTGTGCACTCGTTAAACGAGGTGTTGCCAACTCCACCTTGATGGCATACGCATCTGGTAAAAGGAAGTATCTCTCATTCTGTGCTCAGTTTCACTATGAACCCTTGCCAGTGGAGGAAAGTACCCTCCTCCGCTTTGTGGCCTTCTTATTTTCGTTGTCCCTCAGCTATTCATCCATTCGTTTATATTTGTGTGCCGTCCGTCACTTACAGATAATGGGTAACCTGCCAGACCCGGCACTGACAGCATTTCCAAAACTGAATTATGCATTGCGGGGACTCCGACGAGAGGGCCCACGGCTGCAGACATGCCCTCGGTTGCCTATCACACCGGAGCTGCTCAGGAAGATATACCAGGTGTGGTCTCAGCGACCCAAGAGCTACAACCTGACGATGCTATGGGCAGCTTTTTGTTTGGGCTTTTTTGCCTTTCTGCGTTCAGGGGAATTCACTTGCTCCTCTTGGGAGGCCTATACCCCAGATATGCTTTCTCCAGGTGATATCTCGGTCGACTCACATGCTGCCCCTTCGCATGTGGCCATTCATTTAAAGAGGAGCAAAAATGACCCCTTTGCAGTGGGAACAATCCTGCACTTGGGTATCACAGGGGATGTCTTGTGTCCAGTTACATCGATGCTGGGGTACCTGGCGATTCGACCCCTGACCCCAGGGCCACTGTTCCTGTTTGAGGATGGCTGCACTCTCTCAAGACCTAAGCTGGTGCACTTTCTATGACAGGCTCTGCAGGCAGCAGGAGTGGATGATTCCTGCTTTAGTGGACATAGTTTCCGCATCGGTGCAGCAACGACAGCTGCTAAAATGGGCTTGAGTGATTCTCTCATAAAGACTCTTGGACGTTGGAAATCATCAGCATTTGAATCATACATCCGCACCCCACAACAACAACTAGCAGCAGTCTCAGCCACATTAATTGGCACTCACACCATTATCTGATGCATAATTTATATATATGATTGGCTGGTCAGCTGATTGCCATAATCATTATGCCGATTAAATTATAAGGGGAGGGGGGTGTAGCAATAGCGGTAATGATGAGGAAGGTGTGAATAGATATAATCATGTATCATGTACTAATGGGTTAGTAGATTTGGGGAGTGTGGCTGCGCCACTGGAGGATGTCTGGTCTGACATTCACTCCCCTAAATCTCCGGGGCTTACGAAAAGGTGTTTGGACAGACAGTCCACAGACGGGTGGATGTTCCCAGTCTAGGGGACAAATAGAGTGTAAAGGGCCCGTCAGTTGGCCTGGGATGGGTCAGGCATCCCACCCACATGAGGGGAGTGGCCCTTTTAATTTTCCAACCTTTTCTCCATCTCGACATGAGTTACGGAGACTAGTCAGTTAATACAAAACCCGCACAATGTTAAATGCTATTTAAACTCTAGTTTAAATGAGGTTAACAGGAAGCGGGGCCACTTCCCAGCTGTGAGGTTGTGCACGTGCGTGGTCTTGCAGGAGCACAGACTAGCGCTAGCAGATACAGTCTGAAGAGAAGAGGAACGTTTTTAATTTCCCACCCACCCACTCCACCCAGGTACTCGATCCTCCTCCAGTATACTATTCCTGGTACTCTCCACCCTTCCCCTTTTGGGGAGGGTGTGAAACTGCAAGGGCTAGGAACACTCCCCTCTCAATTCCTATAATTGGGGAGGATGTCTGGTCTGACATTCACTCCCCTAAATCTCCGGGGCTTACGAAAAGGTGTTTGGACAGACAGTCCACAGACGGGTGGATGTTCCCAGTCTAGGGGACAAATAGAGTGTAAAGGGCCCGTCAGTTGGCCTGGGATGGGTCAGGCATCCCACCCACATGAGGGGAGTGGCCCTTGTAATTTTCCAACCTTTTCTCCATCTCGACATGAGTTACGGAGACTAGTCAGTTAATACAAAACCCGCACAATGTTAACTAAAGTATTGTAAATAGTTGATTGACATAATAATCATAATACGTAACACTGCATGGTAAGAGGTCACAGTAAGAGGTCACAGTAAGAAGCAGCGTAGTGTCATAGGAGGTGAAGATCTATTGCAGAGATTAATTTTAATGGTAGAAATACACTAGCTTGTACTTACATACCTTATCGTGATAGCTACTTATAAGTTCACAAAGAAACTATTCCACGGCCTTAAAGTAGCACATCTATAAAAATTATGATAATTCTCTTAATACTCAATCATTTCCACATTTCCACACCACGACAAACCTTAGACTTTCTCGCACCCAGTCCCATTTTAAAAATAGGCCTGGGTGTGTGACTAGTAGCTAAGAGGGCCCCATCCTTAGATAACGCACACAATCAATGTTATACACACCTTACTTTGCTCGTTGATGAATTGCAGAAGTTGCAATAAACTAACAGTTTCCACAAATTTTACAGTGCCAATAATCTACCATAGTGCAATCGACTATTGCTACCTGAAATACAACAATTATTCAGAAGTTGGTTGTTTAAACACCTTTACCTGGTAAAGATAAAATTAATAATTATAAATTATGAGTTACATGACTACATACGTACCTCATTAGTCGTTAATTTGCAGGAACCACAGTGACAACTTTCAAGTAGTAGTTTTAGTGATTGAGTTCAGCAACCATTTAATTAGCCAAGTAATAATAATAATACTTGGTCAATTTCTCTTTAAAACTAAATATATATGAGGATGGAAATTGAAGCACACAAGTCTTTATGATTAGTTGTGATTGTGACAAATCGAAACTGGTAGCTATTTGTCACACTCAGAATATGTAGAGTTTCAGTGAGTGCCATGCAGCAGCAAGAGCCATTAGCTAAATGAAGATATGATAAGAGGGACAAGGAGCTGGTTCTGGCACATGTGATGATCACTTGAAATGATTGCTAGCTCTTGGACTATAGCTACAATATTTGCAGAGCAGTTGACTAGATATAGAAAATAGTAGTTGGTTGATATCTTTCAGATTACTTTTACTTCTGTCAGACAGTAGAAGTCACAGTGGATTATAAAAGCCAGCAATAATAATGGTTGATTTCATCAAAATGTTCTATATCTACGTATGTCCATGGGAATGAGCATCTATTAAGACGTATAGCTACATAAAGCTCAGCAATTCTGACTGAAGAAAATATTGCGGCAAATAGTAATTACGTAATAGCCAGGGACCAAGACTCTTGATGAGAAGATTTGAGTTGATTTAATCGGTAAGTCAGTTAGCTCCATCATCATTCAGTCAGACCATCATGCATGGAGAAATCACTATGGATGATTCTGCTGGTTCATTATACATACCTGCATGGTGATTAGTTCAACTGCATGCTCAGTCTTCAATAACAATTGAATATGAGAAAGCTAATAGAGAACTCTTTGAGGACAGAACAGAATGACACACAAAAATAGTACATTTATCTATAGCTGTTATGACATGAAATTGGTACTGGACTGCAAGGAATGAAGCAAGAAGAGCTGCATCTGTGCCTTTGAAAAGGAGTATGAGAAAAGAAGAATTGCATTATAACTTCTAGCTGCATGTAGCTATGTAGTACTATTATTCTGAAATCTGACAAAATTTTCTAGCCATATTTGTGACTAGCTATTAAATCTGAAATACATACAATCATGAATATTAGCTAAATGACAATAAGTTTTTGTGAACAATAGCTACATAAACGATTATGTGAAAGTAGTTATTGTTTACTACATCTATAGCTAAATGTTGCAATTGCTACAAGTCCATTTACCTCTATCTTGTATGTTCAATACAGTTACATGATTCCTCAACTTCTCCACACTCTGTGCATTCTCTTATTTCACCAATAGCTATAGGCAAATACACAGACACAAAGCAGGATTTGATGAAATGTCATTAAACGGTCAACTCTTGATGCCAGATTCCATGAAATAGACACCACTTTCCTAGTGGAAATGGCTAAATGCTAGAAAATAGAAAACATTATTGCATATCTCACAGCATGTAGCTACCATAAAGCAAAATGAACCAAAAGAGCACGCAATTACGAATGCATGCACCACTGTTATCTAGCTATGTATCAATGCATGCTCTGTTGCTTTTGCTGTTACTCTACTCCACAGACACAGAGCTCAGTGAGTGTGTGTGTGCAATCATAATAAGCCTTGCATGCTAGACGTGTTATCCTTTCAAACAGCTAGCTAGCTAGCTATCTTATCTCTGGCTGATATTTGCTAAAGCAATAATTATGAATGTTCCATGCACAAGGAAAATTAAGAGTTTCCTATACTAGGTAGCTGTGTAGGGTACGAAGATGTTGGAGAGTAGATTGGTAGCATTGCTTATAAAGTTATTTTTGGTAGAAACTGTTACTTCCACATGTTTTTAAATTTCTAATAATGAAATTAATGTTTCTGCTAACATTTTTCAAGCTAGCACATAGCACAAGAGGATACAGATAGAACTAGGACCTAGCTACTTGCTCCTTGCAATACCCAGTTCAATTTATGTACAGTATAATTATAGACAGAAATTAATTTTGTGAGTCTCATGGTTTCCACAGAAAAATAGTTGCAACCAAGACAAAAATAATGGTCGCATTGATTAATTTTCGGATATAGCATACCAGTAGCTATTGCTTGATTCACATGGGACCAATTATTGGTATCTATGTTGGTATACATACCTCTAAACTCGTGCAGTAAATACAGTAAATTGTAGTTATGGCACATTAGCTATAATAGTCATAATAATTATATTTTCTCAGCCCATAGCTAGCTACAAGTAGCTACACAATGTAAAAATAATCATGCCATTGTGAATCAACATTATTCACAGGACCCTTGTCTCCATGAACCTGTTTGCCTTCAAAGTTTATAGAATCACCTGGACTCCTGAGGTCAGACAGGAAGAAACTTGCATGTAGCACAGGACCCTCGTCTCCATGAACCTGTTTGCCTTCAAAGTTTATAGAATCACCTGGACTCCTGAGGTCAGACAGGAAGAAACTTGCATGTAGTAGATTGTCGTGGAAGTGCGGAAGTTCTGGTATGGGATACCACTCATCTAGATACCTCTGCCACTTCATACTCCAGCCACACTACACTCTATGGTCTGCTTGTCCCACACTCTTTCACTACAGTGGCTATTGAGACATCAGGAGCAATTGGCCCATGCAGTTCCTGAAGGAGTTTGAGCTGGGTAGAAGGGTCAGACAGCAGACTGAGGACAAGCGTGCAGCCTCATTCCTACTGCAGAGGATATCTGCGGCTGTTGTGTCAAAACTACGAAGAAGTTCAGAGGGTGACTGGTAATTTTCTTATTTCGTTTTTTTTTCCTCTGCTTTTTTTTGTTTGTTTAAAGTTTGTTTACATTCATAGCCATCATCTTAAACATCTTAAAAAGTAACAATTATGCAAATATAAACACAAATTATTTACCAGGTAGAGAAAAAAAATCAGCTACATAATAAGAAAAGAACAATAAGCATAATTATGAGAGATATTATCATGTAAGAATGATTGTGCATTTATAGAGTAAGAACTCAGATGAAGAAGCGTTAGCTATGGCCATATCGACAGAAATAATTATTTCACAGTTTTGATAGTAGCTAAATCTAGAATATTTACTAGTTTTTACTCTTGAAATAACAATAACTTGCGATGACTGGTTCAATACCTGTAGTTATAAATTATAGAAACAACTATTATTAGCAGGTAGATAATAGTCTTAAATTATAATTGTGATGAATCCAACTTATTATTCATATTCATTATTATTATTATTAATTTTGATCACATGATATATGGAGAATCCAGATTGATTCCTTTATTCAAAAAATACATTGAAGAGCTATCTGCAGTGGCACCTTTATTTGTTATCTGTTTGAAGTGTTAGCTTTCAGCTGTAACAATTCTAGTCAAGATCATTCCCAACACCATGCTATAAATCAAAAATCAATTAATATGATTATAATTATAATGATCAATGATAGCTACATACCTCATTATAGTAAGTCAACAAGTAGTAGCAGGAAAAAAAACATCTGTTATAAAGTCTGCAAGTGTTTGAAGATGATATTAACCAGCAATGATCGACTGTACTACTGAAGTCAAATCATTATATTGAAGCAACTTTTGATTGTCCGACATGTGCAATTGATAGATGGATAGGCTGTTGAGCCAGATTTGGAGAATATGCACATAGGCAACGGGAGATTCCTAAAGATGTCAAATGCTGGTTGAATTTGATGTTTTAAATGATAATCAATTGCTAATTTTACACTCGATGGTTGATAAAAGTTGAATAGAAATCACAATGACTCTAATCAAGTAGTGATTTAGCAGAAATAAACCAACAATGGTAAATCGATTTCAGGTGATATAGCTAAGCCTCAATGTAGGCAAGCATACATCATTTCATCCCCTTACTTGTTTTGGCATAATGATGTGAAATATTCCAATAATCTGTAGCTAGAGAAGTGGACAAGAATTGTTCATTAGCTGGTATCCATAATCTAAAGTTGCATTCTGCAGCTTGTTTCACACACAATTGGCTGAAGAGGAAGGAATGCTGTTGTTGAAATGTTAATGTTATTTGGACACCAGATATTCAATAACATTAATTTACACAAGTATAAACAGTAAGTTATGAAAGCCACCAATTAATGGTTGATCCAGTCAAAATGACAAGAGTATAAGCAAAAGGTATCTGATCAGATGCAATGTAGAATAATGAAACTATTGTTTGATAAATCTTCAGAACTCAGTTAGAAAGGGTAGCAAATGTTTATTAGAAAGCTCACTGCAAAAAAAAAACAGACGATAATGTGTAGTTTGAGGTTAGGGATCAAGACAACACTCCATCGTGGAGAAGAGCCAGTAATTAAAGTTGGATTAAGTTAATCGTAAGTTTGTTGAAACTCCATCACAGATTAGCTAACTTTTACTCATGAGATAACTGAATCTCAAAATGAGATAGTGGAGAAAAAATAAAAAAAAAAGTGGCTATGTCATTCAGGTGTGCATTGATGACGAAATAAGTGAAAAAAGAGAATAAATTGGACGGTAATAATTATGATAACTAATAGCATAGCAAAAGAAGACTAGTGGCAGGTAAGATGATGAGTATTCTTTTATTCTTCATTTTTCTTTTGATATTTCTTTTCTTTTCTTTTCTTTATTTATTTTTTTCTTTCGATTTTCTTTTTATAATTATCTTGCTATGGATATGTTTTTTCATTGCTTGGAGCAAAATCAGTTAGCTAGCTACTGCATAAAGAGCAGGAAAAGAAAGGAAAAGGGGAGAAGTGCAACCAATAAGTAAGGATTTAGAATGATAATAGTTGTGGGGAGAAGCAAACAAACTAAACTACGTAGTGAATAGTGTAAGCTTTAAGCTAAACTTTTCCTAGCTCAGAGATGATATCAGAGGCAGTTGGTCGGTCTTGTATCTGCTTTAAGCATTTCTTCACAAGGGAAAGGAACAGAGGGTGTTTAATGGAGCTCATTAGTCGAAATCTTTCCTCAGGAGGAGGTAGCACACCAGTGAACATCTCCATGATGAGAACTCCAAAGCTGAAGATGTCCATTTTGGGGGACTGTTGCTGAGGGTCACTGGCTTCAGGGGCAGCATACGTGGGATTGCCAGGACCAGTAGTCTGAACCTTGTGCAGAAGGTTGACTGATCCATAGTCTGCCACTTTAGCTCTCCAACGACTATTGGGCAGAGGTTCAAGAAGGACATTGGCACTACTGATGTCTCGATGGATGATGGGTTCTGGTTGCATCAAGTGGAGATAGTTGAGAGCTTTAGCCACATCCACACATATGGAGGTGAGGACATTCACGGACAAATGCTGGTCTTCTTTTTCCAACTCTTTCCTGAGACTGGTGGGCATCAGCTCTGTAAGTATAACCATCTCCCCTCTCAAGGTGGCACCGATGAACTGTATCAAGTTAGGATGACGTATTCTGGCAGCCATGTTCATCTCTCTCTTGAATAACTGTCTGTTGTGTTGAGAGAGGATTTGATGGTGAATGAGTTTAGCAGCCACACGTGTCCCTCTGAATAAAGCTACACTGACAGTAGCCCACCCTCCTCTCCCTAATTCTGGACCTGCCAACTGGATCTCCTCCCTTCTCACAATCCACTGTGTCTCTAGTTGGGATAATTGCTCTTCATATAATTGTAGCCTCTGCTCATATTCTGCAGCTCTTTCATGATATCTCTGTTCTCTTTCTTCACATTCTGCTATAATAGCATTACATCTTTGCTCTGTCTCTCTTTCTAGTTGCAATTTTTGCAGCCTCAATCTCTGCTCATACTCTGCTATTTGTTCTAATTCTCTTAGCTTGTAGTTTTGGTCTAACTCTTTTAACCTTTCTGCATTTTCTTCATCTAGTTTCTCCTTGAGTACAAGTCTTTCTTTGGAGGCCTCTTTTAATCTTTTCTCCAGCAATATACACTTCCTTTCAGCTTCTTTGGCCCTCTTTTCACTTATTTCCACTAATGTATCTGTTTGCTTGGATGCTTTTTCTTTGTATGGCAAATTTTCCACAAAATTTGTCGATCTCTTAGCAGTGCAGACTAATTTACTCGCAATTTCTTCACTTTTAACACTTCTTTCTATAGAAATTTTTTGATCTTGTGTATTCTCCAAAGCTTTTTTAAGGAAATTTACTATAGTTGAATCACCTTTCAAAATGGCAATATCAAGTGAAGATTTTTGATTTTCATCCATGCATGAAGGGTCACAGTGCTGAGTGTCAATGAGATATTGTATGACATCAAGATGACCATTTTGACAGGCATGATGAAGAGGTATTCTACTCCATCGACCCCTACTATTAGGATCACACTTTAAGTCTTCAATGAAGTACTTGACGACAGCCAATCTCCCATTAAGAGCAGCAAGGTGAAGAGGTGTGTTGCTGTCCTTGTTCTTGGACAATGGGTCACATTTGTGTTCCACAGTGAGGTACTTCACTGTGGCTAAGTGACCATTCGAACTGGCACGGTGTAAGGGAGTGTATCCATCTTCATCTGTGCATGAAGGGTCACAGTGCTGAGTGTCAATGAGATACTGTATGACATCGAGATGACCATTTTCACTGGCATGATGAAGAGGTATTCTACCCCATCGACCCCTACTATTAGGATCACACTTTAGGTCTTCAATGAAGTACTTGACGACAGCCAATCTCCCATTAAGAGCAGAAAGGTGAAGAGGTGTGTTGCTGTCCTTGTTCTTGGACAATGGGTCACATTTGTGTTCCACAGTGAGGTACTTCACTGTGGCTAAGTGACCATTCGAATTGGCATGGTGTAAGGGAGTAATGAGATACTGTATGACATCGAGATGACCATTTTCACTGGCATGATGAAGAGGTATTCTACCCCATTTACCCCTACTATTAGGATCACACTTTAAGTCTTCAATGAAGTACTTGACGACAGCCAATCTCCCATTATGAGCAGCAAAGTGAAGAGGTGTGTTGCTGTCCTTGTTCTTGGACAATGGGTCACATTTGTGTTCCACAGTGAGGTACTTCACTGTGGCTAAGTGACCATTCGAACTGGCATGGTGTAAGGGAGTGTATTCATCTTTATCTGTGCATGAAGGGTCACAGTGCTGAGTGTCAATGAGATACTGTATGACATCGAGATGACCATTTTCACTGGCATGATGAAGAGGTATTCTACCCCATCGACCCCTACTATTAGGATCACACTTTAAGTCTTCAATGAAGTACTTGACGACAGCCAATCTCCCATTAAGAGCAGCAAAGTGAAGAGGTGTGTTGCTGTCCTTGTTCTTGGACAATGGGTCACATTTGTGTTCCACAGTGAGGTACTTCACTGTGGCTAAGTGACCATTCGAACTGGCATGGTGTAAGGGAGTGTATCCATCTTTATCTGTGCATGAAGGGTCACAGTGCTGAGTGTCAATGAGATACTGTATGACATCGAGATGACCATTTTCACTGGCATGATGAAGAGGTATTCTATCCCATCGACCCCTACTATTAGGATCACACTTTAAGTCTTCAATGAAGTACTTGACGACAGCCAATCTCCCATTAAGAGCAGCAAAGTGAAGAGGTGTGTTGCTGTCCTTGTTCTTGGACAATGGGTCACATTTATGTTCCACAGTGAGGTACTTCACTGTGGCTAAGTGACCATTCGAACTGGCATGGTGTAAGGGAGTGTATCCATCTTCATCTGTGCATGAAGGGTCACAGTGCTGAGTGTCAATGAGATACTGTATGACATCGAGATGACCATTTTCACTGGCATGATGAAGAGGTATTCTATCCCATTGACCTCTATTATTAGGATCACACTTTAAGTCTTCAATGAAGTACTTGACGACAGCATATCTCCCATTAAGAGCAGCAAAGTGAAGAGGTGTGTTGTTGTCTTTGTTCTTGGACAATGGATCACATTTGTGTTGCACAGTGAGGTACTTCACTGTGGCTAAGTGACCATTCAAACTGGCACGGTGTAAGGGAGTGTATCCATCTTCATCTGTGCATGAAGGGTCACAGTGCTGAGTGTCAATGAGATACTGTATGACATCGAGATGACCATTTTCACTGGCATGATGAAGAGGTATTCTACCCCATCGACCCCTACTATTAGGATCACACTTTAAGTCTTCAATGAAGTACTTGACGACAGCCAATCTCCCATTAAGAGCAGCAAGGTGAAGAGGTGTGTTGCTGTCCTTGTTCTTGGACAATGGGTCACATTTGTGTTCCACAGTGAGGTACTTCACTGTGGCTAAGTGACCATTCGAACTGGCATGGTGTAAGGGAGTGTATTTGTTTTCATTTGTGCATGAAGGGTCACAGTGCTGAGTGTCAATGAGATACTGTATGACATCGAGATGACCATTTTCACTGGCATGATGAAGAGGTATTCTATCCCATTGACCTCTATTATTAGGATCACACTTTAAGTCTTCAATGAAGTACTTGACGACAGCCAATCTCCCATTAAGAGCAGCAAAGTGAAGAGGTGTGTTGTGGTCTTTGTTCTTGGACAATGGATCACATTTGTGTTGCACAGTGAGGTACTTCACTGTGGCTAAGTAACCATTCGAACTGGCATGGTGTAAGGGAGTGTATCCATCTTTATCTGTGCATGAAGGGTCACAGTGCTGAGTGTCAATGAGATACTGTATGACATCGAGATGACCATTTTCACTGGCATGATGAAGAGGTATTCTACCCCATCGACCCCTACTATTAGGATCACACTTTAAGTCTTCAATAAAGTACTTGATGACAGCCAATCTCCCATTAAGAGCAGCAAGGTGAAGAGGTGTGTTGCTGTCCTTGTTTTTGGACAATGGGTCACATTTATGTTCCACAGTGAGGTACTTCACTGTGGCTAAGTGACCATTCGAACTGGCATGGTGTAAGGGAGTGTCTCTGTCTTCATCTGTGCATGAAGGGTCACAGTGCTGAGTGTCAATGAGATACTGTATGACATCGAGATGACCATTTTTACTGGCATCATGAAGAGGTATTCTATCCCATTGACCTCTATTATTAGGATCACACTTTAAGTCTTCAATGAAGTACTTGACGACAGCCAATCTCCCATTAAGAGCAGCAAGGTGAAGAGGTGTGTTGCTGTCCTTGTTCTTGGACAATGTGTCACATTTGTGTTCCACAGTGAGGTACTTCACTGTGGCTAAGTGACCATTCAAACTGGCATGGTGTAAGGGAGTGTATTTGTTTTCATTTGTGCATGAAGGGTCACAGTGCTGAGTGTCAATGAGATACCGTATGACATCGAGATGACCATTTTCACTGGCATGATGAAGAGGTATTCTATCCCATTGACCTCTATTATTAGGATCACACTTTAAGTCTTCAATGAAGTACTTGACGACAGCCAATCTCCCATTAAGAGCAGCAAAGTGAAGAGGTGTGTTGTTGTCTTTGTTCTTGGACAATGGATCACATTTGTGTTGCACAGTGAGGTACTTCACTGTGGCTAAGTGACCATTCAAACTGGCACGGTGTAAGGGAGTGTATCCATCTTCATCTGTGCATGAAGGGTCACAGTGCTGAGTGTCAATGAGATACTGTATGACATCGAGATGACCATTTTCACTGGCATGATAAAGAGGTATTCTACCCCATCGACCCCTACTATTAGGATCACACTTTAAGTCTTCAATGAAGTACTTGACGACAGCCAATCTCCCATTAAGAGCAGCAAAGTGAAGAGGTGTGTTGTTGCCTTTGTTCTTGGACAATGCATCACATTTGTGTTGCACAGTGAGGTACTTCACTGTGGCTAAGTGACCATTCAAACTGGCACAGTGTAAGGGAGTGTATCCATCTTTATCTGTGCATGAAGGGTCACAGTGCTGAGTGTCAATGAGATACTGTATGACATCGAGATGACCATTTTCACTGGCATGAAGAGGTATTCTACCCCATCGACCCCTACTATTAGGATCACACTTTAAGTCTTCAATGAAGTACTTGACGACAGCCAATCTCCCATTAAGAGCAGCAAGGTGAAGAGGTGTGTTGCTGTCCTTGTTCTTGGACAATGGGTCACATTTGTGTTCCACAGTGAGGTACTTCACTGTGGCTAAGTGACCATTCGAACTGGCATGGTGTAAGGGAGTGTATTTGTTTTCATTTGTGCATGAAGGGTCACAGTGCTGAGTGTCAATGAGATACCGTATGACATCGAGATGACCATTTTCACTGGCATGATGAAGAGGTATTCTATCCCATTGACCTCTATTATTAGGATCACACTTTAAGTCTTCAATGAAGTACTTGACGACAGCCAATCTCCCATTAAGAGCAGCAAAGTGAAGAGGTGTGTTGTTGTCTTTGTTCTTGGACAATGGATCACATTTGTGTAGCACAGTGAGGTACTTCACTGTGGCTAAGTGACCATTCGAACTGGCACGGTGTAAGGGAGTGTATCCATCTTCATCTGTGCATGAAGGGTCACAGTGCTGAGTGTCAATGAGATACTGTATGACATCGAGATGACCATTTTCACTGGCATGATGAAGAGGTATTCTACCCCATCGACCCCTACTATTAGGATCACACTTTAAGTCTTCAATGAAGTACTTGACGACAGCCAATCTCCCATTAAGAGCAGCAAAGTGAAGAGGTGTGTTGTTGTCTTTGTTCTTGGACAATGGATCACATTTGTGTTGCACAGTAAGGTACTTCACTGTGGCTAAGTGACCATTCAAACTGGCATGGTGTAAGGGAGTGTATTTGTTTTCATTTGTGCATGAAGGGTCACAGTGCTGAGTGTCAATGAGATACTGTATGACATCGAGATGACCATTTTCACTGGCATGATGAAGAGGTATTCTATCCCATTGACCTCTATTATTAGGATCACACTTTAAGTCTTCAATGAAGTACTTGACGACAGCCAATCTCCCATTAAGAGCAGCAAAGTGAAGAGGTGTGTTGTTGTCTTTGTTCTTGGACAATGGATCACATTTGTGTTCCACAGTGAGGTACTTCACTGTGGCTAAGTGACCATTCGAACTGGCACGGTTTAAGGGAGTGTATCCATCTTCATCTGTGCATGAAGGGTCACAGTGCTGAGTGTCAATGAGATACTGTATGACATCGAAATGACCATTTTCACTGGCATGATGAAGAGGTATTCTACCCCATCGACCCCTACTATTAGGATCACACTTTAAGTCTTCAATGAAGTACTTGACGACAGCCAATCTCCCATTAAGAGCAGCAAGGTGAAGAGGTGTGCTGCTGTCCTTGTTCTTGGACAATGGGTCACATTTGTGTTCCACAGTGAGGTACTTCACTGTGGCTAAGTGACCATTCGAACTGGCACGGTGTAAGGGAGTGTATTTGTTTTCATCTGTGCATGAAGGGTTACAGTGCTGAGTGTCAATAAGATACTTTATGACATCGAGATGACCATTTTCACTGGCATGATGAAGAGGTATTCTACCCCATCGACCCCTACTATTAAGATCACACTTTAAGTCTTCAATGAAGTACTTGACGACAGCCAATCTCCCATTAAGAGCAGCAAGGTGAAGAGGTGTGTTGCTGTCCTTGTTCTTGGACAATGGGTCACATTTGTGTTCCACAGTGAGGTACTTCACTGTGGCTAAGTGACCATTCGAACTGGCACGGTGTAAGGGAGTGTATTTGTTTTCATCTGTGCATGAAGGGTCACAGTGCTGAGTGTCAATGAGATACTGTATGACATTGAGATGACCATTTTCACTGGCATGATGAAGAGGTATTCTATCCCATTGACCTCTATTATTAGGATCACATTTTAAGTCTTCAATGAAGTACTTGACGACAGCCAATCTCCCATTAAGAGCAGCAAAGTGAAGAGGTGTGTTGTTGTCTTTGTTCTTGGACAATGGATCACATTTGTGTTCCACAGTGAGGTACTTCACTGTGCCATTCGAACTGGCACGGTGTAAGGGAGTGTATCCATCTTCATCTGTGCATGAAGGGTCACAGTGCTGAGTGTCAATGAGATACTGTATGACATCGAGATGACCATTTTCACTGGCATGATGAAGAGGTATTCTACCCCATCGACCCCTACTATTAGGATCACACTTTAAGTCTTCAATGAAGTACTTGACGACAGCCAATCTCCCATTAAGAGCAGCAAGGTGAAGAGGTGTGTTGCTGTCCTTGTTCTTGGACAATGGGTCACATTTGTGTTCCACAGTGAGGTACTTCACTGTGGCTAAGTGATCATTCGAACTGGCACGGTGTAAGGGAGTGTATTTGTTTTCATCTGTGCATGAAGGGTCACAGTGCTGAGTGTCAATGAGATACTGTATGACATCGAGATGACCATTTTCACTGGCATGATGAAGAGGTATTCTACCCCATCGACCCCTACTATTAAGATCACACTTTAAGTCTTCAATGAAGTACTTGACGACAGCCAATCTCCCATTAAGAGCAGCAAGGTGAACAGGTGTGTTGCTGTCCTTGTTCTTGGACAATGGGTCACATTTGTGTTCCACAGTGAGGTACTTCACTGTGGCTAAGTGACCATTCGAACTGGCACGGTGTAAGGGAGTGTATTTGTTTTCATCTGTGCATGAAGGGTCACAGTGCTGAGTGTCAATGAGATACTGTATGACATTGAGATGACCATTTTCACTGGCATGATAAAGAGGTATTCTATCCCATTGACCTCTATTATTAGGATCACATTTTAAGTCTTCAATGAAGTACTTGATGACAGCCAATCTCCCATTAAGAGCAGCAAAGTGAAGAGGTGTGTTGTTGTCCTTGTTCTTGGACAATGGATCACATTTGTGTTCCACAGTGAGGTACTTCACTGTGGCTAAGTGACCATTCGAACTGGCACGGTGTAAGGGAGTGTATCCATCTTCATCTGTGCATGAAGGGTCACAGTGCTGAGTGTCAATGAGATACTGTATGACATCGAGATGACCATTTTCACTGGCATGATGAAGAGGTATCCTACCCCATCGACCCCTACCATTAGGATCACACTTTAAGTCTTCAATGAAGTACTTGACGACAGCCAATCTCCCATTAAGAGCAGCAAGGTGAAGAGGTGTGTTGCTGTCCTTGTTCTTGGACAATGGGTCACATTTGTGTTCCACAGTGAGGTACTTCACTGTGGCTAAGTGACCATTCGAACTGGCACGGTGTAAGGGAGTGTATTTGTTTTCATCTGTGCATGAAGGGTCACAGTGCTGAGTGTCAATGAGATACTGTATGACATTGAGATGACCATTTTCACTGGCATGATGAAGAGGTATTCTATCCCATTGACTTCTATTATTAGGATCACACTTTAAGTCTTCAATGAAGTACTTGACGACAGCCAATCTCCCATTAAGAGCAGCAAAGTGAAGAGGTGTGTTGTTGTCTTTGTTCTTGGACAATGGATCACATTTGTGTTCCACAGTGAGGTACTTCACTGTGGCTAAGTGACCATTCGAACTGGCACGGTGTAAGGGAGTGTATCCATCTTCATCTGTGCATGAAGGGTCACAGTGCTGAGTGTCAATGAGATACTGTATGACATTGAGATGACCATTTTCACTGGCATGATGAAGAGGTATTCTACCCCATCGACCCCTACCATTAGGATCACACTTTAAGTCTTCAATGAAGTACTTGACGACAGCCAATCTCCCATTAAGAGCAGCAAGGTGAAGAGGTGTGTTGCTGTCCTTGTTCTTGGACAATGGGTCACATTTGTGTTGCACAGTGAGGTACTTCACTGTGGCTAAGTGACCATTCGAACTGGCACGGTGTAAGGGAGTGTATTTGTTTTCATCTGTGCATGAAGGGTCACAGTGCTGAGTGTCAATGAGATACTGTATGACATTGAGATGACCATTTTCACTGGCATGATGAAGAGGTATTCTATCCCATTGACTTCTATTATTAGGATCACACTTTAAGTCTTCAATGAAGTACTTGACGACAGCCAATCTCCCATTAAGAGCAGCAAAGTGAAGAGGTGTGTTGTTGTCTTTGTTCTTGGACAATGGATCACATTTGTGTTCCACAGTGAGGTACTTCACTGTGGCTAAGTGACCATTCGAACTGGCACGGTGTAAGGGAGTGTATCCATCTTCATCTGTGCATGAAGGGTCACAGTGCTGAGTGTCAATGAGATACTGTATGACATTGAGATGACCATTTTCACTGGCATGATGAAGAGGTATTCTACCCCATCGACCCCTACCATTAGGATCACACTTTAAGTCTTCAATGAAGTACTTGACGACAGCCAATCTCCCATTAAGAGCAGCAAGGTGAAGAGGTGTGTTGCTGTCCTTGTTCTTGGACAATGGGTCACATTTGTGTTCCACAGTGAGGTACTTCACTGTGGCTAAGTGACCATTCGAACTGGCACGGTGTAAGGGAGTGTATTTGTTTTCATCTGTGCATGAAGGGTCACAGTGCTGAGTGTCAATGAGATACTGTATGACATCGAGATGACTATTTTCACTGGCATGATGAAGAGGTATTCTATCCCATTGACCTCTATTATTAGGATCACACTTTAAGTCTTCAATGAAGTACTTGACGACAGCCAATCTCCCATTAAGAGCAGCAAAGTGAAGAGGTGTGTTGTTGTCTTTGTTCTTGGACAATGGATCACATTTGTGTTCCACAGTGAGGTACTTCACTGTGGCTAAGTGACCATTCGAACTGGCACGGTGTAAGGGAGTGTATCCATCTTCATCTGTGCATGAAGGGTCACAGTGCTGAGTGTCAATGAGATACTGTATGACATCGAGATGACCATTTTCACTGGCATGATGAAGAGGTATTCTACCCCATCGACCCCTACTATTAAGATCATACTTTAAGTCTTCAATGAAGTACTTGACGACAGCCAATCTCCCATTAAGAGCAGCAAGGTGAAGAGGTGTGTTGCTGTCCTTGTTCTTGGACAATGGGTCACATTTGTGTTCCACAGTGAGGTACTTCACTGTGGCTAAGTGACCATTCGAACTGGCACGGTGTAAGGGAGTGTATTTGTTTTCATCTGTGCATGAAGGGTCACAGTGCTGAGTGTCAATGAGATACTGTATGACATTGAGATGACCATTTTCACTGGCATGATGAAGAGGTATTCTATCCCATTGACCTCTATTATTAGGATCACATTTTAAGTCTTCAATGAAGTACTTGACGACAGCCAATCTCCCATTAAGAGCAGCAAAGTGAAGAGGTGTGTTGTTGTCTTTGTTCTTGGACAATGGATCACATTTGTGTTCCACAGTGAGGTACTTCACTGTGCCATTCGAACTGGCACGGTGTAAGGGAGTGTATCCATCTTCATCTGTGCATGAAGGGTCACAGTGCTGAGTGTCAATGAGATACTGTATGACATCGAGATGACCATTTTCACTGGCATGATGAAGAGGTATTCTACCCCATCGACCCCTACTATTAGGATCACACTTTAAGTCTTCAATGAAGTACTTGACGACAGCCAATCTCCCATTAAGAGCAGCAAGGTGAAGAGGTGTGTTGCTGTCCTTGTTCTTGGACAATGGGTCACATTTGTGTTCCACAGTGAGGTACTTCACTGTGGCTAAGTGATCATTCGAACTGGCACGGTGTAAGGGAGTGTATTTGTTTTCATCTGTGCATGAAGGGTCACAGTGCTGAGTGTCAATGAGATACTGTATGACATCGAGATGACCATTTTCACTGGCATGATGAAGAGGTATTCTATCCCATTGACCTCTATTATTAGGATCACACTTTAAGTCTTCAATGAAGTACTTGACGACAGCCAATCTCCCATTAAGAGCAGCAAAGTGAAGAGGTGTGTTGTTGTTTTTGTTCTTGGACAATGGATCACATTTGTGTTCCACAGTGAGGTACTTCACTGTGGCTAAGTGACCATTCGAACTGGCACGGTGTAAGGGAGTGTATCCATCTTCATCTGTGCATGAAGGGTCACAGTGCTGAGTGTCAATGAGATACTGTATGACATCGAGATGACCATTTTCACTGGCATGATGAAGAGGTATTCTACCCCATCGACCCCTACTATTAGGATCACACTTTAAGTCTTCAATGAAGTACTTGACGACAGCCAATCTCCCATTAAGAGCAGCAAGGTGAAGAGGTGTGTTGCTGTCCTTGTTCTTGGACAATGGGTCACATTTGTGTTCCACAGTGAGGTACTTCATTGTGGCTAAGTGACCATTCGAACTGGCACGGTGTAAGGGAGTGTATTTGTTTTCATCTGTGCATGAAGGGTCACAGTGCTGAGTGTCAATGAGATACTGTATGACATCGAGATGACCATTTTCACTGGCATGATGAAGAGGTATTCTATCCCATTGACCTCTATTATTAGGATCACACTTTAAGTCTTCAATGAAGTACTTGACGACAGCCAATCTCCCATTAAGAGCAGCAAAGTGAAGAGGTGTGTTGTTGTCTTTGTTCTTGGACAATGGATCACATTTGTGTTCCACAGTGAGGTACTTCACTGTGGCTAAGTGACCATTCGAACTGGCACAGTGTAAAGGAGTGTATCCATCTTCATTTGTGCATGAAGGGCCACAGTGCTGAGTGTCAATGAGATACTGTATGACATCGAGATGACCATTTTCACTGGCATGATGAAGAGGTATTCTACCCCATCGATCCCTACTATTAGGATCACACTTTAAGTCTTCAATGAAGTACTTGACGACAGCCAATCTCCCATTAAGAGCAGCAAAATGAAGAGGTGTGTTGTTGTCCTTGTTCTTGGACAATGGGTCACATTTGTGTTCCACAGTGAGGTACTTCACTGTGGGTAAGTGACCATTCAAACTGGCACAGTGTAAAGGAGTGTATCCATCTTCATTTGTGCATGAAGGGCCACAGTGCTGAGTGTCAATGAGATACTGTATGACATCGAGATGACCATTTTCACTGGCATGATGAAGAGGTATTCTACCCCATCGATCCCTACTATTAGGATCACACTTTAAGTCTTCAATGAAGTACTTGACGACAGCCAATCTCCCATTAAGAGCAGCAAAATGAAGAGGTGTGTTGCTGTCCTTGTTCTTGGACAATGGGTCACATTTGTGTTCCACAGTGAGGTACTTCACTGTGGGTAAGTGACCATTCAAACTGGCACAGTGTAAAGGAGTGTATCCATCTTCATCTGTGCATGAAGGGCCACAGTGCTGAGTGTCAATGAGATACTGTATGACATCGAGATGACCATTTTCACTGGCATCATGAAGAGGTATTCTACCCCATCGATCCCTACTATTAGGATCACACTTTAAGTCTTCAATGAAGTACTTGACGACAGCCAATCTCCCATTAAGAGCAGCAAAATGAAGAGGTGTGTTGCTGTCCTTGTTCTTGGACAATGGGTCACATTTGTGTTCCACAGTGAGGTACTTCACTGTGGCTAAGTGACCATTCTGACTGGCACAGTGTAAAGGAGTGTATCCATCTTCATCTGTGCATGAAGGGCCACAGTGTTGAGTGTCAATGAGATACTGTATGACATCGAGATGACCATTTTCACTGGCATCATGAAGAGGTATTCTACCCCATCGATCCCTACTATTAGGATCACACTTTAAGTCTTCAATGAAGTACTTGACGACAGCCAATCTCCCATAATGAGCAGCAAAGTGAAGGGGTGTGTTGCTGTCCTTGTTCTTGGACAATGGGTCACATTTGTGTTCCACAGTGAGGTACTTCACTGTGGCTAAGTGACCATTCGAACTGGCACGGTGTAAGGGAGTGTATCCATCTTCATCTGTGCATGAAGGGTCACAGTGCTGAGTGTCAATGAGATACTGTATGACATCGAAATGACCATTTTCACTGGCATGATGAAGAGGTATTCTACCCCATCGACCCCTACTATTAGGATCACACTTTAAGTCTTCAATGAAGTACTTGACGACAGCCAATCTCCCATTAAGAGCAGCAAGGTGAAGAGGTGTGCTGCTGTCCTTGTTCTTGGACAATGGGTCACATTTGTGTTCCACAGTGAGGTACTTCACTGTGGCTAAGTGACCATTCGAACTGGCACGGTGTAAGGGAGTGTATTTGTTTTCATCTGTGCATGAAGGGTTACAGTGCTGAGTGTCAATAAGATACTTTATGACATCGAGATGACCATTTTCACTGGCATGATGAAGAGGTATTCTACCCCATCGACCCCTACTATTAAGATCACACTTTAAGTCTTCAATGAAGTACTTGACGACAGCCAATCTCCCATTAAGAGCAGCAAGGTGAAGAGGTGTGTTGCTGTCCTTGTTCTTGGACAATGGGTCACATTTGTGTTCCACAGTGAGGTACTTCACTGTGGCTAAGTGACCATTCGAACTGGCACGGTGTAAGGGAGTGTATTTGTTTTCATCTGTGCATGAAGGGTCACAGTGCTGAGTGTCAATGAGATACTGTATGACATTGAGATGACCATTTTCACTGGCATGATGAAGAGGTATTCTATCCCATTGACCTCTATTATTAGGATCACATTTTAAGTCTTCAATGAAGTACTTGACGACAGCCAATCTCCCATTAAGAGCAGCAAAGTGAAGAGGTGTGTTGTTGTCTTTGTTCTTGGACAATGGATCACATTTGTGTTCCACAGTGAGGTACTTCACTGTGCCATTCGAACTGGCACGGTGTAAGGGAGTGTATCCATCTTCATCTGTGCATGAAGGGTCACAGTGCTGAGTGTCAATGAGATACTGTATGACATCGAGATGACCATTTTCACTGGCATGATGAAGAGGTATTCTACCCCATCGACCCCTACTATTAGGATCACACTTTAAGTCTTCAATGAAGTACTTGACGACAGCCAATCTCCCATTAAGAGCAGCAAGGTGAAGAGGTGTGTTGCTGTCCTTGTTCTTGGACAATGGGTCACATTTGTGTTCCACAGTGAGGTACTTCACTGTGGCTAAGTGATCATTCGAACTGGCACGGTGTAAGGGAGTGTATTTGTTTTCATCTGTGCATGAAGGGTCACAGTGCTGAGTGTCAATGAGATACTGTATGACATCGAGATGACCATTTTCACTGGCATGATGAAGAGGTATTCTACCCCATCGACCCCTACTATTAAGATCACACTTTAAGTCTTCAATGAAGTACTTGACGACAGCCAATCTCCCATTAAGAGCAGCAAGGTGAACAGGTGTGTTGCTGTCCTTGTTCTTGGACAATGGGTCACATTTGTGTTCCACAGTGAGGTACTTCACTGTGGCTAAGTGACCATTCGAACTGGCACGGTGTAAGGGAGTGTATTTGTTTTCATCTGTGCATGAAGGGTCACAGTGCTGAGTGTCAATGAGATACTGTATGACATTGAGATGACCATTTTCACTGGCATGATAAAGAGGTATTCTATCCCATTGACCTCTATTATTAGGATCACATTTTAAGTCTTCAATGAAGTACTTGATGACAGCCAATCTCCCATTAAGAGCAGCAAAGTGAAGAGGTGTGTTGTTGTCCTTGTTCTTGGACAATGGATCACATTTGTGTTCCACAGTGAGGTACTTCACTGTGGCTAAGTGACCATTCGAACTGGCACGGTGTAAGGGAGTGTATCCATCTTCATCTGTGCATGAAGGGTCACAGTGCTGAGTGTCAATGAGATACTGTATGACATCGAGATGACCATTTTCACTGGCATGATGAAGAGGTATCCTACCCCATCGACCCCTACCATTAGGATCACACTTTAAGTCTTCAATGAAGTACTTGACGACAGCCAATCTCCCATTAAGAGCAGCAAGGTGAAGAGGTGTGTTGCTGTCCTTGTTCTTGGACAATGGGTCACATTTGTGTTCCACAGTGAGGTACTTCACTGTGGCTAAGTGACCATTCGAACTGGCACGGTGTAAGGGAGTGTATTTGTTTTCATCTGTGCATGAAGGGTCACAGTGCTGAGTGTCAATGAGATACTGTATGACATTGAGATGACCATTTTCACTGGCATGATGAAGAGGTATTCTATCCCATTGACTTCTATTATTAGGATCACACTTTAAGTCTTCAATGAAGTACTTGACGACAGCCAATCTCCCATTAAGAGCAGCAAAGTGAAGAGGTGTGTTGTTGTCTTTGTTCTTGGACAATGGATCACATTTGTGTTCCACAGTGAGGTACTTCACTGTGGCTAAGTGACCATTCGAACTGGCACGGTGTAAGGGAGTGTATCCATCTTCATCTGTGCATGAAGGGTCACAGTGCTGAGTGTCAATGAGATACTGTATGACATTGAGATGACCATTTTCACTGGCATGATGAAGAGGTATTCTACCCCATCGACCCCTACCATTAGGATCACACTTTAAGTCTTCAATGAAGTACTTGACGACAGCCAATCTCCCATTAAGAGCAGCAAGGTGAAGAGGTGTGTTGCTGTCCTTGTTCTTGGACAATGGGTCACATTTGTGTTGCACAGTGAGGTACTTCACTGTGGCTAAGTGACCATTCGAACTGGCACGGTGTAAGGGAGTGTATTTGTTTTCATCTGTGCATGAAGGGTCACAGTGCTGAGTGTCAATGAGATACTGTATGACATTGAGATGACCATTTTCACTGGCATGATGAAGAGGTATTCTATCCCATTGACTTCTATTATTAGGATCACACTTTAAGTCTTCAATGAAGTACTTGACGACAGCCAATCTCCCATTAAGAGCAGCAAAGTGAAGAGGTGTGTTGTTGTCTTTGTTCTTGGACAATGGATCACATTTGTGTTCCACAGTGAGGTACTTCACTGTGGCTAAGTGACCATTCGAACTGGCACGGTGTAAGGGAGTGTATCCATCTTCATCTGTGCATGAAGGGTCACAGTGCTGAGTGTCAATGAGATACTGTATGACATTGAGATGACCATTTTCACTGGCATGATGAAGAGGTATTCTACCCCATCGACCCCTACCATTAGGATCACACTTTAAGTCTTCAATGAAGTACTTGACGACAGCCAATCTCCCATTAAGAGCAGCAAGGTGAAGAGGTGTGTTGCTGTCCTTGTTCTTGGACAATGGGTCACATTTGTGTTCCACAGTGAGGTACTTCACTGTGGCTAAGTGACCATTCGAACTGGCACGGTGTAAGGGAGTGTATTTGTTTTCATCTGTGCATGAAGGGTCACAGTGCTGAGTGTCAATGAGATACTGTATGACATCGAGATGACTATTTTCACTGGCATGATGAAGAGGTATTCTATCCCATTGACCTCTATTATTAGGATCACACTTTAAGTCTTCAATGAAGTACTTGACGACAGCCAATCTCCCATTAAGAGCAGCAAAGTGAAGAGGTGTGTTGTTGTCTTTGTTCTTGGACAATGGATCACATTTGTGTTCCACAGTGAGGTACTTCACTGTGGCTAAGTGACCATTCGAACTGGCACGGTGTAAGGGAGTGTATCCATCTTCATCTGTGCATGAAGGGTCACAGTGCTGAGTGTCAATGAGATACTGTATGACATCGAGATGACCATTTTCACTGGCATGATGAAGAGGTATTCTACCCCATCGACCCCTACTATTAAGATCATACTTTAAGTCTTCAATGAAGTACTTGACGACAGCCAATCTCCCATTAAGAGCAGCAAGGTGAAGAGGTGTGTTGCTGTCCTTGTTCTTGGACAATGGGTCACATTTGTGTTCCACAGTGAGGTACTTCACTGTGGCTAAGTGACCATTCGAACTGGCACGGTGTAAGGGAGTGTATTTGTTTTCATCTGTGCATGAAGGGTCACAGTGCTGAGTGTCAATGAGATACTGTATGACATTGAGATGACCATTTTCACTGGCATGATGAAGAGGTATTCTATCCCATTGACCTCTATTATTAGGATCACATTTTAAGTCTTCAATGAAGTACTTGACGACAGCCAATCTCCCATTAAGAGCAGCAAAGTGAAGAGGTGTGTTGTTGTCTTTGTTCTTGGACAATGGATCACATTTGTGTTCCACAGTGAGGTACTTCACTGTGCCATTCGAACTGGCACGGTGTAAGGGAGTGTATCCATCTTCATCTGTGCATGAAGGGTCACAGTGCTGAGTGTCAATGAGATACTGTATGACATCGAGATGACCATTTTCACTGGCATGATGAAGAGGTATTCTACCCCATCGACCCCTACTATTAGGATCACACTTTAAGTCTTCAATGAAGTACTTGACGACAGCCAATCTCCCATTAAGAGCAGCAAGGTGAAGAGGTGTGTTGCTGTCCTTGTTCTTGGACAATGGGTCACATTTGTGTTCCACAGTGAGGTACTTCACTGTGGCTAAGTGATCATTCGAACTGGCACGGTGTAAGGGAGTGTATTTGTTTTCATCTGTGCATGAAGGGTCACAGTGCTGAGTGTCAATGAGATACTGTATGACATCGAGATGACCATTTTCACTGGCATGATGAAGAGGTATTCTATCCCATTGACCTCTATTATTAGGATCACACTTTAAGTCTTCAATGAAGTACTTGACGACAGCCAATCTCCCATTAAGAGCAGCAAAGTGAAGAGGTGTGTTGTTGTTTTTGTTCTTGGACAATGGATCACATTTGTGTTCCACAGTGAGGTACTTCACTGTGGCTAAGTGACCATTCGAACTGGCACGGTGTAAGGGAGTGTATCCATCTTCATCTGTGCATGAAGGGTCACAGTGCTGAGTGTCAATGAGATACTGTATGACATCGAGATGACCATTTTCACTGGCATGATGAAGAGGTATTCTACCCCATCGACCCCTACTATTAGGATCACACTTTAAGTCTTCAATGAAGTACTTGACGACAGCCAATCTCCCATTAAGAGCAGCAAGGTGAAGAGGTGTGTTGCTGTCCTTGTTCTTGGACAATGGGTCACATTTGTGTTCCACAGTGAGGTACTTCATTGTGGCTAAGTGACCATTCGAACTGGCACGGTGTAAGGGAGTGTATTTGTTTTCATCTGTGCATGAAGGGTCACAGTGCTGAGTGTCAATGAGATACTGTATGACATCGAGATGACCATTTTCACTGGCATGATGAAGAGGTATTCTATCCCATTGACCTCTATTATTAGGATCACACTTTAAGTCTTCAATGAAGTACTTGACGACAGCCAATCTCCCATTAAGAGCAGCAAAGTGAAGAGGTGTGTTGTTGTCTTTGTTCTTGGACAATGGATCACATTTGTGTTCCACAGTGAGGTACTTCACTGTGGCTAAGTGACCATTCGAACTGGCACAGTGTAAAGGAGTGTATCCATCTTCATTTGTGCATGAAGGGCCACAGTGCTGAGTGTCAATGAGATACTGTATGACATCGAGATGACCATTTTCACTGGCATGATGAAGAGGTATTCTACCCCATCGATCCCTACTATTAGGATCACACTTTAAGTCTTCAATGAAGTACTTGACGACAGCCAATCTCCCATTAAGAGCAGCAAAATGAAGAGGTGTGTTGTTGTCCTTGTTCTTGGACAATGGGTCACATTTGTGTTCCACAGTGAGGTACTTCACTGTGGGTAAGTGACCATTCAAACTGGCACAGTGTAAAGGAGTGTATCCATCTTCATTTGTGCATGAAGGGCCACAGTGCTGAGTGTCAATGAGATACTGTATGACATCGAGATGACCATTTTCACTGGCATGATGAAGAGGTATTCTACCCCATCGATCCCTACTATTAGGATCACACTTTAAGTCTTCAATGAAGTACTTGACGACAGCCAATCTCCCATTAAGAGCAGCAAAATGAAGAGGTGTGTTGCTGTCCTTGTTCTTGGACAATGGGTCACATTTGTGTTCCACAGTGAGGTACTTCACTGTGGGTAAGTGACCATTCAAACTGGCACAGTGTAAAGGAGTGTATCCATCTTCATCTGTGCATGAAGGGCCACAGTGCTGAGTGTCAATGAGATACTGTATGACATCGAGATGACCATTTTCACTGGCATCATGAAGAGGTATTCTACCCCATCGATCCCTACTATTAGGATCACACTTTAAGTCTTCAATGAAGTACTTGACGACAGCCAATCTCCCATTAAGAGCAGCAAAATGAAGAGGTGTGTTGCTGTCCTTGTTCTTGGACAATGGGTCACATTTGTGTTCCACAGTGAGGTACTTCACTGTGGCTAAGTGACCATTCTGACTGGCACAGTGTAAAGGAGTGTATCCATCTTCATCTGTGCATGAAGGGCCACAGTGTTGAGTGTCAATGAGATACTGTATGACATCGAGATGACCATTTTCACTGGCATCATGAAGAGGTATTCTACCCCATCGATCCCTACTATTAGGATCACACTTTAAGTCTTCAATGAAGTACTTGACGACAGCCAATCTCCCATAATGAGCAGCAAAGTGAAGGGGTGTGTTGCTGTCCTTGTTCTTGGACAATGGGTCACATTTGTGTTCCACAGTGAGGTACTTCACTGTGGCTAAGTGACCATTCGAACTGGCACGGTGTAAGGGAGTGTCTCTGTCTTCATCTGTGCATGAAGGGTCACAGTGCTGAGTGTTAATGAGATACTGTATGACATCGAGATGACAATTTTGACTGGCATGATGAAGAGGTATTCTATCCCATCGACCCCTACTATTAGGATCACACTTTAAGTCTTCAATGATGTACTTGACGACATCCAATCTTCCATTAAAAGCAGCAAGGTGAAGAGGTGTGTCGATGTCCGTGTTCTCGGACAATGGGTCACATTTGTGTTCTATAGTGAGGTACTTCACTGTGGCTAAGTCACCATTCGAACTGGCATGGTGTAAGGGAGTGTATTTGTTTTCATTTGTGCATGAAGGGTCACAGTGCTGAGTGTCAATAAGATACTGTATGACATCGAGATGACCATTTTCACTGGCATGATGAAGAGGTAATCTATCCCATTGACCTCTATTATTAGGATCACACTTTAAGTCTTCAATGAAGTACTTGACGACAGCCAATCTCCCATAATGAGCAGCAAAGTGAAGGGGTGTGTTGCTGTCCTTGTTCTTGGACAATGGGTCACATTTGTGTTCCACAGTGAGGTACTTCACTGTGGCTAAGTGACCATTCGAACTGGCACGGTGTAAGGGAGTGTCTCTGTCTTCATCTGTGCATGAAGGGTCACAGTGCTGAGTGTTAATGAGATACTGTATGACATCGAGATGACAATTTTGACTGGCATGATGAAGAGGTATTCTACCCCATCGATCCCTACTATTAGGATCACACTTTAAGTCTTCAATGAAGTACTTGACGACAGCCAATCTCCCATTAAGAGCAGCAAGGTGAAGAGGTGTGTTGCTGTCCTTGTTCTTGGACAATGGGTCACATTTGTGCTCCACAGTGAGGTACTTCACTGTGGCTAAGTGACCATTCGAACTGGCACGGTGTAAGGGAGTGTCTCTGTCTTTATCTGTGCATGAAGGGTCACAGTGCTGAGTGTCAATGAGATACTGTATGACATCGAGATGACCATTTTCACTGGCATGATGAAGAGGTATTCTACCTCTTTGACCCCTATTTTTAGGATCACACTTTAAGTCTTCGATGAAGTACTTGACGACAGCCAATCTCCCATTAAGAGCAGCAAAGTGAAGAGGTGTGTTGTTATCTTTGTTCTTGGACAATGGATCACATTTGTGTTGCACAGTGAGGTACTTCACTGTGGCTAAGTGACCATTCAAACTGGCACGGTGTAAGGGAGTGCATCCATCTTCATCGGTGCATGAAGGGTCACAGTGCTGAGTGTCAATGAGATACTGTATGACATCGAGATGACCATTTTCACTGGCATGATGAAGAGGTATTCTACCTCTTTGACCCCTATTTTTAGGATCACACTTTAAGTCTTTGATGAAGTACTTGACGACAGCCAATCTCCCATTAAGAGCAGCAAAGTGAAGAGGTGTGTTGTTGTCTTTGTTCTTGGACAATGGATCACATTTGTGTTGCACAGTGAGGTACTTCACTGTGGCTAAGTGACCATTCAAACTGGCATGGTGTAAGGGAGTGCATCCATCTTCATCGGTGCATGAAGGGTCACAGTGCTGAGTGTCAATGAGATACTGTATGACATCGAGATGACCATTTTCACTGGCATGATGAAGAGGTAGTCTATCCCATTGACCTCTATTATTAGGATCACACTTTAAGTCTTCAATGAAGTACTTGACGACAGCCAATCTCCCATTAAGAGCAGCAAAATGAAGAGGTGTGTTGTTGTCCTTGTTCTTGGACAATGGATCACATTTGTGTTGCACAGTGAGGTACTTCACTGTGGCTAAGTGACCATTCAAACTGGCACGGTGTAAGGGAATGTATCCATCTTCATCTGTGCATGAAGAGTCACAGTGCTGAGTGTCAATGAGATACTGTATGACATCGAGATGACCATTTTCACTGGCATGATGAAGAGGTATTCTACCTCTTTGACCCCTACTATTAAGATCACACTTTAAGTCTTCGATGAAGTACTTGACGACAGCCAATCTCCCATTAAGAGCAGCAAAGTGAAGAGGTGTGTTGCTGTCCTTGTTCTTGGACAATGGGTCACATTTGTGTTCCACAGTGAGGTACTTCACTGTGGGTAAGTGACCATTCGAACTGGCATGGTGTAAGGGAGTGTCTCTGTCTTCATCTGTGCATGAAGGGTTACAGTGCTGAGTGTCAATGAGATACTGTATGACATCGAGATGACCATTTTCACTGGCATGATGAAGAGGTAATCTATCCCATTGACCTCTATTATTAGGATCACACTTTAAGTCTTCAATGAAGTACTTGACGACAGCCAATCTCCCATTAAGAGCAGCAAAGTGAAGAGGTGTGTTGTTGTCTTTGTTCTTGGACAATGGATCACATTTGTGTTGCACAGTGAGGTACTTCACTGTGGCTAAGTGACCATTCAAACTGGCATGGTGTAAGGGAGTGTATCCATCTTCATCTGTGCATGAAAGGTCACAGTGCTGAGTGTCAATGAGATACTGTATGACATCGAGATGACCATTTTCACTGGCATGATGAAGAGGTAATCTATCCCATTGACCTCTATTATTAGGATCACACTTTAAGTCTTCAATGAAGTACTTGACGACAGCCAATCTCCCATTAAGAGCAGCAAAGTGAAGAGGTGTGTTGTTATCTTTGTTCTTGGACAATAGATCACATTTGTGTTGCACAGTGAGGTACTTCACTGTGGCTAAGTGACCATTCAAACTGGCACAGTGTAAGGGAGAGTATCCATCTTCATCTGTGCATGAAGGGTCACAGTGCTGAGTGTCAATGAGATACTGTATGACATCGAGATGACCATTTTCACTGGCATGATGAAGAGGTAATCTATCCCATTGACCTCTATTATTAGGATCACACTTTAAGTCTTCAATGAAGTACTTGACGACAGCCAATCTCCCATTAAGAGCAGCAAAGTGAAGAGGTGTGCTGTTGTCTTTGTTCTTGGACAATGGATCACATTTGTGTTGCACAGTGAGGTACTTCACTGTGGCTAAGTGACCATTCAAACTGGCACAGAGTAAGGGAGTGTATCCATCTTCATCTGTGCATGAAGGGTCACAGTGCTGAGTGTCAATGAGATTCTGTATGACATCGAGATGACCATTTTGACTGGCATCATGAAGAGGTATTCTACCTCTTTGACCAATACTATTAGGATCACACTTTAAGTCTTCAACAAAATATTTGACGACAGCTAATCTCCCTTTAAGAGCAGCAAAGTGAAAAGGTGTGTTGTTGTCTTTGTTCTTGGACAATGGATCACATTTGTGTTGCACAGTGAGGTACTTCACTGTGGCTAAGTGACCATTCAAACTGGCACGGTGTAAGGGAGTGCATCCATCTTCATCTGTGCATGAAGGGTCACAGTGCTGAGTGTCAATGAGATACTGTATGACATCGAGATGACCATTTTCACTGGCATGATGAAGAGGTATTCTACCTCTTTGACCCCTACTATTAGGATCACACTTTAAGTCTTCAATGAAGTACTTGACGACAGCCAATCTCCCATTAAGAGCAGCAAAGTGAAGAGGTGTGTTGCTGTCCTTGTTCTTGGACAATGGGTCACATTTGTGTTCCACAGTGAGGTACTTCACTGTGGCTAAGTGACCATTAAGACTGGCGTAGTGTAGTGGCAAAGTACCATTTTTGTTTTCATTTATATCACATTGATGCACATTTATAAGGTACTGGATGATATCCAGGTTACCACCAACACTTGCTGCATGGAGACAGGTTCTGCCATCATCACCAGTGCAGTGAGGGTCACAGTGCATATCAGTGATCAGGTACACCACTATGTCCATGTGACCCTCCTGACAGGCAAGGTACAATGGGATCACTCCTTCATCATCTCGACTGGATGGGTCACAGCTCTGATTGTCCACTAAGTATTTAAGCACACTGAGGTGTCCTTCATGACTGGCTGTATGCACTAGTGACCTGCCTGATGCCATGGTGAATGCATCACTTTTCCTTTCCTTTGTTGTTTTAAAGTGTGCATCTGCTTGCTTCTCCTCTATCATGTATTTGAGTACATCTAGATGCCCTCCTCCAGAAGCAAGGTAAACAGGAGACCTCCCATGGTCATCCATAAGGGTGATGTTACCACCTGCTTCCACCAATAAAAATTTTACAGTAGCGAAATGGCCATGCTGTGCAGCCAGATGGAGACAGGACAGACCCTCTTTATTAGTTTTATTTGGGTCACAACCAATTTCGTTACAGAGATAAGTGACAATATCGAAGCAACCATGTCTACTTGCTATGAGCAATGGGGTATTTCCCTCATGGTCAACATGTTTGTCATGTATTAGGTCAGACTTTGCTACTGAGTTAGCCATTAACAAGTGGAACAGGTATGTGAACACTTTCAAGTGTCCATACCTAGCTGCGACATGAAGGGGTGTGTTCCCATTATCATCCTTGCTTTCTATACTGAGGTTGTATTTAGTGATGAACTCTGTGACAATATCTATCCTCCCATACTGGCATGCATAGTGAAGAGGAGTGTATCCATTTGAAAACTGGAGTGTCTCATCCTTTATACTTTCAATCAGAGGCATTGCTGTTGTAAAGTCACCTGATTCCAAAGCTTTTCGGATCGTATGACGCTTGATAGATTCCATGTCAAGAATGAATCGTACGTGAATTATAATGATACGTAGCAGTATACTTTGTTAGTTGTTGATGGTAATGGTTAATCTATAAAAATAGATATTTTATTTCCAAATAATTAACTATTAGGCACATTAATTATTGTTATATACGTAGCTATGATCTTGTTATGCAATAATACATTTTTTGGAAGTGTTGCAGCAAAGAAATAAAACCTCATGAAATATTATTCTATAGCTACTCACTAATTGACTAAATTCAAACATTATTAGTTATGTATGTCACAGCAAACTCAGTACTCTGCGTAGCTGCATGCTGCGGGATTCCACATATCACTTGTATCCTGCTCTGTAACTGATTTTCCTTGGCATATTAACGCGTTTACTCAGTGCAATTAAGGCCAGTTACCACTACACTTTGTACCATGTTTCATGTAGGTTCAGGATGCTCTACTACAGTGTTAAAGCATTGTTTTAGCTAGTTCTCATATATATGTTGTATGTATGTACATTCACTCTCAATATATATAGCTAACCACAGGAATGCAAACATTGTAGAGGGTGGATTGATCTGTAAACAACTGCACCCTAAACATATAAATCCAAAGTTCCAACATTATTGCACTAGCACTATGAAGCTAACAGTTGGCAGAATCCTGGCATGACACTTGAAATTTACACTGGAAGGATAGTGAATAGCTTGAACAGAGAAGGCAGGAGCCGCAGAAAACCTCGAACTAGGTTGTTTGACGGTACACAATTCTGCGAGTAACATCAGTATGGCTCATTATTTCGAGAATCCCTCCGACAAAATGCATTTTGGCCTATTTATCTACTACTTCTTACCCTTGCTGAAGGTCCATGATAGCGGGAAGAACGTTGGACGGCATTGTAGCCCTTACTTGCCGACATTAGCATACAATCCACTGTCTTAACGTCACGAATGACGCAGGGGCATGGTCTTGCACAGAGTAGGATTGTTACTGTGATTCACTCAATGAATGCTCTGCATTTCATTGTTAATTCACTAGCCATTTGGTGCTTTTAAATTTGACACGATCTTGTACACAGCACAATTATGATTTCTTAACCTTCTGGAAATATCAACTTTCATGCTTCATGCTTAAATAGTCAAGATGGCTTCTTAAATCCAGTTTAAATACTACAGCCTCTGGACACTATGGTAATTGCTAGACATGCAAAGTGATTCAACTTGAATTGGCAGAGATAACAACTATTAAAATTTGATTTTATCTAATGACTGTGCATCCAAGCCAGGATGCTAGAAAATATAACTAGAATTTTGCTATATCATATCTACTTATTAGTACGTAATTTGATTTTCAGATTATAGCAGCAGGTTAATTCCAATGAGGGATAATTTCGGTAATTGTACTACAGTGCGTGGGCAACATCAAAGACACTGAAACACTGTACCACACAGCAAGTAGTTAGAAGCCATGATCTAACTTCCAGATCTAGCAGTGAATTGTTCCCAACGCGCACGCGTCAAAAGTTTATTGAATACGTATTCTCATAATACGTATTCAATAAACTTTTGATGCGTGCGCGTTGGGAACAATTCGAAGTATTAGGCCACTCCAATAAGTTTCTGGTCAACCGCCCGCATCTAAAATTTGATCTGCAAATCGATTATTATTTTTATTGCGCATGCTCAAATACGTGCTGATACAGCAAAACAAGCTCCAGCTGACTTTTGGTAGCTTTTTTCGGGCCCAGATAGTGCCATCAGTGTCCGAAACTTTTCATTATTCGGTCATATCAGTGTTCATTGGAAAGTCTAAGGATCATTTTGACAAGGTATGGTAGCTTTGATTCGTTGTCTCCTTTCTTTCTCTTCCTCCTCTCATTGAAGTGATTTTGATCAGCTTTCTCTCTCTCCTCTCTCTCATTCTCCTCCTCTCCTGTTTACCTCTCTGACTCATAGGTTGATAGTTCACTAAATGTTCATGAAGTGGCATCAAAATTTGGACAGTATGTGAAATTCATGGGGAAAATGACACCAGCAGAATCTCCTGATTACCTTCTGGAGGATGCAAAGATTCACCTCCTATGGAAAATGAATGAACTTTAAATTTTCAAGATGATATATGCGACTGTGTGTGCACATACTATGTTTTGTAGTAGCTAAGTGTTCTGTATAGAGAAGAAAATTCCAAGTTAAGTAGTTATAAATTTCAGGTACCTGGTATTCATTAAATAATAATAATAATAATAACCAGCTTCCCCTCATGGAAATATAGAAAGCACTAAACCAGAAACTTAAGATTTTATTGGAGAGGCCTTATGTGATACCAGACCCTCGCTTCGGGCTGCGCCAGACTACGGTTCTTCTATGCAAGGCTATGCCCTCTCTATTGGGGAGGAAAGGAAGATAGCAGCTCATGCAGAGGCCTGCCACTCAGTAGGGGTCTCCTTCATTCTGCTAGTGGTGGAGTCAATAGGAGGTTGGAGTGACAGAGTGATTGACACCATCAAAAGCCTTGGCAGACTATTGGGCCAGAGGTTGGGTATCCTGCCTGCCGACTCTACCACCCACCTTTTCCAAAGGCTCGCCATATGTTTATGGAAGCAATGCCTCAATGTGGATTCACCAGACCAGCCGAGGTGGATGGGGTTGTGTAAAGACAATTTTGAACTTTTATTTACCAGTGTTTATTGTTCTGGGCACAGGCTAGCTTGCTAGCTCAGCTCATTATTTTCAGGAGTGTTTATAAAAAAATAAAAAGACTACGGTTATCCTCGGTACGCGGTATCTGTGTAATACAGTGAAACCTCTCTTAGCGGACCCTCCCAGAAGCGGACAACCTCCGTAAAATGGACAACCATCAAAGCACCGAGTGAAAAGCCACACCCATAGATTACTTGTTAACAAGCACACGAATGAAATTATTATTTCAATGACATAGCTAGCTAAGTCTTGAGCTGTCCAGGAGCAGATCTTCTTAGAGGCAGATGAACATTTGGACATTATAGAGGCTTATAGCTAGAGACAGTAATATGGTGAGAAGTAGCTAAATCACTTCTTCACTGAGTTTTGAGGATTCATGGCTACTTTTCTAAACAGACACCATTTTTGGCATGGAAACAATACTTTTTTGTGAAACCTCCAAGATAAGGACAACCTCCGAGATAAGGACAAAGGTCTTTTCCCCCAAGTGTCCTCTATTCAGAGGTTCCACTGTAACCACCTTGTGTATATCCTGTAAAAGTGCTAAACTGAGGTTTATCTATAACATAGGCTGCAGCTACATGAAATCTGAACATAGCTCGTAGTCTAGGTGACTTGTTTTATTCTTTTGCAAAGTATCTTTTAAGTTTGAGTATTTGCTGGTGGTGTAGTGAAATCCATCTCTCCTGCTCTCCAATTGCTGATGACCAGATGCGTCAAGTCATCTAATAACCCACTCAAACCCTCTGGGCCACTGTCTTCTTCCATCCCATCCTCTGCTATTAAAGTGGCAACTCCTGCTATGACAAGTGTTCAAAAAGAAGTTGCTGAGAAGAAGAAAAGGGGGCCATAGCTATCTCGAAATTATATGTAATAGCTACAAAGTGAGGAAATGAAAGCCAAATCGTGCTCTTGTCTTAAAATACCATGTTTATTGTTGCACATGTGCATACCAAAATTAATAAATAACTCTGAATTATGGCGACCTTTCTTTACACTTGGTACCAGAAAATTTTTGGTTATCAATGACAGTTCTTATCGAAATATCAATAGGAGCCTAACTTATTGAAACATGCAAGCAAGTATACGTAGTTCAACTAGCTAAACCCCATTTTCCTGATCAACAATGCAATTGACCGACAGTACACACCTAGCTATACATACATAGCTAGAAATTCTGTGTATCATTTGATGATCTTGCTACTCAGTTGATCGATAGAATTAAAATGAAGTGTAGGAAAAGACTCAACATATCAAAAGTGCAGGGGTGTAAGTTTCAGCCCATCTCTTGAGCTCTTTCTTGTGATAGCTAGATAAATTCTAGACAGGTTAGACAAGTGAGTAGACTAGCTACGCAATAACTATAGACTCGAAGTTGAGCTACAATTTGAACAATTAGCTAGCTTCTTTTACCAAAGTTCATTGACTATAACTATAGTGAAGTGAGACAAAATCTTTGGTGAATAAGTTAAATATGTGCAGCAGGGCCGAACTGGCACCGCAACAAAGGAGGAAATGAGCAACATGACAAAGGAAAGAGTATATTGGGTTCACATGTTAACAGCATCCGATTATGGTCAAGACAGTAATAAATAACCAAATGACTTGATTATAGCACAGTAAAATTGAATGTCAAGCTTATAGTATTATTTGCATCCTGCTTGTAGTAAGCCAGCTGTGATTACATATATTCAACAGAAATGTTCTTGTACTTCTTGTATATAGCTATGTAGTAGGTAGTTGTAATTGCAAGACTCAGTAAGAAAGCATGCACAAGGGAAAATAAAAAAGGCAGGGAACTCTTTCTTTGTCACATAGCTAATTTATGGCCTCTAATCAGAGATTTTAAAGTTTCTCATCAGGCACTGTGTAGTGGGGGTGGGCAGGTCATTACTATTATTCATTGCTCATCACCTTGCAGATCTTGTGATGACCGATCCAGGATACATGCAGGCTATTGTTGCACAAAAAAAATTGTTGTCAGTCTCTACGGATATTGGGTGAACTTCCCGTGTAGAACTTAGCGCGAAATAGCGCACAATCTAACGATAATCGCGTTATTACGCGTATCAACTACTTTCAACTCCTTTTATCACGCTACAGAATACGCGCAATGCATCAACGCAAAAACGTGCGAAATCGCGGAAATCTGTACGCGTTCGTGCAGTGGCTTTACATTTTTTGGTGGAATTTATTTTTGTTGATACGGCCTTGGCTAATCGCTTTACCATGAGCGCCAAAAATATTTCTTTCACCAAATTATCTTCGCGAAAATGTGCTAGCGTCCACTGCGCATTAATGTGCGCTAAACGGCGCTCTTACGCGAATTTACGTGGCCATAATAACGCGTAATCCGTGACAGCGAATTAACGCATTATTACGCGCTATATCGCGCGAAGTTCGATACGGGTTCCTGTTAATAGTCTAGCTACATTATAACATGGTGCTGTGAATGTAGCTTGTATGCCCATAGTTAGAATGTCCATTGTTCCTTCTGGGTCTCCTGCTTTCACTGTGGCCAAGAGACGGTAAGTAAAAAATTTGAGTGAAATTCTCGATACTGCCCACTTCAGTTGGTTGGGCAATAGCTAGGGTCCTCTGTAGATTATGCTCAAAATTTTGCCTAAAATTCTATTCCCGGATTCCCCATTATTATATTCTTTCAGATGGTAGCTACTCAAAGATTCTCATTCAAAAATTATAATACTTACACAACAAAACTTACACCCATTAGATAACTCATACCTGTGACCATGCACGTGTTACTTCAAAGATATTGTCTATGTACATCCATATTGCATGGTATTAAGGCTTGTATACTTCAAGGTCACACAATAACTGTTATTTCCTTTAACAATCACACGTGACCATGCACATGTCACTTCGAAGATGTCTCTTGGAGATTTTAATACAGCACACAATTTTTCCCAAGCATTCCTCTGCCTCCACACCATATCGTGTATGCTGTGTGTGTCCCTATAGTCCTGTAACCCCCACCTATCTAAAATCCAGCCCTGGAACTTTGCTCTAGTGACATAATTGCAGCTTCTAGCTCAAAATGTAATTTGTAGGGGAAGTAGTGTAGAGTACCACAATGTACATAAGTGATAAATGACTACAGTATTCAAAATTAATGGTACCCTGGCCATCCCTGTTCCTGCACATATTAAAGCATGCACAAGCTGATTAGCTAACCATAGATCCCCGAGTAGCTGCAACATTTCTTCAGAAAGCATGAAAGATCAAGAAGCCATGAATAGTAGAGGTTTGTGATGAGAGTCCTAATGTCCCTAGATTCCTAGACAATTGCAAGCTAGAGTGTCCCACGTACTGCATCTGATTTAGCAAAGATTAAAACCAATCCTCCTAGTGGAAGAAAGAGAGATCTAAAGGAGTTGTTGCCAGTGAACCCCATGTTTCTTCATCAGCTGCTGAGCAGATATTTTCTTTACTTTCTAACAAAGAGAACCAACAAAATGCACTTGAAGATTACTTCTGTAATCACTCAAGCCACAATAAAACATGAAAAAAAAAGATTTTATGCCAGCATAATCTATAGGACCCTATTGGGCAACATGATGCAAACGGCTCTCAAGGACCAGAATTCTTCTCTTCAAAATAATTATTACTACATCAACTTAGATGCCTCAGAGATAATGAGGTATACGTGTCACAATGGTTCAAAATGACCAAGTTTCAGTGGTCAATATGCTGTGCATGCGCATGCAGAGTGGTGGCTAAATCATAGGTTGGCAGGGGCAGATTCAGAGAAGGTTCGACATAGTTCGTCCGAACCCCCCCCCCTTTTTAGGGCAATACTCTATATTTCATCGACTATAAGATCTGAAGAACGCCAATGGCTAGCCTCTCTCAGACTCTGCCTGCTTAGCATAGTATACGACTACTTATAACTCTTGCTTGAGCGATCTATCGTACTATTCTAACTAGGAATCGCTCGTAAAGCGTTGTTGGGCGAGCGAAGCAATGTTGATAATGTGAAGTTATGTCCTCATTCACACACATGCAGTTTACACAATTTTTTTGTAAATTATTGGGTGTGACATGCAGTGGGAGGGGCACATGCTAGGCCTCTCATTTCTTTCGTCCAGCCTAGTTCTTATCTCTTTCTCTGTCTCCGTTTTTCTCTTTTTAGCCTTTGGTGGCTCCATACTATAGTAGCTAATCGTCAAATTCACAAGATTAAATCAACATTAAAATGAGTCTTTGTTGTCGCTTAGCAATTGGTTCAGCGCATGCAGAATGATAATTTTTTGACGTACGTATATTATAAATATATATCTCGAGCTTCCGTTGACATGACCAGAGAGTGGCTTGCTTTGCTCGCCGATTAATGCACGTTCATGTGTACAAAACATTTTAGTGTCCGTTGCAACGTTGATAGCCTGTAGGTCAAACCATACTTTCTTAGTCTTAGAAACTGAGATGAGTTATTACCTAGCCATGATCTATAAATAAGTCGTAGCTCAGCTCAGGTTGAGGCATTTAGATAACATGATATCTAACCACCATTGTTTTAACGTTTCTAACGTTGCAAATGTTAAGCCACTGTTACTGTTTACAGCAAACATCAGAAAACCATCACAGACCAAGCCCTGAGCCCCATATGATTGATCATCTTCTCTGGATTCATCTTCTCAACCTGCTATTCATAGTGACCTCTAGCCAATTAACTAACAACACACTAATTAACAACGTTATTTAACCACAAAAACCTGACCATGTGACGTCAGGATATGATGGCCGTTCAAACGATTAGAGATGCTGCAGAGGAGGCAGCTAATGCTAGCCTGGTTAGGATACGACAGACTGAAAGCCTTGCAAGCTTCAAAATCAGCATGCTTATTAATTAGTGACTTAGATCTGACCATTTCTGGATAGAGATATGATGGCCGTTTCAACCGCTGCAAAGGAGGCAGCCAAGCGTTAGGATACAACAGAATAAAGCCAGCTTCAAGTGACTTGGGCTACGCATGCGCAAAGTAATAAGAACTGGTCAAGTATGCTGGCTGGAGTCACCAAACCCTTCGCTCTTTTTGCACGAGGGGCGGCAACACCAGATTAAGTGACCCCATCTTCTCAGTGGACGTGTGAAGTGCTAACATTACCGACATAGGGGCGTTGTTACGTAAAATTAATGTGGGCGTGGTTTCCAAAATTTTAGCTCGGTAGCGTGCGTTATTCTTCTAGATCCGCCCCTGGGGTTGGCTACATAATTATTATGGCCAACAACGTAATACTTGTGTTTCAGATAAAAGAACCAGTAAATTGGCTCAAAACCACAGATATTGAATATTGAATAATTATATACCCTTATAGAAATCTGATCATCTGTGACAATATAGCTAGCAAGTTTAGTTTGTGTGGCCCTACGTAGCCACTGAATGGGCATTATGATACAATATAGGCCAACAATTCCAATTATGTATTCCTACATAGTTAGCTATGTATCTTGTATAATATAGCTACAGACAAAATCCAGAAAAAGTTCCATGGAGTTCTGACCTGCTATTATCAGCTATGTAGCTAATGGCCAAATGTACATATTTGACTCAGCTAGATGTGGTTGCAGGCTGAAAGCATCGGGGGTAATTAGTCGATTGGACCCACCCCCAAATTAGATCCACCCCCTTTCTATAGGCAAAACTACAAAATTCACTGTACGTATGGGTAGTCAACTTTAAGACTCACAACACAGTAGCTATACCCACCTACAATTTATTTGTTTGGTTAAAAATCTAACAGCATCTGCTATAAAATTCTCTCCTTTGTGATCAATCGATCCATACAAGAGGATGTATAAATCAGATAATCAGATCTTAATTCCTACAAGCAGATTACCAAGATAGATAGCTAGGTAGTATTAGCAACAAAACAAACAAAATAAACAAAAAATTAAACAAAACAAGATACAATACAAAGCAACAAGGTTTTAGTATCTTTAAAGTACATATAGTTAGCTAGCTATAGTTACTGGTACTTACACTTAGATGCTTCCACAGTTGAAAACAGTTAGCATGTGCTTAAAACATCACATGACATTCACGGGTGTTTCATCGTGGACATTTACGCTTAATTAGATTCATGTTAATTCATTTTAGGAATCACTAATCCAGACAGGAGTAGCCCATAACTCCTCCCTATTCCCATCTATTGACCTATGAGGTCACTTAGGTAGAAACTGCACATTTCCAGGTAAAGCCATTATGAACTGAGCAGCAGCTAAACAAAGGTCACAAATAAAACATCTCCTCTTTGCTGAAGCTCACAACAAATCTGGAAGTTTTTCAAGACATTTGATAACAAGAATTGTATTGACAAAAGGTAGATTTGCATGTGTCTCTTTAGTTTCAGTTGCTTCTCATTTTTCCTTGAGGACTAGACCTACGCAAAGAAACAAAATATTCCATCTTTAAGGACTGTTAAATACCTGCAATGGAGAGAAAACAACCTAAATAATCACAGGTAGTAGTTTACAAGTGTTTGACTCACCAACAGATACTTGCTTGATACAGTTGGCCCAACAGTACCCCCGTCCCGTCATCTCTCATCTAATAACCTGTGGTCATTATAAATAACTTGAAGGGAATCGTTTCACAGCCCTCTACATATGAACTAGATCTCAAATACTTGGCTGGGGACTGTCAAATTACTCTCAAGCCTGTTTAAAAGAGTGACCATTGGAAGGAGAAGGGGTCGGGTCTGAGACATGGATGGCTCAAGTTGTAAATAAGGTAAATATAGGACTGCCAGTGCTTACTACTAAAGCATAGAACACTTTATGGCCACCTATGGGCCTTCTAACTCTTGTTACAGAGAGGAATAGAGTAGAATCCTAAAAATTAATCCTTCTACAAGTAAGTACATGGATTTTTTGCTGACCTCGTAGCGCATCCAGAAAAGTGAGAAGCAACTAGCTTCCTAGAAATCTTGTAACAGCTCCCAAAGGCTCCAACTCAATATCCTTCAATAAGCCTGATAAACTTCTTATTTAGCGATTTAGTAGTGTGAATAGAGCGCCATATTTCAGGCTTTACTGGGCCGATTTCCTTGGTTCTTCTTGGAAAAATCAAAGAACTATGTCAACATGAAGGTGGGCTCTATTTTGTTTAATTAGCCACGAGGCAGTTGCTAGCTAGCTAGCTAGCTAGTGCATTTTTGTGACATCATTTGGGTTGCTAGGCCCGTTGCTAGACGCTATTTTAATATTTTCGTGACGTCATCAAATGTCCACGTGCGCAATACGCAATCGAAACACCCGTGAAACCATAGATACTATACTCCGCCCCGGGATTGGAAACGATTTCTGCGCATCCAAATTTTTCCATTACAACAATACAAAACATGCGCGGACACTCCGTGTTGTATAGTAACGGTCGTCAACAAGCCGTAGCAACGGAGGTTTCTTCGTTATTGTAAGGTGAGCAATAGAATCTATACCGTAAAAAGATGGTCAAACTTTAGTATCCATAGGTAACTTACTAATGCTATAAATTCAGTAGAGCAAAAGCAGTTTGGGAGAGAGATATTCTCACTTCAAGAAATAAGTATATGTACAGAACTTATTGGGGTGAAAATGTCCATAAAAAGAGCAGTTGAGCATTATTTTTTTATGAATCAGCTGCAACTAGGATTGGGATATCGCTTTAGCTTGTTTATAACAAGTGTGCTACAATGATAATCTAATTTTGCTCAGTTAGAGGTATGATAGGGTCTTAACTGGTCGGGGGAAGAACATCAGTACTATGATATTAAATGAAAAGCTCCATCATGCAAATACTGAAGCTAAGACTAGATTATCGCTTGAGTAATGTAAGATTTGGTGTACTCTTGTAATGATGCACTTTTGCTAAGATCTATAATTATTATTATAATAGCTAATGTATACTGACATTGGATGCATAATCAGCTATGTTGAAACCGCTTAGCCAATCGAATAACATGACATATACCTAACTGAAACCATGACTATTATAGATATAGCTGTGCATTGTGCATGTAGCTACATAAACTATATAGCTAGGCTATCATAATATGTATTTATTTATATTAGCCATGGGTGGAAGGAAATTTCACTTGAGTGCTCAAATATCTTGCAGCAGCAGAGAGCGTTATATCACCACCAAAAAAGCATTTACCACCTCTCCTTATCTCGTTTTCCATTACATCATACCTTGGAAAAGAAGTTGATGCCCGGCACTGCTCTAGCTACATGCAAGACTGTATACTCAAATTTTTTGGTTTATCTATCAATGTGGATCATTCTCAATGCACCTCTAGCTATAGACCTGTTGATCGAGTACCTCAATCAAAGAATCCTCATCAAGAACATTATCTATCTGAAGATTTGAAATGGAGCATACATGTACATCATTTCCCTATAGCTATAAGCTGCATGAATCCTATGAATTGTGAATTACTGTGAGATTTAGTATAGCTATCAAGTGTTCCAGTTCATCTCAAATCATCATTCAATCATTTCATCATTATTTTTATGACCATGTTTGCTCTCTGTTTTTGTTCTCCTCCATTTGATGCAGCTACCTATAGTACCAGTGCTATAGTCTATTGAAACGACGGTTTCATTCTTGATGATAAAGTGAGATAGTTTTTTTATTAACTTTTTGTAGCTTTAATATCTAATTTGAAAGAATCATCTGCTAGTAAAGCATTGACAGCCTTCAGCAGCAGACCTGTGATAATTTATAATAGTAAATTTATTGTCTTGCTAATGATGACTATTATTTATAGCTACTTGTAAGTACTGTAGCTTATACCTTTCAGTCCTTTCAGCTCATCTATAGTATGCTTGCTAAGCCATTCTAAAGCAAGAGCTAGCTATCCTAGCTTTATAGGTTATTGTACATGTCCTACTACAATTATTTTCGCGCGCAACTTCTCCTCCAACACGGAGTGTCCGCGGGAAATCTCCCGTTTCCAATCCCGGGGCGGAGTATAGTATCTATGGTGAAACCATAGATACAAGTAAAGAAAAAACATTTATTCAAATAAATGAAGGTGATGTAGGGATGACTATAGTAACTGGTCAAAAAAGAGATGAAACAAGAACTGAATAGATGAGATTATGCAAGGATGAAGTCGAATGTGGGCACGTCACACCTAGTGACTGCACCCGGATTCGACTTCATCCTTGCATAATCTCATCTATTCAGTTCTTGCTTCATCTCTTTTTTGACCAGTTACTATAGTCATCCCTACATCACCTTCATTTATTTGAATAAATGTTTTTTCTTTACTTGTTTCTTTCATTTTTTATTTATTTATTTATTTATTGCAGGTCATTATATCCATCTCATTATAGCTAGCTGGCTACTTGTTATGCCAGGCCCATTATTCTTTGTGATTTCTTTTTCAGGAGGTGGTCAGTGCTGTACATCTATAGCTTTTTTTCCCCCCATTACATAGCTACCAGTTATACTAAGTCTTGTGTTGCAATGTTGGATCACATTACAATCAAGCCTGGTAAACAATTTAGTGAGACTAAAGCCTTCAGTTCTAAATAGATACAGCTGAGCTGCTCTATCAGCCCGCCAGGTTTCGTTTCTAAATAATGCACACCTCACGGGAACTCGAGCGTTACTTACCATTTAAAATTTAAACGCTGTCCTTAGTACAGATAGCCTTATCTTAGAACTGATTAGTTTTTTGTTATGACCTCAGAAGAAATGGCTTTTGAGTTTTGTTTGAGAACTTTGAGTGATCGAGAGTCATGGCAACTTCGTTGTTTACGCATGCGCGTTATGTTTAATGGCTTCTTCGTATAGTCTACTGTACTAAGATAGCGGCTTTTTTTTGAGTGAACTAGAGGCTAAACCGATGGGTCGTGGACCTGGTCCGAGTAAAATGGAGCAGATTCATATATAGAACATGGCCCAAGCGTGGCCCAATTTTTCTCCAGATCGTGCCATTATGATTAAGAACAAGAAAATAAGAAATCATGAAAAAGTGCGCTTTTACTATTCTTCCGTGTTGAGTCTTTCAGCCTCCAAAATTCTCCTGCATGATAAGAATGTGCATAAAAGACAGGGTGAGCAGTCATAGCAGCTACAACTTACTGTTTTCTGAGAAAATCCAACTTCATTTTGTATTAGTCCTATGGAGGGTCATAGGTCATCCCTACATAGAGAGCGCTACCGCGCTCTCTGATAAGAGGTTTTACGGGATTGGAAACGCCCAATGAACTGCACAACCGCGCGTGGCGCGTTGACAGATGCGCACGCGCATGCAGCATTAATTATATCATAGATATAAGAGGTTTACGGGATTGAAAACGGATCACGTGCTCTCGTTAGCAACTAACAACCGAGGCGCGTTGACAGCTGAATGACATAGCACTTTTGTCAAAGTTGCTGTTCTGACAAGATCCGTGAGGTAAGACTTATGCCAATGATACTATAATACACTAGGGCATAGATTTACTGTATGAAATAAATTTTAGCTCAGATTTTCAAGTTTATTCCTACAAATACTACTGTGGTGGTTAATGGGACTGTAATCCCTCTCACGCTTGATGGAATCAATTGCTGTTGCTCATTTTCTGATCAAAAGGCATGTAAACTTTAGCTACATGGAATAGTAATGTTAGTTTTTGTATTAGCTGACGTATATTGTCTCTAGCATTTGCAAGTGGTGTTAAAACTGTAATCCCTCTCCCAAGAAATAGATTAACAATATTGCAACTGTATTAGTAGTTTCAGGGAAAGGATAGAACAGTAAATGGAATTGGTGCATTCGTTTTCTATACAATAGTCATCCTATGGAGATGGCAAGCTTACTATATTTCCTCCCTAATATCCATAGGGTCCACAGGACAGCTGACTGAGCCGAATTCTTGAGATGGATGGTGTCAAAACCCAACAGCCAAAAGCTGGAAGTATTGCAATAATGCTGATGAGGGAGAACTGAGCAGAAACTGGCGGATAACTTTGGGGCAAAATTATCTAGCTATAATAATAATGAATTTATGTCTAATTTTAATACCAAAAGTCATTCTGGCCTTTCTTTCAAATCAATCACATAAAATTAATGTATAATGAGCAATGATAGGTACTCATAGTTGTAATTACAAGGAAAAAAGTTATGAATAATTAATAACTTCCTTCCTCAGACTCTCCAACTTCAACTCTCTGACTCTTCACTTCTTCAATACCTTCCCCTTAGCTTACTTGTGCTATTCTGTGAGCTGTAGGAGCAGAACATCACTTTAACTGCCTTGAAAGGAGTGAATATTGATCTCCTTTCACGGCCATTAATATAATTAATGCTGCATGCGCGTGCGCATCTGTCAACGCGCCTCGGTTGTGCAGTTCATTGGGCGTTTCCAATCCCGTAAAACCTCTTATATCTATGATTATATTAATCGTTGTGAAAAGAGATCAATATTCACTCCTTTCAAGGCAGTTAAAGTGATGTTCTGCCCCTACAGCTCACAGAATAGTACAAGTAAGCTAAGGGGAAGGTATTGAAGAAGTGAAGAGTCAGAGAGTTAAAGTTGGAGAGTCTGAGGAAGGAAGTTATTAATTATTCATAACTTTTTTCCTTGTAATTATAACTATGAGTACCTATCATTACTCATTATACATTAATTTTATGTGATTGATTTGAAAGAAAGGCCAGAATGACTTTTGGTATTAAAATTAGACACAATTCATTATTATTATAGCTAGATAATTTTGCCCCAAAGTTATCCGCCAGTTTCTGCTCAGTTCTCCCTCATCAACATTATTGCAATACTTCCAGCTTTTGGCTGTTGGGTTTTGACACCATTCACCTCAAGAATTCGGCTCAGTCAGCTGTCCTGTGGACCCTATGGATATTAGGGGGGAAATATAGTAAGCTTGCCATCTCCATAGGATGACTATTGTATAGAAAACGAATGCACCAATTCTATTTACTGTTCTATCCTTTCCCTGAAATAACTAATACAGTTTCAATATTGTTAATCTATTTCTTGGGAGAGGGATTACAGTTTTAACACCACTTGCAAATGCTAGAGACAATATATGTCAGCTAATACAAAAACCAACATTACTATTCCATGTAGCTAAAGTTTACATGCCTTTTGATCAGAAAATGGGCAACAGCAATTGATTCCATCAAGCGTGAGAGGGATTACAGTCCCATTAACCACTACAGTAGTATTTGTAGTAATAAACTTGAAAATCTGAGCTGAAATTTATTTCATACAGTAAATCTATGCCCTAGTGTATTATAGTATCATTGGCATAAGTCTTACCTCACGGATCTTGTCAGAACAGCAACTTTGACAAAAGTGCTATGTTATTCAGCTGTCAACGCGCCTCGGTTGTTAGTTGCTAACAAGAGCACGTGATCCGTTTTCAATCCCGTAAACCTATTATATATTATGGTGAAACATATTCATTGATGCTCACACACATGTACCTAGCTAAATCATGAGCAAATAACTATAACTTTACTGCCAATTGATAATTTATAAAGCCACCATTCTTCAAATGAATTTGGTAGTGCTTCTGTAGATCTAGTTTGAGCCATTTCTGAAATCTGGCTAGCTACATACTACATATTGATGACAATTCTTAAATCAAGGAGCCTGATCAAAATAATTCAACAATAAACCCCCTGATCAATGAAATGATACATACAATTAATTGACTGACAATGCACATTCATGTAGCTAGTAATTCTGCTTATCCATCTGCCCCTTGAGGTTAATTGATTGCTAGAGAATAGACTTAATAATGAAGTGTGTATATTAATTATAAAGTGGACACGATAGCTACTGGTCATTTCAGGTATAGAAAATAACCCTCCTTCTCTAACTTCTGGATCTGTCCCCTGAATCATTAACAGTAATATCAAAATTATCTGCATGGATAAATAGTCACATTATATAAGATAACATTCATTCTGCTATCCTGTTGGTAGCTATTCTTCATCAAAATTTCCATCCTACTTTGGCTAACTAGTAAGCCAGCTATGACTAGTCTTTCCACAACAGAAATGTAACAGTTCTTAGCTGTAAGCTCTGCAAGATTCAGTAATAAAGCATACACAGGAATTTTTTATGCAGGAACCATGATTTTGAAATTCTTTGCATAATATTATAATATGTAGCTAACATAATTTCAACAATAATTTTGTAGATCTTAAATTTCTCATCAGAGACTGTAACTTTATATAAGACCCACAACATCATTCTATTAGCTACCCAGAAACAGCTATACACAATCAATTTGATTCTCTTCTTACAAGTAGATTTACTGAGTATTGATTGATCCACACAAGAGGATGTACAAGCCACATCTTAATTAATCTCCACAAGCACAGATTACCATGATGGCCATAGTAGCCATAATAGCTACAATATAAGCTTAAAAACAAAACAAAACATAACACGATGGAATTACAATAGTTGCATATCTGCATATCTTAATTTGTCCATGCATGCACTAATAATTTTAAAAGTACATAGATATAGCTAGCTATAGCTATACTGGCACTTACTCTTGGATGCTTCCACAAAGACAGTTACCATGTAGGTAGTTACAGCTTCTTGATGTTCATAGCTTCAAACATCACATGACTCTCAATGAATATTATAATGAATTTATTCATCGATGATCACACACATGTACCTAAATCATGAGCAAATAGTTATAACCAATATTATTTCTAGCTGCATGTATGTAGCTAGTACTATTATTCTGAAATCTGACAAAATCTTCTAGCCATAAATATTATTTTTGTGACTAGCTGAAAATAATAATACATACAATCATGAACAATTAGGATATTATTGCAAACAATGCAGCTAGCTACTAGCCTCGTTCCCACACTCAGTACATTCTCCAATAATTATAGGTAAACTGGAAACACACACAGAGCAGGATTTAATGAAATGGCATTAAACAGTCAACTTTTGATGCCTGATTCCATGAAATAGACACCACTTTCCTAGTGGAAATGGCTGAATTTCTTCTAATGGAAACATTTTCTTAGGTGGTTGCACATTTCACAGCACGTACCATAATCAAAATGAACCAAAAGAGCACACAATCATGAATGCACCACTATTAGCTAGCTATCGTTGCATGTTCTGTTGCTTTTGCTGTTGCTCTACTGCACAGACACAGAGCTCAGTGAGCACGCGTGCGCAATTATAATTAATTCCATGCTAGACATGTTATCCTTTCAAACAGCTAGTTAGTTATCATATCTCTGGCTGATAGCTATTTGCTAAAGCAATAATTATTAATGCTCCATGGACAAGGAAAATTAAGAGTTTCCTATGCTAGGTAGCTGCGTAGTCTATATTAAGACATTGGAGAGTAGATTGGTAGTGTTGCTTATAAAATTATCCGTTTCTTCCACATGTTTTTGAAATTTCTAATAATAAAATTAATTTTTCAAGCTAGCACATAGCACAAGAGGATACTACGTAGAACTAGGACCTAGCTACTTGCTCCTTGCAATGCCCAGTTCAATTTATGTACAGTAGAGACAGAAATTAATTTTGTGAGTCTCATGGTTTCCACAGAAAAGTAGTTGCAACAAGATAAAATGGTCACATAGGTACAGTATTAATTATTTTTTGAATATAGCATACCAGTATTGCTTGATTTGCATGGGACCAATTATTGGTATCTATACCTCTAAACTCATGCAGTAAATACAGTAAATTAATTGTAGTTATGGCACATTAGCTATAATTATAGTCATATAATTATATTTTCTCAAGCCTATAGCTACACCATGTAACTAAAAAAGAAAAGTAATTATCATGCCATTATCATTCACAGGACCCTTGTCTCCATGGACCCATTTGCCATCAAAGTTAGTAGAACCACCTGGACTCCTGAGGTCAGACAGGAAGAAGCCTGCATGCAGTAGACTGTCGTGGAAGTGCGGAAGTTCTGGTATGGGATACCACTTATCAGATCAAGCCACACTACACTCTAGCTGTAGAGGAGGCAGATATCCTCTTAGGAATGAGGCTGCACGCTTGTCCTCAGTCTGCTGTCTGACCCTTCTACCCAGCTCAAACTTCTTCAGGAACTGCTCCTGATGTCTCAATAGCCACTGTAATGAAAGAGTGTGAGATAAGCAGACCATTGTGTTACTTGGCACACTCACCAATGCAGCTACGGCTGTTGTGTCAATCCTACAAAGAAGCTCGGGTGACTGGCAATTTTCTTCTTTTGTTTTTTTTTCCTTTTGTTGTTGCTGCTGTTTTTTTTTTGTTTGTTTAAAGTTTGTTTTTCATTCATATCATCTTAAAAATCTTAAAAAGTAACAATTATGCAAATACAAACACAAATAATTTACCAGGTAGAGAAAAAAACATTAGCTACATGATAAAAAAAGAACAATGAACATAATTATGATAGCTAGAGATATCATGTAAGAATGATTGTGCATTTATAGAGTGAGAACTCAGATGAAGAAGTGAAGAAATCCGTTAGCTATAGCTGGCCATATCTACATAATTATGACAGAAATAATTATTTCACAGTTTTAAATCTAGTATATTTACTAGACATCCAGTGTTCTTAGCGATAAATTTTCTCTTGAAATAACAATAACTTGTGATGACTGGTTCAATACCTGTAATTATAAATTATAGAAACAACTTTTATTAGCAGGTAGCTAGATAATTATAAATTATAGTTGTGATGAATTCAACTTATCATAGCTAATTATTCACATTCATTATAATTATTAATTTTGATCACATGATGTATGGAGAATCCAGATTGATCCTTTATTCAAATCTGCAGTGGTACCTTTTTGTTATCTGTTCGAAGTGTTAGCTTTCAGCTGTAACAATTCTAGTCAATTCCCAACACCATGCTATAAATCAAAAATCAATTAATACGATTATAATTATAATGATCAATGATAGCTACATACCTAAGTCAACAAGTAGTAGCAGGAAAAAAACCATCTGTTATAAAGTCAGCAAGTGTTTGAAGATGATATTAACCAGCAATGATAGACTGTACTACTTTAGTCAAATCATTATATTGAAGCAACTTTCGATTGTCCGACATGTGCAATTGATAGATGGATAGGCTGTTGAGCCAGATTTGGAGAATATGCACATAGGCAACGGGAGATTCTTAAAGATGTCAAATGCTGGTTGAATTTGATGCTTTAAATGATAATCAATTGCTAATTTTACACTCGATGGTTGATAAAAGTTGAATAGAAATCACAATGACTCTAATCAAGTAGTGATTTAGCAAACAATGGTAAGTCAGATTTCAGGTAATAAATCTTCAGAACTCAGTTAGAAAGGGTAACAAATGTTTATTAGAAAGCTCACTGCAAAAAACAGACGATAATCAACTTTTCATAATAATATATTATGACAAGTATAGTTTATGATGAGGGATCAAGACGACACTCCAATGTGGAGAAGAGCCAGTTTTTAAAGTTGGATTTAGTCAATTATAAAGTCTGTCGAAGCTCCATCATAGATTAGCAAACTTTTACTCATGAGATAACTGAATCTCAAAATGAGATAATGCTTCATCGTGGAAAAAAAAACAGAGTGGCTACGTCATTCAGGTGTGCATTGATGATGAAATAAGTGAAGAAAGAGAAGAACTAGTTACATAAATTATGATCTTGAAAATTCAAACTCTGCTCATTATTCTCAGCTAACATGATAAAAATTCAATAGAATTTTGGTGGTTTGTTTCATAAGCTAATTTTATGAGAACTAATTCTATTGAATAAATTATGATAACTAGAATTATAGCAAAAGAAGACTATAGTGGCAGGTAAGATGATAAATATTCTTTTATTCTTTATTTTTCTTTTTTTTTCTTTAATTATCTTGTTATGAATAATAATTATGTTTTCATTGCTTAGACCAAGATCAGTAGTGCAAAAAGAGGAGGAAAAGGGGAGAAGTGCGACCAATAAGTAAGGATTTAGAATGCTAATAGCTGTGGGAGAAGCAAATAAACTAAACTATGTACAATAAGCCAGTGAATAGTGTAAGAATTAAGCTAAACTTTTCCTAGCTCAGAGATGATATCAGAGGCAGTGGGTCGGTCTTGTATCTTCTGCTTTAAGCATCTCTTCACAAGGAAAAGGAACAGAGGGTGTTTTATAGAACTCATCAGTCGAAACCTCTCCTCTGGAGGAGGCAGCACACCAGTGAACATCTCCATGATGAGAATTCCAAAGCTGAAGATGTCCATTTTGGGGGACTGTTGCTGAGGGTCACTGGCTTCAGGGGCAGCATACGTAGGATTTCCAGGACCAGTTGTCTGCACCTTGTGCAGAAGGTTGACTGATCCATAGTCGGCCACTTTAGCTCTCCAACGACTATTGGGCAGAGGTTCAAGAAGGACATTGGCACTACTGATGTCTCGATGGATGATGGGTTCTGGTTGTATCAAGTGGAGATAGTTGAGAGCTTTAGCCACATCCACACATATGGAGGTGAGGACATTCATGGACAAATCCTGGTCTTCTTTTTCCAACTCTTTCCTGAGACTGGTGGGCATCAGCTCTGTAAGTATAACCATCTCCCCTCTCAAGGTGGCACCGATGAACTGTATCAAGTTAGGATGACGTATTCTGGCAGCCATGTTCATCTCTCTCTTGAATAATTGTCTATTGTGTTGAGAGAGGATTTGATGATGAATGACTTTAGCAGCCACACATGTCCCTCTAAATAAAGCTACACTGACAGTAGCCCACCCTCCTCTCCCTAACTCTGGACCTGCCAGCTGGATCTCCTCCCTTCTCACAACCCACTGTGTCTCTAGTTGGGATAATTGCTCTTCATATAATTGTAGTCTCTGCTCATATTCTGCAGCTCTTTCATGATATCTCTGTTCTCTCTCTTCACATTCCGCTATAATAGCATCACATCTTTGCTCTGTCTCTCTTTCTAGTTGCAATTTTTGCTGCCTCAATCTCTGCTCATACTCTGCTATTTGTTCTAATTCTCTTAGCTTGTAGTTTTGCTCTAATTCTTTTAACCTTTCTGCATTTTCTTCATCTAGCTTCTCCTTCTGTAATACAACTTCTTCTAATCTTTTCTTCAGCAATTTATACTTCCCTTCAGCTTCTTTGGCCCTCTTTTTATATACTTCTAACGTATCTATTTGCTTGGATACCTTTTCTTTGTGTGGCAAATTTTCCTCATTATCTGTTGATCTCTTTGTAGTAAGGAAAGATTTAGCCATGCGGACTAATTTACCCGTCATTCCTTCACTCTCAAACTCACTACTTTCTAATTTTTGAGAATTTTTTTGATTTTGTGTATCTTTCAAAGCTTTTTTAAGGAAATTTATTGTAGTAGAATCACTTTTCAAAATGGCAATATCAAGTGAAGATTTTTTATTTTCATCTGTGCATAAAGGGTCACAATGATAAATATCTACAAGATACTGTATGACATTAAAGTGACCATTTTGACTGGCATGATGAAGAGGTATTCTACCCCATTGACCCCTGCTATTAGGATCACACTTTAAGTCTTCAATGAAGTATTTGATGACAGCCAATCTCCCATTAAGAGCAGCAAAGTGAAGAGGTGTGTTGCTGTCTTTGTTCTTGGATAATGGGTCACATTTATGTTCTACAGTGAGGCACTTCACTGTAGCTAAGTGACCATTCAAACTGGCATGGTGTAAGAGAGTGTATTTGTCTTCATCTGTGCATGAAGGGTCACAGTGCTGAGTGTCTATGAGATACTGTATGACATCAAGATGACCATTTTCACTGGCATGATGAAGAGATATTCTACCCCATTGACCCCTACTATTGGGATCACACTTTAAGTCTTCAATGAAGTACTTGACGACAGCCAATCTCCCATTAAGAGCAGCAAAATGAAGAGGTGTGTTGTTGTCCTTGTTCTTGGACAATGGGTCACATTTGTGTTCCACAGTGAGGTACTTCACTGTGGCTAAGTGACCATTCAGACTGGCAAAGTGTAAGGGAGTGTATTTATCTTCATTTGTGCATGAAGGGTCACAGTGCTGAGTGTTAATGAGATACTGTATGACATCGAGATGACCATTTTCACTGGCATGATGAAGAGGTATTCTACCCCATCGACCCCTACTATTACTGGAGAAAAAAATTTAACTGTGGCTAGTTATATCCATATTATGTTTATATTGTAAGTTGATCTACTTAAAATGATTATAGCAGCAGGTTAATGCCAATGAGGGATAATTTTGGTAATTGTACTACAGTGCGTGGGCAACATCAAAGACACTGCCTGTGTAACCACACAGCAAACAGTTAGAAGCCATCATCTAACTTCCAGATCTAGCAGTTAAATGACGGTTGAGCTTGTATCCATGGATACTACTAAGATAATTATGCTAAATAAAAAAGCCATGTAGGGTTAGTCTGCACTTTTTACCTATAGCAGTTTCTGTAATCATAGTATGAAAGGGAAAAAAATAAAAGGGTTAGTCTGTACTTTTTATAGCAGTTTCTGTGTGAACATAATTAATGTCAAAATTATGCTGCCTTCAATAATAATCCCTACATCACTGCCTCCTACCAGGCTGCTTTAAGTTCTGCTTGGTTTAGGCAGTGATGTAGGGATTATTATTGAATCAGCATAATTTTGATGATTCCTCACAGAAACTGCTAAGTACAGACTAACCCTACATGGCCCTTTTATTTAGCATATTTTTTTTTCCTTTAACTTTTACTTTTTATATGACCTTTTCTCAAAATGAATATTTTTTGCCTCAGCACTGAAGTGCCGAGGCGCAGTGCTGCCCACGCAATACATTGCATGCATGTACACTTGGAAAAAAAATGGAGTCGCTTTATAGATTTGAGCAGAACATGTAGAAATCGCAGAGAATTGATCAAGAGACAGCGAGAAAGTAATGGACAGAAACAGCAGAGACGACAGTCTAGGTGATACATGTATGTGCATCCTACAGGCCACGCCAGGCACCACTCGACAGGAAAGCCAAGAGCATGAGAGAACATTGACTACATGCCAGAAAGTAACAGCAGAGACAACAGTCTATAGTCGAATAAGAAAGAAAGCCAGGATTTTAGCGTGACCACTGAGAGAACAACGACTACAAGCCAGAAAGTAAAGCAGAGGTGATCACATGATCAGTTAAAGGCAACAATGAAATCAAAGACTATACAGGCCTTGTATGGAAGTGAGCATTTGAGAAGGGCACGGAGACACACAAGTAAACTCATCACAGGAATTGACATTTGAATCATCTGACATACATTTACAAAAATTTGTGTCATTGTTCCATATAGCTAGCTACCAGTGCCGAGGCACAAGTTTTCTTGTTGTTAATGACCTATACTGGGTACTGGTTGGCACGTGCATACATGCATGTGATCATGACAGACACTCGTGTGCGATAAATGATGTCATTAAAATGGCTGACATAGTATCGTTTATAATAAAAAGTCATTCAATATGACTGATTATTTTGGAGGAAAACTGTATGGATAACAATGGTAAAAGCACATTGTGTGATTATAACTGCACAAGTTGCCTCATACCTCTGAGGCATCTAAGTTGATGTGGTAATAATTATTTTGAAGAGAAGAACTTCTGGTCCTTGCTGTCAACAAATGAGGAACCAGCTTGCTACAGTTTGCATCAGGTTGCCCAATAGGGTATGTTGGCATTAAATCATTGAAATTAATTTTAAATGTATGTTAGCTACAACATGTTATATGTGGCTTGAGTGAGTACAGAAGTAATCTTCAAATGCATTTTGTTGGCTCTCTTTAAAACTGTTAGAAAGTAAAGAAAATATCTGCTCAGCAACTGCTTTAACCTCTAGTTGATGGAGAAACATGGGGTTCACTGGTAACAACTCCTTTAGATCTCTTTCTTCCACTAGGATTGGTTTTGATCTTTGCTAAATCAGATACAGTATGTGGGAGACTTTAGCTTGTCTAGGAGACTAGGAACATTGGGATTCTCATCACAAACCTCTACTATTCATCTTAATTATATTATAGACTTCTTGCTTTCTGTATGGGCTAAAAATGACCAGGTTGCTTGTGCATGCACATGCAGAGTAGCTAGTATAGCTAAATTAAAGGTTGGCTACATAATTATGGCCAAGCAACATAATACCAGAAAATTGGCTCAAAACCTCGGCACATTCAGTAAAACTGATATCGAATATTGGATAATTATTGACTTCCTTTCCTTATAGAAATCTGATGATCTTGTGATAATAAAAATAGCTAGCAAGTTTAGTTTGTGTGGCCTAAGTAGCCACTGACTGGGCATTATAGGCCAACTTCCTACAGAGTATAGCTAGCTAATTAGCTATGTGTCTTGCTATGACAAAATCCAGAGACAGTTCGATGGAGTTCTGACCTAGCTAGCTAATGGCTACAAGAATGTACATATTTGACTCAGCTAGATGTGGTAGCAGGCTGAAAGCATCAATTAGTCAATTGGACCCACCCCCAAATTAGATCCACCCCCTTTTTATAGCTGCTAGCAAAACTATGATGGGTTAAGACTCACGACACCAGTAGCTACACGCCTATAATTTATTTGCTTTATTAAAAATCTAACAGCATGCAGCAAGCAGCTATAAAATTCTCTCCTTTGTGATCAATCGATCCACACAAGAGGATATATATCAGATCTTAATTCCCACAAGCAGATTACTTAGATAGATAGGTAGTATTAGCAACAAAACAAACAAAACAAGACACAATACATAGCAACAAGGTTTTAAGTAGTCTCGCATGGCCAGACATACCCTTTACCAATCACAGCACAGATGTATTGCATCATCTGCATGCGGAAAGAAGGGTCTGGTGGCAGTGTATACAGGCTCTCGTTGCATTCCCCAGGAACGTGGACGTCAATACTTTGTGTGTATTGCTTATGGGAGTGTGGTTTTATTATCACATTAATAATACTCATGCACATTGATAACAGCAATTCTAGCTGGGCTACTGAAACTTGGCAGTGCACTCTGCAAATTGTTAGTCCGTGTTTGCAGGCAGTCACTACAAGATCTGCAAGCATATCTACTGTGCAACTTGGTGCAGTCCACTTCAGGAAACCTGGACATCAGAGTAGTAAGATATTCCAGTGAACTTGCCATGCCAGGACTTGAAAAGGGTCTCCCTCTCTTCTTCTCATTGGCACTGGCCACAGACTTTCCAGCTAAGCAGCCAGATGCAACATCTGAATAATGATAGCGTACAGTTTACTGTTAATGTTTTGTGGTGTGAACGTGGATATAAATTGCATTCCACTGCAACGAGAGCCTGTACACGCTGCCATCAGATCCTTAGTCTGGCGTAGCCAGCCTCACACATAATGTAACATTTTAGGCTTATGTGATGTCAATCATGATGGTGCATGCTCTAGTGTGAAATAATAAAATCGTGAGTGCTGTTATCATTTATCTTAGCCTCGTCCCCAGAGGGGCCTGGGAACGAGGCTACGCTGATTTTCCAACAAGGACGGCCAAACTTGTTACAGTTCTGTCTGAGGGAAGCTATACCAACACTACTTTGTCATATATGCAAAATCAAACAGTTATTATTTTAGCACTTACTCTTGTGAAGTCATCGGGCAAAATTCATAGTTAGTATAAAATGGCGGTTTGGGGTAACTCCAGACACTAGTGGTAGAAATACCTGATAGAGCTAGCTAGCAAGCCAACATGACTTTTAGAGAGAAGTGATTTTGGTTTATCTGATACACATGCACTTTTTCCTGCACTCCCTTGATGTTCAACCGGGCCTGCTTGAAATGCACGAGATCATAATGTAAAGTTTCAGTTTGACAATTATAGATTTCGGGGCACAATGCAGTCCAGAACGGTGGAAGAAGAGTTTAGCTGACCATGCATTTAAACAAGTAGCAGTTATAGATACTATAAACTACGTGTACTGGATTGGAAACCCACCCCCACATCCGTATATGGCAACGTAATTCATCCTGTCCGAGGTTTCCTAGACAAGTTAGTTTCCTGTTTTGGCGAATTTCGCGTGTTCTACGCACATCTCCAAAGGAGGAATAGTTGCTGCGGTGGATTAGCAAGGTAACTATGCAAAGCTTTTACATGAAAGAGTTGCAGAAATAGTTCATAAACTCTAGTTACTGTGAAAATGGGTACTTTTTTGCACATTAGTAACATTAACTTGCCTAGAACTCACAGTGAACAGCAATGACAATGAAAATTAGTTGGAGAATAGGTACTTAACCATATTTTAAGTCATGTAACACTATTACATTCAGCGGAGTGAACAATTTGGATGAAAAAAACCAGTTCAACTGTAGTAACACTTCTTACGTACATTACTATTAGCTAAAATGCCTGCCACTCTACTGAAAGTGGTAGAGCATTGCTTACCATATATACCCATAACAAGCTTTTGATGCTAGAGAAAACAGTACACTTTTTGGAAAATGACTATTATTAAAATTGAATAATCAATATTTACCAACTAGTTATTATTATACTCATTATCTAACCTGCTTATGATACTAACCACAATAAATGACACCACTGAATTTGGACTTAACAATCATTCAGAACATCTTCAATAATATCATTAATGTAGACTAGTATCTATTCCTGTTATATTAAAATGGCACCATGTACTAGGGTATCATTAATACGGATTAAACCTCCCCTATCGATGGCACACATCCATTCCTCCGATTCAGATTCAGATGGTTCCATGTTATCGTCATCATTGTTACGTAAGTTGTCAAGTCCAAGCAAAATTTCTTTGTCTGTGCAGTCTTTGTGAATGGATCTAACTATGTAGCCTCCAATATACCTAATTGCACACTGTTCTTCGTATGTTAGCTCCTTTATATCAGTGTGTGCATCATCATCGACTGTCACAGGTAATGCTTTTTCTATCAGTGAGATGAATAAATTCAGAGTAAGTTGCTGATAAAATAGGGGCTCAATTGTTATGCCACTATCAGTGAGGAATTTCACCCACTTATCAATAAATGAAGATGAACTATGGAGTGAGTGAAACTCAATCATATTATGGCAAGCAGCTTTTATAGCTTCCACACAACTATCTGCACTCAGATATCACCTAGCTACCTATTTTCATTTTTATACTTAATAATAAGTTGTCAGCTAACCTTTAACTTGTGGAATGGAAGTGGCCATAGGTAACTCAGAGGATCACAGAGACCAGTAGCTAGCTAGCTTAGCTCGATGCAGCGGCAATCTCCCATGTTACGTTGCTCGCAGATAAAGAGTTAATCACTTATTAGCAAGGCGCTAGGCGCACGCTCTCAGACACGGATTCAACGGGTTAATGTGCTGTTTCCAATCCCGTACACGTAGTTTATAGTATCTATGGTAATACATCCATGCTGCAGTTGGTAAAGGGTCTGGCCAGATTTTAAGTAGATCCCCAACTTTAGCATAATAGTACCTTTAAAATGCATATAGCTAGCTACTTGTACTCACTTTTGAATGCTTCCACAGATAAGGACAGTTAACATATACGTAGTTACAGCTTCTTGGTGTTGATAGCTTCAAACATCACGATACTGAAACATGTTCATTGATGCTCACACACGTGTACCTAAATCATGAGCAAATACTGAAAACTGCCTACTACCGACCAGTGTTTACACTCATCTTACCTCTCTCCCCGTCGATCGTAACTATCTTGGGACAGCAGAAACTTCACTATTTAACAATCACAATAATTATGACGCTTACTTTCCCAAAAAGAGCTGTTTATGAAGTTTAGTACATAATTATTATGCGCGCGCTAATTTGATAGACTACTATTATCGATGACCAACCGAGCACTTCCATGACTCAACAGTGGTACCATTTCTGAAGTATTGACTTTACCGTTGTATTTTTTACATATATTCAAACATATTTATACAAAAAATGACGAAAATTCATGGATTAGTTATGAAACAAAAACATAGCTAATACGTACACAGTACTAGTTCATACAAAAAGAATTTTCACCAAGAAAAATTTCTTCAATACACTTCTCATGCACCCATCAACTGCATCCAAACTTTACCCACTCTTCACCATCTTTGCAATAGTTTCCATAGCAGAATGCACACTCCCATTCCTGGTCCTCTGCAGAATCATCTTCTTGCATTGGGGTGAAGGTCGAGGGACCAGAATCATCTTCTAGCTAAGGGTTGAGGGTCAAGGGACCATCACTAGCTTTTGAACAACCTCGCTTCTTTGTCTTTTTGGCCCCTTTCTGCTTCTTCTGATGCTGAAACCATTCTTCTTTCTTCTTCTTCTGCTCCTCTCTCTCAATCTTGCATCTTTCCTGTTCTTTCTTGCATTCTTCCTTCTCTTTCGCTTCCTGCACTTTCTTCTCTCTGCACTAGTAAGTGGCACGCCCTGTCTTGCTCTTGCTTGTGGATTCTCCAGGCTTAAGCAAGGCTGTAGACAAGAGGGGGCTTGGGGGGGCTGCAGCCCCCCCCCCCCAAATCTTCCGGTATGATATCATGCTGCTTCTGTTAAATCACAGTAATTAAATGGTACTCATAGCCAATAACTAACTGATGTTCATGTAGCTAGTGTTTATTTAATGTCATTAGGCAGTTCAAAATAAATCACTTGTTTAACGGATTTCCCTGCCCTATTTTGACCGAACTGAAATAAATTTAAATTGTATATCCTCAGTATACTGCTGTTTATCTTTGTATACTAGAATCCCAGTATACTGCTGTTTCTTTGTATAATAGAACACATGACCATATAAACATAGGATACTGAGATATCATTACAGTATGATGTATATGTATAGTATAGCTACTTTATATTTAAATTTATTTCATCCTGCCTGCCTATAAGAAAGGAGAGAAAATCCGTTAAACAAGTGATTTATTTGAACTGCCTTAGTAAAATTTTTCTCTATCCCAAAGGCCCCCCCCCCCCCCCCCCCCCAAATTATCTTTTTTGCCTACAGCCTTGTTAAGGGAGATTTTTGAGCATTAGAGCAGTTCAGTAATGATCAGTAATGAAGTTAATGGTGAATGCCCTCTTAAAGACACATCTCATTGGGAGGAGACTTGGATGCCAGGGGTAATAAAGAGGTGCTATCAGAAGCTGAAGAGTTGTGCGCAGATTGTTGCAAAAATTGTCAGTCTCCATGGATATCGGGTGAACACTTCTTGTTAATAGTCTACATTATAGCTAACATGGCACTGCACATGTAGCTTGTATGCCCATCTTAAGACTATTTCAAGTTATAGCTAAAATTTGGGTCTCCTGCTTTTACTGTGGCCAAGTAAAACAATTTGAGTGAAATGCCCATTTCAGTTGGTTGGGCAATCTGATGCAAACTGTAGCAAGCCCGCCAGTTCTTCATTTATTAATAGCAAGAACCAGAAGTTCTTCTCTTCAAAAATTTATTACCACATCAGCTTAGATGCCCAGAGGTATGAAGTATGTGTCATAATACAGTAAAACTAATATTGAATTCCCTTATAGAAATCTGATAGCTAATATTTGTGACAATAAATAGCTAACAAGTAGCTATATAGTTTGTGCGGCCTAAGTAGGGTTAGTCTGTACTTTACCTATAGAGTAGTTTCTATTATGCTGCCTTCAATAATAATCCCTATATCACTGCCTAAACAAATGAAGCAGCTTGGTGGGAGGCAGTGGAAGGTAGCACAATTTTGATGTTTTTTTCATAGAAACTGCTATAGCTAGGTAAAAGTATGGTCCTTTTATATTTCTTCTCTTTAGGCTTTAGCATTTCACTGGGTTTCAAACAGGAAAGCCTCAGGAATTTACCTGATTTATTTTTATTTTGCCTCATTTATTATTATTTTTTTGAATAATATTATCATTGAACTTGATCACATAAAAGTGTGCTTTAAGATAATTAAAGCACACTTTTCAGAGGATCTGATTGGTCACAAGTCATGTGACCAACACTAATATAAAGTTAACAAGTGTGGAGCTGATAATTATATACCACACTCCTATTACTGTAAGTTGTCACATGCTCAGGAGAAATCAATGCCAATTAAAATGATGAATGATGCTTAGACTGGAACAAAGCATTTACTACTAATTACTCACTATAAAATCAAAAAAGGTCACTCCTAAAAGGTCACTTCTACAAAGGTCAGTCTTTTGAAGGTCAGTGCACACCATGGCACATTCACTCCACCCACTAAGTTTTTACCTAATTGCCATTAATTTGTGGTATTACCCACTAACCAGTCAGCATGTTCTGTCGGCCACTGCCAAGCAAATAATAACATGCTGACACAGAATCTCAGGAATGAGGAACTAGCTGCTGTGAATCAACCGCATAGCTATCTTCGATAGTTTCCAAAGCAATAGAGGAACTCTATTTGCCTAAAGTACTTGATGATAATGAAAACTTCAAATGGTAGCACTGCTAGCCAGCAGTGCATCAATTATACTAGCTAGCTATATCAATTATTTTGGAGAGTCTGCTGCCAAATATTTTCATGCCAGAGATAGTACCTCTTCTAGATGCTACAGGGAAGCTAGGAGCCGGAGTTTTAAGTGGAAACTTCCATTTAGTTCCTGCATTCGACCAGTTCTTTTGGTACAACTACACTGGCTTTTGTTCAGGCAATATCAGGTTCTCCTTTCTTAGCCCAGTAGTATTGAGTGTTGGTCTCTGCATTCCCAAATACTTCAGCTGACGTTACCACAGTAATAAAGTCTACTGACCTTTTGGAAGCATAGATAATATGAAATGCACTGATCGAAAGCGTCTTGCTTATACCCCGGTAGTACCACATCAGCAGTGACTGTATATATCAACAACTGCTTCCACTGATAAATCTCTCCTTCTTGTAAAGCACACAGTAACTGTAATGAGAGCTAGTTCTATGCAGTAATAGGAGTTTATCACAGCCTTCTCTTTATATAAGACTGTCCCAACCTTATTTGCCACTAAGCAAGCACCTGGAGTGATCACCTGCTTGAATGGACTTCGAGTCATCAGCATGTTCTGGGTCATTCTTGGACACATGTATGACAGGGCTGATCCAGAGAGGGTGAAATGGGTGACTTATCACCCACCCCCCCCCCCCCCCCCCTCAATTTTAATGATATTCATTAATAAGAATGCTGACATTATTCATTAACAGAAATTAAACTATCTACTAGTCATTTTTCTTGGGTATTTCTGCTTAAAATTGTCAGACTGCCTTAATGTTAAGCAATGATTCCCAAATACTCAGCCTTTCTTCTGTCATTGTTAACCAATCAAAAAATGGGTGTGGCCACTGGAATTACGCAAATATTGCGCGCGAAATTTAGTTGTCACCCCTCTTTCTCAAATCCTGGATCAGCCCCTGTATGATTTCATTTTGCCTCAAGTTGATAGCTAATATTCTGACATTTCCACCTTTACACCTTTTTCTTCCTCAGTGGTGTGTTAGTGACTTACCTACATAACCCTGCGCCAGATGAAAAAGAAAGGCCGATCCCCATTCATCTACTATTATCTTCATCACTATCTTCACCTCACTCCTATGTGCTGTTTTTCTCTTGGCATCTCATGTTTACTTTGCCACTGGTCCTAATCTGGTGTATGCATCAGCTGCAGTATGCATCGAGTTTCCACTGGGTACCATAGAAATCTTGCTGTTCAAGCTGATTGAGATTGGTGGTTGGGGTAGTCAACGACAAGGGACCAGGACCAGTGCTAGCAAAGAGGAAGCAGAAACTATCATGACAGATGAAACAAAGATTGCATCACAGAAAGAGGCATAACTATTGTTTGCTATTTAGCTAATTTGGTATGAGATACTGAGTCCGGTAGCACTTACGACAGAGCCAGAGGATGACTAAGAAATAGAAATATGTACAATAAAAAATAGGATTAGTTTGCACTTGTTAGAGTGATGCTGGAGACAATTTATGGAGGGTATACCTCGTTTTAAAAGGTGGAATATACCGATGTGTCCTTAATCCAGTAGCATTTACGATAGAGCCAGAGAAATAGAAATCTGCACAATAAAAAATTTGGAGGGAATACCTCGTTTTAAAAGACCAATGTGTCCTTAGTCCGGTAGCACTAATGACAGAGCCAGAGGATGACTAAGGAATAGAAATATGTACAATAAAAGATAGGATTAGTTTGCGCTTGTTAGAGTGATGCTGGAGACAATTTATGGAGGGAATACCTTGTTTTAAAAGGTGGAATATACCGATGTGTCCTTAGTCCGGTAGCATTTACGATAGAGCCAGAGGATGACTAAGAAATAGAAATATGTACAATAAAAAATAGGATTAGTTTGCACTTGTTAGAGTGATGCTGGAGACAATTATGGAGGGAATACCTCGTTTCAAAAGGTGGAATATACCGATGTGTCCTTAGTCCGGTAGCACTTATGATAGATCCTGAGATGACTAAGAAATAGAAATCTGTACAATAAAAAATAGGATTAGTTTGCACTTGTTAGAGTGATGCTGGAGACAATTTATGGAGGGTATACCTTGTTTTAAAGGGTGGAATGTACCGATGTGTCCTTAGTCCAGTAGCACTTACGACAGAGCCAGAGGATGACTAAGAAATAGAAATATGTACAATAAAAATAGGATTAGTTTGCACTTGTTAGAGTGATGCTGGAGACAATTTATGGAGGGTATACCTCGTTTTAAAAGGTGGAATGTACCAATGTGTCCTTAGTCCAGTAGCACTTACGATAGAGCCAGAGAAATAGAAATCTGCACAATAAAAAATTTGGAGGGAATACCTCGTTTTAAAAGACCGATGTGTCCTTAGTCCGGTAGCACAAATGACAGAGCCAGAGGATGACTAAGGAATAGAAATCTGTACAATAAAAAAATAGGATTAGTTTGCACTTGTTAGAGTGATGCTGGAGACAATTTATGGAGGGAATACCTCGTTTTAAAAGACCAATGTGTCCTTAGTCCGGTAGCACTTACGATAGAGCCAGAGGATAACTAAGGAATAGAAATAATGTACGATAAATGATAGGATTAGTTTGCACTTGTTAGAGTGATGCTGGAGACAATTTATGGAGGGAATACTTCGTTTTAAAAGGTGGAATATATCGATGTGTCCTTAGTCCGGTAGCACTTACGACAGAGCCAGAGGATGACTAAGAAATAGAAATGTGTACAATAAAAAATAGGATTAGTTTGCACTTGTTAGAGTGATGCTGGAGACAATTTATGGAGGGTATACCTCGTTTTAAAAGGTGGAATGTACCAATGTGTCCTTAGTCCAGTAGCACTTACGATAGAGCCAGAGAAATAGAAATCTGACACAATAAAGAATTTGGAGGGAATACCTCGTTTTAAAAGACCGATGTGTCCTTAGTCCGGTAGCACTAATGACAGAGCCAGAGGATGACTAAGGAATAGAAATATGTACAATAAAAGATAGGATTAGTTTGCACTTGTTAGAGTGATGCTGGAGACAATTTATGGAGGGAATACCTCGTTTTAAAAGGTGGAATATAGCTATTGATGTGTCCTTAGTCCGGTCAGAGGCAGAGGATGACTAAGAAATTAAGTACGATTAATTTGCACTTTTTAGAGTGATGCTTATGAGGCCATACCAAGGTGAAATATAACGTATCCTTAATTAATCCAGTATCACTTACAACAGAGCTGATTAAACCTGTACAACTGAAACTGTTATAGTAATATATCCCAACAGAGCTGGTCATTTAGTGATGCTGGAATTTGATAATTTCGTCCTCAGTCCATTCTGACATAGGGAGTGGATTTATTTAGCTAATAGCTAGCTACCCATGCAGCTAAAACCTACCTATAGAGCATCCTCCAATATTACTAGCTCCTCCCTCCAGTATAGTAGTATAGTATAGTAATAGCTAGAATTTAGTGTGTCCTAGTCGCATTGGTCTAGGGGTTAATCAGCCATTCTGGCACTGAGCCATTTCAGCACGCTACACCCTCCCCTCAGGGCTCATGATGGGAGGCTGGTTAGGCCTAGGATAGGCTGCCATTCGCCCGACATGTACACACACGTACACATGGAGAGCTATCACCACAGCTGCTGTACTTGCTATCTAGCGAAGCCCTACCTAGCTGTTAAGTGTGCATTTAGCTAGCCAATAATTGTAAGCAGTCGGTCAATTATTATTAGCTAATTGGGAGATCCCCCATGCGTAATGGATGCTCTATAAATAAATTTAATAGCTAGCTAATAATTGCATTGAAGATAAAAGTATAGCTAGTATATTTTACATTTTGAGTATCCAATTCTCTCTCAATAAACAAACAAATGGTAGCACTGTTTGCCAGCAGTGCATCAGTTCTACTAGCTATATTAATCATTTCGGAGAGTCTGCTGCCAAATATTTCCATGCCAGAGATAGTGCCTCTTCTAGATGCTACAAGGAAGCTAGGAGCTGGAGTTTTAAGTGAAAACTTCTATTTAGTTCCGACTTGCGGAATATCTCACAATCAATGTAGAAGGTTTACAGCAGCAAATATTATCTTATAACTCACAATTTTAGCACACCTAACAACTGATGACCTAATGTATGATGTGTGTATGCAGTGATTCATTGATGTGATTGCGTGGGTGGAGCTTACAGTCAGTCGTGGACTATGACACAAAATACAACTAAACCTCAGACACAACAACACATGACATCAATCTGTAGCTAAACCATAGGCGGTGGAACAGGTCAGGCCAGTCAGGCCCAGGCCTGACCGGGGGAAAAGTTAATGTATTATTGTAAAATCAGTGACTATCAATCAATAACAAAATCCTATGATGTCCAAATATAGCAAGTTGAACTGGGGGATTACAGGCCTGACCAATCAAATCTTGCTTCCAACACCTCTGTAAACTGTCACTCTCCACAATCAATGGATGGCTAGGCCACAAAATTATTAACTAAGATTGTCCCATATTCGCTGACTGTTAGTGGGAAATTCCTGGCACAAAAAACCAGGAGGAGCACAATTTCATTGTGGATATTGGTGAGGGGGGTGGAGAGTTTGAGGGTGCATGGCACCGATGAAACATCATCAGATACTGTGAGATGAGTTCCTGGTGGTGGTTGGGGTGAAAGTGGGTCTCCATGGGGTATTGCTAGTGAATCAAGTCTCCAATACTAAAGGGTTTTCCATGCACCTTTCGATCATAGAATTCCTTTTGTCGCTCAAATTTTTGTCTGATTTTTTCTCGTACAAACTCATATGCAGTCTGCAGTTGCTGTTGCAGTTGAGTTGCATAATTGTAGATCTGCGGTTTCTGCAGGAGTCCCATACATAATATTGATAGGGACTTATTCCCAGTCTTGGATTCTGGAAAAGGTCCCAGAATGTCTGTTGCCACCATTTGTAATGGATATCCTGTTCTGATGCTCTGTAATGGCTTTTGTGGAGGGTTCTTCCTAGTCGAACAAGTAGCACAATTCCTACACCAGTTCTGCGTGTCTTTGTGATGACCGAGCCAGTAAAATTTTTCTTTTACATGGGCAAGCATCTTTTCCATGCCCATGATGACAACCGAGTGCCTTCATGCAAATCTTCAAGCACCTCATCTCGTAGTGACGTTGGAATAATCAATTGCAGATGAGTTTTTCTTTCATAGGATGTGCATATTGCCTGTAGAGAATGCCATCTTGCACAATCAGCTGGTCCCACAGCTGCACTAAGTGTCTTGGAGTTGAGCCAAATTCTCACTCATCCGCTTCTCTCCTGCTTCTTTGGATATCAGTAATGGTTTGATAATCGGATCTTCTAGTTGAACATCTTGTAGGGTCTTCTGAGTGCTCTCTGATGGAATCACCATTGTTGCAGCAACACTGGAAGGATCATGGCTCTCTCTCTCTCTTGCACTGTGGACATGGGAGTTGGGAGAGGGCATCAGCATTTGCATGCTTCCTTTCTTGGTGATGAACAATATCAAAATCAAGCTCTTGGAGCTGTTAAAACCACCTTGCTAGGTGACCTTCAGAAGTTTTGTAGCCATGTCAATGATCCATGGTCAGTCCGTAGCAAAAATTTCTTGCCAGCGAGGTATGGTTGAAACTGCTTGGTAAAGAATACCACTCACGTCTGGTGACACGTACAGTACTGTCGCTCTGCTTTGCTAAGGAGACAACTTCCATAGGCAATTACTCTTTCACAGCCATTATCATCGAGTTAGCTCCAATGCCTGAATTACTGGCATCAGTATCCAGAATGAATTTCCGGTTGAAATCAGGGTAGACCAGAATAGATGAAGTCACCAACTTCTGTCTTAACTCAATGAAGGCTCTCTGACAATCATCTGTCCACTGGAATTTTGCATTTTTTTCTGTCAGATGGTGCAGGGGCTTTGCCTTAATAAACTTTCTACAGCTAATAGCTTGCTAAACCCAGGAACTGTTCATGGTAGTGGGTGTTGGCCAATAAGCAATTTTTGATGGATCAACTAGGGGTCACTCCTTCACTGGAAACAACATGCCCTAGGAACTGCACTTCTTGCTGTAGAAAGTGACACTTTGATGGTTTTAACTTCAATCCAGCAGTTCTCAGCCGATCGAAAACAATACTTAACTTCTCCATATGAGAAGGAAATGATTTTCCTAGGATAATCACATCATCAATGTAGACGAGGCAGTGAGACCACTGCAATCTGGCCAGAAGGAGGTCCATCAGCTGCTGGAAGGTAGCTGGGGCATTACACAATCCAAAAGGCATCACTTTGAACTCAAACAGACCTTCAGTGGTACAAAATGCTGTCTTCGGTCTGTCCTTCTCAGCTACTTCCACTTACCAGTACCCACTGAGTAGATCAAGAGTAGCTACTAAACCATTTTTGTTCCAGCCAATGCATCCAGAGTAGCATCAATACGTGGCAATGGGTATGCATCTTTTCTCGTCACCTCATTTAACTTCCTGTAATCGACACAGAAATGAGTGGAGCCATCTTTCTTCCTCACCAGGACAAGGACTGGATGACTGTTGGATCACATCCTTCTCCTTCATTTCTTATAGGAGCTGCTGAATTTCCTGCCTGCGATTAGGTGGCACTCGACGGACGGGTTGTCAAATTGGGTTTGCTTTTCCTGGTTGAGCTGACTGGTTCTTCCCAAATCTGAATCATCTGAATAGGCAAATATATCAGCATACTGTAGCAACAAGTCGAAAAAATATTTTTTTCTGGTTGTGTTCTAGCTCACCATGTCCCACAACACAGCTTCCTGTTCAGGAGTTGCTGCTTCCTGTCCAATGCTGCCTATGGTGGTTGTAGGAAGATCCAGCTCTTCCACTTTCTCCACGGAAGCAATTTTGCTTTTCTCAAAAACTGTGACATGCTCTGGCTGATAATTCAATAGCCTCTCCATAACTTGGTTTGATGCTGGGTTTATCAAGGGCAGAGAATGCCACATTGTCTTCATAATAGGGTACACATTATGATAGACTCATAATACATAAGTACAGTCATGTGGAAACAACATCACAATTTAAGAAGTAATTTTTTCGATAGACGAGCTATGCCAGGTCAAGCATCTTTGCTCAGTAAACGGCACATGGGGAGCTGACAACAAATAATGGACCAAATGAATATAAAAATACAACATCACAAAAAAGAGCTATTTAAGAAGTAATTTTTAAATAACAAGATTTAAATTTTTTCTCATAATAGCTAAACCTCAATTAGCTAGCTATTATGCAGTTCTTGTTCCAAATGATCAGCAATTGCACTATGTCCAATACTGGGAGATCTCAATGCTTTTATCACTGTGGGCCAACTGTATGGTTCTTCAGTTGCTTGGTTCTCCCATGTGTGAAACACATCAGTAAAACAAATAATAATATCTTGTGGATGATTGGTATGGTATTCATATCCGTACTCCAAAAGCATACCATTTTATAGGCATATGTAGAGCAACTTTATTCACTAGACCCTTTAATTTAGGTTTACTCCTTAGAGGAATAATATCACGTGGCTTGTCTTGAATTCCACCATCCTCTATTGGTTAATACTTAAATCATACACAATATTTACCTGTGTAGCATTCCAGTATCAACTGTGATTGTAACTCTCTTGTCGATCCAATAAATTTAAATGTTACATGCACTTTAGGACTATATCTCCCTCACCTGCACCTGAAAAATAAATCAAGGTGGGTACATATCTTCTTAACACCTTTCTTTCAAGTCTTTTTCAGCCATGTTATCCTCATACGTACATTACATCACTTTGGTATATCTAAAATGATATTAGAGAGGAAGATTTCATGGGTTTAAAAAAAAGAAGACAAAGTCTTTTTTTTTTCCATGAATATAGCTAGTATGATATACCTTACAGCAATAATAATAAAATGTCCAACCTGGAACGTCATTGTAGGAAAACTCAATTGGGTCTTCCACGGAGCTAAATTTAAAGCAACCAGGAAGGACAACTCGTGTTGCCAGGGGATCAGGGACTAGTCAGAGGGAGGTACAGGAGCTGCTCACCCAGTACACCAAATTTGCAGCTATGGTGAAGGAGATGAGAGGAATGAAGGGGTATGTAGTAGTGTATAGTAGGTAATGTATGAGGGGGATGGTATGGAATTAGAATGAAATGACTTAGGGACGAACATGGCAAAGGATGTACCTTGACGGATTAACTCAAGGTATAATGCAAATTATTATCATGTTGCTTGTTTAACAAGTCATAAATACTATTGATCGATATTAAAGCCCTGATGATGGCTGAAGCATTGTATGTATATAAGGGAGTGAATTGCAGTGCTATGCAGCCTTAATCTTCTCTACAAGTTCTAATTTCCATATTAATTTTTGGAAAGCCTGTGAGGCTTGCTGTGGAGGGTATGACATCTTCAAAATTAATCTTGAATCCACTACTGTCATGTTTCTGAACCCAAGTAAAATCATTGGTTTGGAAATCAAAAGAGTTGCCATTTAGAAACCAGTCAAAATAATTATGTAGAAGTATATTGTGTGTGATTTGGTGCAGGAAGTGACATATCTAAGAATAGAGGAATACTTCAGCAAAATAATGACAAGGCATGGAAGTGTGGATTCTTGATATAAGGGTCAATGCTTCTCTTTTGTGTTGAGGTCTGCAGAGCATTATGACAGGGCTATACTTTCCTATTAGATCATCAACTGCACACCAAGTAGAAAACATGTTGTAGAGAATCTAATGCTGTTGAAAAACGTTACCCAAGTCACAGTCAGTAAGTTATAAAAGCCAGCAAGCCAGCAAGTTTTAGCTACGTGGTAAGGACATAACACATTATGAGAATGGTCATTATATCTGTTTGTTTGTTATTGTTTATTGTTATTGTTGTTTCAAGTCTGTCAAAACTCCACCTTGCAATTAGCTATTTACATATCCCATGACACCTACAACACTTACTGGCTCTTCACTTTTTATGAATGGCACTTTGCTATAACCAAGTCTGTAAAGTAAATGAATGAAAAGGGTAGAGTCATGCATGTGGCTCAGGGTGTTCATCACTGCCAGATTGTATCGTAATCTCTCTATTCGTTCTTCTTTTTTGTTGTTGTAAATTCAATAGTGCTGCCAGAATCTTGGTGGCCACATAAAGCCTGTACCGCTTTGCATTGCACCCACCCCCCCCCCCCCCCCAAAAAAAAAAAAAAATCTAGCTATGCTACTTCCCCTGAAGTGTATTGGAAACAGCAAATTTTTGTGAGAGTCCAGATGGACTGGAAAAAATTTTTCTCTGCAAGATATCACAGGAAAGTAGCATAGGAGCAATGCTCAGCCACTGAACATCATCAATTATTTTCAAGCACATTTTAAAGATCAGCTTTAGATTTGTGTTATGGAAAGCACACTTTTCTATTTCTGCAATAGGTGGTATCTCTGGTGGAACAAGTTATTGTTGAGAGGGAACAGACTCCTCCTTCAATTCGGGCTGACATGCTTTATCCTTATTCCTTGACATTTGGGAGGTAGTATCTCTGGTATTTTCGATCACACCTGCAGAGAGAGCAATCCTATATGGCCATGACAGTGGGAGTGTCACGCGCAGGTGCACTTAGATGTCAATGACGTCATCCCATAACATGGCTCAGCTCATAATATTTGGAAGTACCAGAGAGGAGTGAACGTCGATTCAAGCTAAGGATTAAAGGATACATCATACATTTGTATTGTGTTTCCAATCCTTCCCTCCTTTATCCATGGTGCCAGAGTCAGTGACCCCCATGATGATCAGACACATGATCATCACTTTAGTAAGCTAACACCCAGTCATCAAAGCTCAGTGGCAGGGTTTTCCCCAGTGAAACTGATCAGAGCATACCACATTAAAGAATTTTGATATTCTTGTGGTTATTAAAATACATTGTTTAACTACATGAAAGAAAAATGGGCCCTATCAGAGTGGTGCTGCACCTCTCTAACACCCTTTGGGGAGAACCCTGCAGTGGCACTGAACTGATTGTAGTAGAAATTTTGCTGATTATGTAGGTAACACCAGGCCTGTAGCTGTTACAGTTACCAGTAAAATAGGGCCTCCATATAAACATGCCAAGTGCCAAGCCTTTTTTGAAGTAGCTAGATCCATAACCTAGCTGTACACGAATTTAATGTTAAGCCAATTTACTGCTAGAGGTGGCAGAATAATTTAGTATCAAAGCTGATTGGCATCTATGAACATCAGAAATTAACAAAATACAACTAAGTATTGAAAACAACTAAAGTATTGATTGACATAATAATCATAATAACACTGCATGGTAGGATATATAATTGGTCACAGTAAGAAGCAGCGTAGTGTCATAGGAGGTGAAGATCTATTGCAGAGATTAATTTTAATGGTAGAAATAAGTTCACAAAGAAACAATTCCACGGCCTTAAAGTAGCACATCTATAAAAATTATGATAATTCTCTTAATACTCAATCATTTCCACATTTCCACACCACAACAAACCTTAGACTTTCTCGCACCCAGTCCCATTTTAAAAATAGGCCTGGGTGTGTGACTAGTAGCTAAGAGGGCCCCATCCTTAGATACCGCACACAATCAATGTTATACACACCTTACTTTGCTCGTTGATGAATTGCAGAAGTTGCAATAAACTAACAGTTTCCACAAATTTTACAGTGCCAATAATCTACCATAGTGCAATCGACTATTGCTACTTGAAATACAACAATTATTCAGAAGTTGGTTGTTTAAACACCTTTACCTGGTAAAGATAAAATTAATAATTATAAATTATGAGTTACATGACTACATACGTACCTCATTAGTCGTTAATTTGCAGGAACCACAGTGACAACTTTCAAGTAGTAGTTTAGTGATTGAGTTCAGCAACCATTTAATTAGCCAAGTAATAATAATTATACATGGTCAATTTCTCTTTAAAACTAAATACGAGGATGGAAATTGAAGCACACAAGTCTTTATGATTAGTTGTGATTGTGATAAATCGAAACTGGTATTTGTCACACTCAGGATATGTAGAGTTTCAGCGAGTGTCATGCAGTGGCAAGAGCCAGTAGCTAAACGATCGAAGATATGATAAAAGGGACAAGGAACTGGTTCTGGTACATGTGATGATCACTTGAAATGATTGCTAGCTCTTGGACTATAGCTACAATATTTGCAGAGCAGTTGACTAGATATAGAAAATAGTAGTTGGTTGATATCTTTCGGATTACTTTTACTTCTGTCAGACAATAGAAGTCACAGTGGATTATAAAAGCCAACAATAATAATGGTTGACTTCATCAAAATGTTCTACATCCATGGGAATGAGCATCTTTTGAAACGTATACATAAAGCTCAGCAATTCTGACTGTATGCAAAGCAGAAAATATTGTGGCAAATCATAATTACATAATAGCTAGTAAGATCAGAGACCAAGACTCTTGATGAGAAGATTTGAATCGACTTAATCGGTACGTCAGTTAGTTATGCAGGGGTCCAACACATCAAGACGAGTGCATACCATCCAGAGACTCAGTCAGACCATCATGTATGCTATGGATGATTCTGCTGGTTCATTATACATACCTGCATGGTGATTAGTTCAACTGCATGCTCAGTCTTCAATAACAATTGACTATGATAATATCCTAGAAAGCTAATAGAGAACTCTTTGAGGACAGAACAGTGTTTCAGTTAGTGACACACAAAAATAGTACATTTGTTGTCTGTTATGACATGAAATTGGTACTCAACTGCAAGGAATGAAGTAAGAAGAGCTGCATCTGTGCCTTTGAAAATGAGTATGAGAAAAGAAGAATTGCATGGTTACAACACTATACTGTGATGATGAGAACAAGTGTGAGAACAGTTGATACTAATCAGTAGCTTTTTCCATCTCCATTTTTTTTAAAATTTGGCTATTGATTATGCTAGGATAAAAGTCCAGTAATAAATAAGTAGAATATCAGCAGTGCAAAGTGCAGATCAAGAAATATGTGCAATACAAATTGAGAAAAGCAATAAAATTTAATTAAACTGGCCAGTGAACATTGCAAGAATTAGCTAAGCTAAACTTTTCCAAGCTCAGAGATGATATCAGAGGCAGTGGGTCGGTCTTGCATATCCTGCTTTAAACATCTTGTCACAAGAGAAAGGAACAGAGGGTGTTTGATGGAGCTCATCAGTCTAAACCTCTCCTCTAGAGGAGGCAGTACACCAGTAAGCATCTCCATGACAAGAACTCCAAAGCTGAAAATGTCCATTTTGGGGGATTGATGCTTAATGACACCAGCTTCAGGGGCAGCATATGTGGGATTGCCAGGACCAGCACTCTGCACTTTGTGCAGAAGGTTGACTGATCCATAGTCTCCCACTTTAGCTCTCCAGCAACTGTTAGGCAGAAGTTCAAGAAGGACATTGGCACTACTAATGTCTCGATGGATGATGGGGTCTGGCTGCATCAAGTGGAGATAATTAAGAGCTCGAGCCACATCCATGCAAATGGAGGTGAGGACAGTCATGGACAGATTTTGCTCCTTTTCCAACTCTTTCCTGAGACTGGTGGGCATCAACTCTGTAAGTATAACCATCTCCCCTTCCAAAGTGGCACCAATGAACTGTATCAAGTTAGGATGACGTATTCTGGCAGCCATGTTCATCTCTCTCTTGAATAACTGTCTGTTGTGTTGAGAGATGATTTGATGGTGAATAACTTTGGCAGCCACATGTGTCCCTCTGAATAAAGCTACACTGACAGTAGCCCAGGCCCCCCTTCCTAACTCTGGACCTACCACCTGGATCTCCTCCCTTCTCACAACCCACTGTGTCTCTAGTTGGGATAATTGCTCTTCATACGATTTTATTCTCTGCTCATATTCTGCAGCTCTTTCCTGATATCTTTGTTCACTCTCTTTAAGCTTCTGCTCATATCCCCCTATAGCATTTTCAACTCTTTGCTCTGTCTCTCTTTCTAGTTGGAACATTTGCTTTTCAAATTTCTGCTCATATTTTGCAGTTTCTTCTAATTGACTTAGCTGGTATTTTTTCTCTTCCTCTCTTAACCTTTCTGCATTCTTTTCATCCAGCATCTCTTTCAGTATAAGTCTTTCTTCGGAGGCCTCTTGCATGTGTAATAATAAACTTTGCTTACACTCTTCTAATCTTTTCTCCAGCAATTCACACTTTCCTTCTGCTTCTTCAGCCCTTTTTTCGCTTATTTCCAATCTTTTCACTAACGTATCTGTTTGTTCAGATGTTTGCTCATTGTATGACATTTTTTCTGCAGATCTCTTCTCAGTAAAAAGAGATCTAGCCATGCTAACCAATTTTCCAGCTATTCCTTCACTCTCAATATTGCTTATGTCTTTTATATTTCGAGAATCTTTCATAGCATTTTTAAGAAAATTTTCTATAATAAAATTATTATTCATAATGGCTAGATCAAGCGGGGTGATATTCTTTTTATCACGGCATGAAAGGTGACAGTGATGAAAATCTATGAGGTACTGTACAACATCAAGGTGACCATTTTGACTGGAATAGTGAAGAGGTGTTCTTCCCCATCGACCCCTACTATTAGGATCACAATTTAAGTCTTCAACGAAGTACTTGATGATAACCAATTTCCCGTTAAGAGCAGCAAAGTGAAGAGGTGTGTTGTTGTCCTTATTTTTGGATAGTGGGTCACATTTATGTTCCACAGTGAGGTACTTCACTGTGGCTAAGTGACCATTTAGACTGGCAAGGTGTAAGGGAGTGTACTTGTCTTGATCAGTGCATAAAGGGTCACAGTGATGAATGTCTATTAGATATCTTATAATATCAAGGTGACCATTATCACTAGTTTGATGAAGAGGTGTCCTACCCCATTGACCCTTAATATTAGGATCACACTTCAAATCTTCAATGAAGTACTTGATGATAGCCAATTTCCCATTAAGAGCAGCTAAGTGAAGAGGTGTATCGTTGTCCTTGTTCTTGGACAATGGGTCACATTTGTGTTCCACTGTGAGGTACTTCACTGTGGCTAAGTGACCATTTAGACTGGCAAGGTGTAAGGGAGTGTACTTATCCTCATCCATGAAAGAAGGGTCACAGTGATGAATATCTATGAGATATTGTAAGATATGAAGGTGACCATTTTCACTGGCTTGATGAAGAGGTATTCTACCCCATTGACCCTTAATATTAGGATCACACTTTAAGTCTTCAATGAAGTACTTGACGACAGCCAATCTCCCATTAAGAGCAGCAAAGTGAAGAGGTGTATTATTGTCCTTGTTCTTGGAGAGTGGATTACATTTGTATTCCATAGTGAGGTACTTCACTGTGGCTAAGTGACCATTTAGGCAGGCAAGATGTAAGGGAGTGTACTTGTTTTCATCTGTGCACAATGGGTCATATTGATGAATGTTTAGGAAATATTGTACGACATTGAGATGACCATTTTCACTGGCTTGATGAAGAGGTATTCTACCCCATTGACCCCTACTATTAGGATCACATTTTAAATCTTCAATGAAGTACTTGATGACAGCCAGTTTCCCATTAAGAGCAGCAGAGTGAAGAGGTGCATTGTTGTCTTCATTCTTAAGGAGTGGGTCACATTTATGTTCCACTGTGAGGTACTTCACTGTAGCTAAGTGACCATTTAGACTGGCAAGGTGTAAAGGAGTGTATTTGTCTTCATCTATGCACGAAGGGTCACAGTGATGAATGTCTATGAGATACTGTATGATATCAAGGTGACCATTATCACTTGCTTGATGAAGAGGTATTCTACTCCATCGACCCCTACTATTAGGATCACACTTTAAGTCTTCGATGAAGTACTTGACAACAGCCAATCTCCCATTAAGAGCAGCAAAGTGAAGAGGTGTGTTGTTGTCCTTATTTTTGGATAGTGGGTCACATTTGTGTTCCACAGTGAGGTACTTCACTGTGGCTAAGTGACCATTTAGACTGGCAAGGTGTAAGGGAGTGTACTTGTCTTTATCAGTGCATGAAGGGTCACAATGGTGAATGTCTATTAGATATCGTATAACACCAAAGTGACCATTTTCGCTGGCATCATGAAGAGATATTCTACCATATTGACCCTTACTATCAGGATCACACTTTAAGTCTTCAATAAAGTACTTGACGACAGCCAATCTCCCATTAAGAGCAGCAAGGTGAAGAGGTGTGTTGTTGTTCTTGTTCTTGGACAATGGGTCACATTTGTGTTCCACAGTGAGGTACTTCACTGTGGCTAAGTGATCATTAAGACTGGCGTAGTGTAGTGGCAAACTACCATTTTTGTTTTCATTTATATCACAATGATGCACATTTATAAGGTACTGGATGATATCTAGATTACCACCAACACTTGCTGCATGGAGACATGTGCTGCCATCATCTATAGTGCAGTGAGGCTCACAGTGCATATCAGTGATCAGGTACACCACAATCTCCATGTGACCCTTCTGACAGGCAATGTACAATGGAGTCACTCCTTCATCATCCCGTTTGGATGGGTCACAGCTCTGATGGCCCACTAAGTACTTGATCACACTGAGGTGTCCTTCACGACTGGCTGTGTGCACTAGTGACCTGCCTGATGCCATGATGAATGCAGCACTTTGCTTGGTTGTTTTAAAGTGTGCATCTGCTTGCTTCTCCTCTATCATGTATTTGAGTACATCTAGATGTCCTCCTCCAGCAGCAAGGTAAGCAGGAGACCTCCCATACTCATCCACAAGGGTGATGTCACCACCTGCTTCCTCCAATGAAAATTTTACAATAGGGAAATGGCCATGCTGTGCAGCCAAGTGGAGACAGGACAGACCCACTTTATTAGTTATATTTGGGTCACAACCAATTTTGTTACAGAGATAAGTGACAATATTGAAGCAGCCATGTCTACTTGCTATGAGTAATGAGGTATTTCCCTCATTGTCAACATGTTTGTCATGTATTAGGTCAGACTTTGCTACTGAGTTAGCCATTAGCAAGTGGTACAGATATGTGAACACTTTCAAGTGTCCATACTGAGCTGCAACATGAATGGGTGTGTACCCATTATCATCCTTGCTCTCTATACTGAGGTTATATTTAGTGATAAACTCTGTGACAATATCAACCCTCCCATACTGGCACGCATAGTGGAGAGGAGTGTATCCATTTGAAAACTGGAGTGCCTCATCCTTCATACTTTCAATCAGAGGTATTGCTATTGTAAAGTCACCTGATTCCAAAGCTTTTTGGATTGTGTGATGCTTGATAGATTCCATATCAAGAATGAATCGTATGTGAATCGATAATTATTATAATGATACGTAGCAGTATACTTCGCTAGTTATTGATGGTAAGAAATTTAACTATACGTAGATGGCCAATCTATAAAATAGATATTTTATTTAGCCTTTAGGCAAATTTATCATTGTTATAATATCACACTATGGTAATTGCAAAGTGATTCAACAGAGATAACAACCATTAAAAGGGTACGTAGATGAACACAAAAAATTAGAATTTTTTAAACGTCCATATCTTCATTATACTACCACCTATAAGCTTGCTCAAAGGAGAGCTCTCTTTGAGAGCTTTCCAATAGTGTACTTAGTTACAACTTTACCCCCTCCCCCATATATGGAAGATCTGACATGACCTCAATGGTTAAAAAAAAACTTTATAAAATTACCACATACTTAGGAGGCTTTTGGTACTCCTATCATAGCTTCTATGGGCCTAACTGCTTTGAATGGACTGAGGGATTTCAAAGGGGGGGGGGGGGGGGGGGGGGGGGGAGGGAGGGAGTATGGTTTCGAAAATAATTACCTTCATATGAGTATCAAAGGCCTCCTAAGTATGCGGTAATTTTACCAAATTTTTTTTTAATTTCTGAGATCATGTCAGGTCTTCCATATATGGGGGGTGTAAAGTTGTAACTAAGTACACTATTGGAAAGCTCTCAAAGAGAGATCTCTTTTGAGACCTAAATCAAGCTTATAGGGGGTAGCATAATGAAGATATGGACGTTTTAAAATTCTAATTTTCTATCCTTAAAATTTGATTTTGTCTAATGACTGTGCATCCAAGCCAGAATGCTAGGTGAGAAAATAATATAACTAGAGAAAAATTTATAGTTATATCCATATTATGTTCATATTGTAAGTTGATCTCAAAAATGATACTTATTAGTACAAGGGTAATTTTGGTAATTGTACTACAGTACATGGGCGACATCAAAGACTCTGCCTGCAGTATAAACACTGTAACCACACAGCAAGTAGTTAGAAGCCATCATCTAACTTCCAGATCTAGTAGTTAGACAAGCTTGTATCCATGGATACAACTCAGATCCCACCCTAGTGTTAAGCCAGATAAACCTCAGTTTAGCACTTCTACAGGATACACTCAGCAGTTATCCTCAGCATCTACGTATGTCGCCTTGTGTATATCCTGTAGAAGTGCTAAACTGAGGTTTATCTATATTTAACATCATCGGCTGGAGCTACATGAAATCTGAACACAGCTAGTTGACTTGTTTTATTCTTTTGCAAAGTATCTTTTAAGTTTGAGTATTTGCTGGTGGCATAGTGAAATCCATCTCTCCTGCTCTCCAATTGCTGGTGACCAGGTGCCTCAAGTCATCTAATAACCCACTCAAACCCTCTGGGCCACTGTCTTCCTCCATCCCATCCTCTGCTATTAAAGTGGCAACTGCTGCTATAACAATATTCAAAAAGAAGTTGCTGAGAAGAAGAAAAGAGGGCCATAATCTCAAGAGATTATAATGTAATAGCTACGCTTCATTTTAAATTTATCAATCAACTGAGGCGCAAGATCATCAAGTGATAAACTGAATTTCTAACTATATGTATGTATAGCTAGGTGTGTACTGTTGGTCAATTGCATTGTTGATCAAGATATAGCATAATTTTGAGCATAATAGCTTTAGCTATGTACTCCCTAGCATCAGGCATAATGCTGCAGTGCAGGCAAAACCTAAAAGGTCAAGATACTCCAGAGCTTTCTTTTTATAGGCTCAGCAGCTAGAAAAGTACTACTTGTACAACCTTATTCTGCTGCAATCCTTATAAAGTTCTCGCTCCTACTCTAATACAACTGCCACTGACTAGTTAGCTATGTATACACTTTGTGACTTACTGACTATAATGGACTTTAATGACCAAATTAGCTATTGTGGGCACGACTCAAGCGTAGGTAGTTTTTTATATGGGAATTGCTGCATAACATAATTACTAGCTACTGTAAACAGGAAAAATAAAAAGCATATTAGGCTCAAGGCTATTGGTAATTTGCATTCTACTTTGGCTAAAGAGTGTGACTATAGTCTTTTCATAACAGAAATGCAAAAGTTAGCTATTAGCTGTAAGCTCTGCATGACTCATATAAACCATGCACAGGATCACATTAATTTTTTTGTGCAGGGAAGCATTCTTAGTTGCATAGCTATAAAGTTCAACATAATTTCAACATACATATTTGTAGACCTTACGTAAGTTTCCCATCAAAGACTTTGCAACTTGATAAAACCCACAACACCATTCTATTAGCTAGCTACCTCTTAAGCTTACAAGTAGATTTACTAGTCAGTTGTGAGTATTGATAGTACAAGCCAGATCTTAACTAATCTCCACAAGCAGATTACCATGATCGCTATAGTAGCCAAAAATTATTAGCTACAATAATTATAAGCTTATAAAACAAAACATAACACAACAAGATAGCTAGTTGCTTATCTACATGTCTTAATTTGTCCATGCACTAAGGTAGAATTTTTAAGTACATAGTATTGCTACCTGTAGCTGCTGGCACTTACTCTTGGTTGCTTCCACAAAGACAGCATGTTACATAGTTACAGCTTCTTGATGTTTATAGCTTAAAACACATCACATGACTCATAGGTATGAATTCATTCATTGATGATCACACATTAATTTTATTGAAATACCAATTATTGTAGTATCATTGCTGGTCATATGACTTGTGACCAATCAGATCCTCTGAAAGAATCTATTAAAGGGTGCAATAAGTGATATTTAGTTCACTCTTATCTAGCGCTCTAAGTGTTTTAATGGGCCTGCATGAGAATGCATTACATTCACATTCGAGTGCACCATGCATTATAACAGATGGAGCTAGATCAGAGTGATATAAACAATAATTTAGTGCTGATCACATGACTTGGATCCAATCAAATTCTAGTTGGTCCTTACAGAATAGCCTAGCCCTAGTAGCTACCTAGCAAACTCTGACACACGTTGGGCTCAGTATGCAATTATTCAAATTTAATAATACAAGTGAATGCAAAAAATTTCTTCTAAATAAAAAGTGAAGTAGGGATAGCAGTAAAATTTAGCTGCTTTCCTATCACTCCTACCCCTCCTAAAATTTCAATATCCACGCCCATATATACACCCAACTTAAATCCCTACTCTTCACTCCCCCTTCAGCAATAAGTGAGTCAAGTAACCCCTTACCCGTACCCATCACCAAACTCAAGAATCACAGCAATAATATTATTATAAAACTACTATTCCTACTTCACTCCTAGGCCTCCTAGCAACCATGCGTGGGCGGAGTGTGCCTGCACCCTAAAAAAAAAAAGACGAGGTTTTCCTGTTTGAAACCCAATGTAACTAGTGAAATCGTAAAGTCTATAATAGAAGACATTAAGCTACTCCTTACTGTAAGTACTTAGGGGACTGAGGCTGGAAGGTCATAGTCCTAGTGGATCTTCAGCACAGCTCCAAGTGTGCACTAGATTGGTCACAAATCGTGTGACCAGCACTAAGTGTTTATTGCACACTTCTGAAGGTCTAGTGTAGGACTATGACAGTCCCTAGCACGACAGTGCTTACAGTGAGAGATGAGCTAAATGATTTCTTTTATAGCGACTTTAGCATTTCATTGAGTTTGAAATAGGAAAACCTCAGGGATTTGACTCATTTAATTAAGAGATACAAAGAGGCAATGCATCTGCTGTGCGGGGACTTATTAACTTTAGCCATTATTTGATCTTTCATGCTTATTCTCATTGATGTTGTTTTTTGTTTTTGTTTTTTTTTGGTTGGCATTTTATTTTTGATTCTCCATGTTTCCCATCTCATTTTTGTATCTGGAAAATAATAATTATATATTTAAAGATGTTATCATGTAATGAGATGGTGAAGGAAGATTGAAGTAAAACTGGTAACCCAAGTGACCCTGCAACCCACCAGCTGAGTATTGAACCTGCAGCAACTGACTTTAGCCGTCATAGCCACAGGACCCAACTGAATGAGCCACCAGGCACCCAATGCAATACTCAGCTGGTGGGTTGCGGGGTCACTTGGGTTACCAGTTTTTCTTCAATCCATCTCATTTTCATGATAACATCTTTAAACATGTCTAGGATGAGAGAGAACCATCGTGTGTGAATAATTATAATAGTCTTCATTAAACTTGATCAATAATTGCATTCTTTTGCAACTCCACGTGTGCATGTCAGAAGTTCAGAACTTCCTAAGTACTATAAAAGAAAGAGTGTTGAGGTATAAGAGTGTTCTTTAAGGACCAACTCCATGGAATCTGACTAGCAATAAAATACTTACATACATAATGCACTTGCCAAACCTTGTGTGCACCTTATAGGTAAAGTTAGCTAGGCATGTTATTACTTGTTCTGAAGTTTGACAAAATCTTCTAGCTAGTTACTGAAATACATGGAATTAGCCATTTAATTTTTTTGTGAGCAATAGCTAGCTACATGAACAAAATTTGACCCTGATAATTATGAGTGCACACATCTTACATAATAGACTTGCAATTGTTGCAAGTCCATCACCTTTGTCAATACATTATATGATTCGACAACTTCTCCATAGCAGTACTTCACCAATAATAGGCAAACTGGTTTCAAAACACACGCATACAGAACAGGATTTAATGAAATGGGTCAACTTTTGATGTCTGATTCCATAGAACAGACACAGGTGAAAATGGCTGAATTTCTACTAGTGGAAACACTTTCTCAGGTGGTTGCACATCTCACAGCACCATAAACCAAAAGAGCATGCAATTACAAATGCACCAGTTAGCTAGAGTCAATTAATCACCATAATATCACCTACCATCATTTTTATGCAGTGATTGATATTGGCCCTGAGTGGCATGGTAGTGGGTAATAGCTGTACATATTTATAGCTACCATAGAGACTGCATCCATGGTGTGTTGTGCAGTGTGCAAACTTGGTTGATTACAACCTCAGATAATTTCCAAATATGCGTGAATTAGCCACCCACCACTCCATATACGTACGTAGTGAATGTAATGTACTCACCTTCGGCTCGTGCATTACATCACCGAGACCATTATAGCTAGCATCATTCGAGTGCACCATGCATTGAGCTAGATCATAGTGATCTAAACAATTTAGTGCTTATCACATGACTTGGGTCTAATCAAATTCCAGTTAGCTCTATAACCCTAGCCAGAACATTTTCACACATTGGGTTCAGTAAAAATTTAATGATATTCAAAAAAAAAAATTAACGAGGTAACTGAATTCCTGAGATTTTCCTGTTTGAAACCCAAGTGAAATGCTAAAGTCTACAAAGAAGACATTCCTCACTTACTGTAAGCACTAGGGACTGAGGCTGGAAAGTCATAGTCCTAGTGGATTTTCCACTAAGTTTCTGTGACAGTTCCTCAAGTGTGCACTAAAAGCATAGCTATAAAGGTGTGCTTAAGAGATTTAAAAGAGGATCTGATTGGTCACAAGTCATGTGACCAGCATTTAGTGCACATAAAGGTGTGCTTTAAGTAATAGATAAAGCATGTGCGCGAGGTTTCTGGTTGATTTAGTGCACCGTAGCCCGAGGGCCGCAGGCCCGAGGGATGGTGCACTAAATCAACCAGAAACCGAGTGCGCATGCTTTATCTATTTTAGATCCCATTGCGCATGCGCGTAGCTACTGTAGTCCATAGTTACAAACATCAGTACTCTTTGGTTTGCTATAGCTAGCTAATTGTTGTGTCTCCACTTCTTTCTTGAGTTGTGAAATGGCGGCAAGAATAGTCCACGTACCTGCTGATGTTCCTGTTATAGCTATCTATAAATCGGGGATACTCCCCGAGCACGAAGGATACAAGTATTTTGTGCCTGCCCAGTCCGAAGATCAAAGAAGGCGGCGTGTGAAACACCAGCTTGCTGTAGACCAGCTAGAATGTTCCTTCTTTTATACTAGCTACTCTCAGAAAAGCTTGTTGGGTTTGAAACGTGGTTATTCATTGCCACGTTGCACGTTTATAATGACATAACGTTTCAAACCCAACAAGCTTTTCAGAGAGTATAGTAGCCAGCATAAAAGGCAGAACTTCAACAACTTCTTCAAGCTGTCTTGCAGCATTCAGCATAGCCTGGGGATGCAAAAAAATTAGTGCACTCCTACAAAATTAGTGCACTCCTACAGAATTAGTGCACACTTGCTGATTTAATGCACATAGCAACCACATAGCAACGGGATCTAAGAGATTTTAGATCCCGTTGCTATGTGGTTGCTATGTGCATTAAATCAGCAAGTGTGCACTAATTCTGTAGGAGTGCACTAATTTTGTAGGAGTGCACTAATTTTTTGCATCCCCAGGCTATGCTGAATGCTGTAAGACAGCTTGAAGAGGTTGTTGAAGTTCTGCCTTTTATGCTGGCTACTATACTCTCTGAAAAGCTTTTTGGGTTTGAAACGTTATGAATATCATGTCATTATAAACGTGCAACGTGGTCAATGAATAACATTAAAATTCCACGTTTCAAACCCAACAAGCTTTTCTGAGAGTAGCTAGTATAAAAGAAGGAACATTCTAGCTGGTCTACAGCAAGCTGGTGTTTCACACGCCGCCTTCTTTGATCTTCGGACTGGGCAGGCACAAAATACTTGTATCCTTCGTGCTCGGGGAGCGGATAGCTATAACAGGAGCATCAGCAGGTACGTGGACTATTCTTGCCGCCATTTCACAACTCAAGAAAGAAGTGGAAACACAACAATTAGCTAGATATAGCAAACCAAACAGTACTGATATTTGTAACTATGGACTACAGTAGCTACGCGCATGCGCAATGGGATCTAAAATAGATAAAGCATGCGCACTCGGTTTCTGGTTGATTTAGTGCACCATCCCTCGGGCTACGGTGCACTAAATCAACCAGAAACCTCGCGCACATGCTTTATCTATTACAAAGCACACTTTTCAGAGGATCTGATTGGTCACAAGTCATATGATCAGCACTAATATAAAATTAACAAGTGTGGAGCTGATAATTATATACCACACTCCTATTACTGTAAGTTGTCACATGCTCAGGAGAAATCAATGCCAATTAAAATGATGAATGATGCTTAGACTGGAAACAAAGCATTTACTACTTAAAAAAATAATTACTCAAAAGGTCACTCCTAAAAGGTCAATTCTAAAAAGGTCAGTCTTTTGAAGGTCAGTGATATCACATGCACACCATGCACATTCACTCCACCCACTGAGTTTTAAACCTAATAGCCATTAATTTGTGGTATTAGCTAGCTGCTGTAACTAACCAGTTAGCATGCTTTATCGTATTTTACTATCATTATCAGCCCTATGGGCCCTTGGCCACTGCCAAACGAATATTTATATGCTGACACAGAACCTGAGGAATGAGGATCCAGCTGCTGTGAATCAATCACTTATCTTCAATAAAGCTTCCAAAGCAATAGAGGAACTCTGGACTATCTATTTGCCTAAAGTACTCAATGATAATGAAAATACTTCAAATGGTAGCACTGTTAGCCAGCAGTGTATCAATTCTACTATATCAATCATTTTGGAGAGTCTGCTGCCAAATATTTCCATGCCAGAGATAGTGCCTCTTCTAGATGCAACAGGAAAGCTAGGAGCCGGAGTTTTAAGTGGAAACTTCCATTTAGTTCCTGCATTTGACCAGTGCTTTCAGTACAACTACACCAGCTTTTGTTCAGGCAGTATCAGATTCGCCTTTCTCCCTCCTACTAGCCCAATAGTATTTAGTGTTGGTCTCTGTGTTCCCAAATACTGCAATTCAGCTGACGTTACCACAGTAATAAAGTCTACTAACATTTTGGAAGTAGATGATATGAAATGCACTGATCGAAAGCGTCTTGCTTATACCCCAGGTGCAATCATCATGATAGTGGTCTGTGCTATATTTCTATCACTGATTGCCATGGGCACTTCAGTGGATCGGATTCAAGAGTGGACTGCTTCTGAAACACGCAAGATCGAGAAGGTTAATAATAATGGTACAGATAATGGCACCACATCAGCAGTAACTGCATCAACAACCACTTCCACTGATAAATCTCCCCTTCTTGTAAAGCGCACGGTAACTGTAATGAGAGTTCCATGCAGTAGTAGTAGTAGGATGAACTTGGAGTTTATCACAGCCTTTTCTCTATATAAGACTGTCCCAACCTTATTTGCCACTAAGCAAGCACCTGGAGTGATCACCTGCTTGAATGGACTTCGAGTCATCAGCATGTTCTGGGTCATTCTTGGACACACTTACGATTTCGTTTTGCTTCAAGTTGATAATACTCCGTCATTTCCCGATATTGTATCACGGTTTACCTTTCAACCCATAATTAATGGCAATCTCTCTGTTGACACCTTTTTCTTCCTCAGTGGTGTGTTAGTGACTTACCTCACCCTGCGTCAGATGAAAAAGAAAGGCCGATTCCCATTCATCCACTATTATCTTCATCGCTATCTTCGCCTCACTCCAATTTACGCCTTTGTGCTGTTTTTCTCTTGGAATCTCATGTTTTACTTTGCCACTGGTCCAGCCTTTGCCTTTCAAACTCCTGATGCATGCAGCAATTACTGGTGGACAAACCTCCTCTATATCAATAATTTCCACCCCTGGAAGTTAAAGGACGAGTGCGCAGGGTGGACTTGGTATCTTGCTAACGATATGCAGTTCTACATTATTGCCCCACTGGTGGTTATCCCACTCTATTATCTGTACCCCGTTGGTCTAGTGGTGGCATCGAGTTTTCTTCTCAGTGGCTTCATCGTTACAGCAACACTGTCTGCAGTGTATGGCTTCAGTGCTAATAATATGGACCAAGACACAATTGGACAGTATAACGATTTGATATACATTAAGCCCTGGGGCAGAATTTCTCCTTACCTCGTGGGCCTAGTGTTTGGCTATGCCATTTTTAGGCAGATTCGGTTCAAATTTGGGCGTATTACAAACATCCTTCTTTACACTGCCGTGTGGATAGCATCAGGAGTAATTCTAATGTGTACTCTCTATGGTTTGTACTTCAGTTTTAATGATCATGTCCTGTCAAGGGCAGAGAATGCCATTTATATCACATTGTCTCGCTTTTCATGGGGAGTTGGTCTAGCTTTGCTGGTGTTTGCCTGCCACAATGGCTATGGTGGCTTGATCGATACTTTCCTCTCTTTGAAAATATGGACACCACTAAGCAGAATGACTTTGAATGCCTACCTATTCCACCCAGTCGTTATATTTGTTGTGTATGGACAGCTACAAACAATTGTCCACTTGACGGACATAACTATGAGTGTTTACGCACTGGCCTTTGTGGTGCTTTCATATGCATCAGCTGCAGTATTTTGCATTTGCATCGAGTTTCCACTGGGGACAATAGAAATCTTGCTATTCAAGCTGATCGGGATTGGTGGTCGGGATAGTCAGCGACAAGGGACCAGAACCAGTGTTAGCAAAGAGAAAGGAGAAAATATCATGACAGATGAAACAAAGATTGCATCACAGAAAGAGGCATAACTTTTGATATTAGTATGACTTTTTTTTGTTGTTTTTTTAATATAATTTGTTGTTGTTTTTTCTATTTTTTTTTGTTTTTTTTTTTGTTTTGTTTTATTTTTTTTTGTTTTTTTTTTGTTTTGTTTTTTGTTGTTTTTTTTTGGTTTTTTTTTTTTGTTTGATTTCTGTTTTATTGTTTTTTCTAGCTAGCTATTGTCTAATGTATGTGTGGCACCACTTGGATGAGCATGTATAATAATAATAATCATAATACTCATTGTTGTGTCAAACTAGCTCAAGATTTTGTGTATACTGCATGTATCTCTTACCTATAGAGGAGAAACCTGTAAACAAGCAGGATTGGACGGGGTACAAGATGAAAATTTCTGATGAAACCCCTAACAAGTTATGAAATATTGAACTGCCAAAAGTGAAGAGAAGAAAAAGAGAAAGATTATTCTGAATAACACTACGTAGAGGTGTGAAAATAAAAATTGGTGCAGGAATAATGAAGATGCAAGCAATCAAATCCTATGATAAATGCATATATCTGTTATTGGGGGGTCATTATTTTTGAAGGGCAGTGTAAGTTGGGATTTCTGCTCTGCAGAATGTCAATGAAATATTAACTCTTTTTCAAAGAACAGAGACAACAATTTGTCGTTTTGATGTTGTCATTTTTGAGTTCCACAATGAGGTACTTCACTGTGGCTAAGTGTCATGAACAGCATAACTCTAAGTAGCTAAGTGTTAATGTAATTATTCTTTCTGTGTCATATTTGTCAAACTCACCCTTCATGTGTTTATGTGTGTTATTTCTCCCCTCTCTGTATAGTGTGTTAAATCATTAGTTTGTACATTCATGTGTTATTGATGTATTTAAGTAGTTTTTGTGTTGGACTGACCAGTCCTGCCAGTTGCTATTAAAAATTGACTTAACTATAAGTTCTCTGCGTCCCAGTCCGCGACATCTTGGTGGCAGCGGTGGGATAGTTGTCTACAGAAGTTGAGACAAGACCTGTGCCAGTTGGAGAACCTCTATAGCTACAGTAACTATCGAATGTACAGTACCACGAGGAGTGGCCGAGAGTATAGGAGACGATTGGAAGAGAAAGTTGAAACCGAAGAGTCCGGAGAATCAGACAGAAACTCAACGACGTTACCTACGAGTGAGATGGAAGAAGAAACCGAACGAGGGAGCGACGGAACTACTAGAGGCAGTGGCTTAGAGGCCGATCCCCGATCATTGGAGAATATGGTAGCTATGCTTCTCGAGGACAGAAGAGCCATGCAAGCCAATGTGACATCTCTACTCGGAGCGATCGAGACCATGGGTAGGACCAGACGAGAGATGACAGAGCTCAGCAAGAGCGAGAACGACATCAAACTCCAGAAGTTGACCGAGTCCGACGATATTGAAGCGTTTTTAACAACCTTTGAGAGGATGATGCTAGCGTACGAGATTAGACGAGAGAGATGGGCCTATAAGCTAGCTCCAAATCTTACTGGGAAGGCCCAGCAGGCGTATGCTGCAATGCCAACAGAAGAAGCTGGAAACTACGAAGCTCTGAAAGTAGCCATTCTCAGGAGGTATGATATCAATCAAGAAACCTATCGTCAGCGTTTCAGGCAAACTTCCCGCAAGGACAGTGAGACCTACAGGGATTTAGCAGTACGACTCATGGATCTGCTGAAGAAGTGGATGAAGGATCATATGGAGAGTGTACAAGCGGTGCTGGAGCAAGTAGCGATCGAGCAGCTGAGCAACAAACTACCCCCTGAGGTTCACGTTTGGGTGCAGGACCGGAGACCTAAGACAGTGCTTAAGGCAGGAGAACTCGCTGACGAATATACCTTAGTGAGGAAACAAGTGAAAAACGACAACCAGAAGCCACCGGGAGAGCCAGTGATTACCTGCCACTATTGCAAGAAGAAAGGCCACATGCCTAAGGAGTGCAGGAAGGCAGCAGCAGATCGAGCACGGGAAAGTGGAGGGCGAGAAACCCAGCTGAAGCCGGGGAAGACAAAGATACGATGCTACAACTGTCACAAGCTGGGACATATTGCTGCTGCTTGTCCGAGCAAACCAGCAATGTACACAGAAGTAGTGTACATGAACGACCAGAACAAAACTTCATCTCAGGAGGAGGACAGATTCAAGAAAGCTGGAACTGTGGATGGCAGAAGAGTAACTGACATTCTTCTGGACACAGGCGGTGCCAGGACGATGGTACACAAGGAACTAGTTCGAGGGAAGCCAGAAACAGGAAAAGTGTCGATACGTTGTGCCCATGGAGATATCAAGGTGTATCCATTAACCAAAGTACAGATCGGTGTGGGAAACTTCCATCGTGAAGTTGAAGCAGCAGTGTCATCCACTCTCCCTATGCCTGTTCTACTAGGCCGGGATGTCAACCTGTCAGATATTCTCCAGGAGACCCAAGAGAATACTACAGATCGTGAGAAAGAGGATAACTTGGCTGTGATAATAAGAGCCAGATCCAAGCAACTTGAGCAACAAGAAAGAGATGAGAAGGAGAAGGAAGTAGCAGATGGAGCACAACCGAAACCAGCAGATCTTGGGACTGAACCAATAACCACATCTGATATCGAGGAAGATGGGATACTTGGCTCATCATTCGACCCTGATTTATTCCAGGCAGTGAAGACCCGGAAGGGTATGACCCGGAGCGAGAAGAGAACCCAGCGGAGAGAATTCTATGAACAGAAAAAGAAGCACCATCTAGATATGGGTACAGAGGAGTTGAAGCAACTTCAACAAAGTGATCCCTCACTTGCCAGCATCCGAGAAGCCAACCATGGAGAAGCTGAACCCAACAAGACAGGCATCTTGGAAGAGGATGGACTATTGTATCGTCAATGGGTTCCTCATGGGAGAGAAACTACCGGAACCATCTACCAGCTGATCCTACCACTACAGTGCCGACAATTGGTGTTGAAACTAGCACACGAGATCCCGATGGCTGGACATCTGGGCCAAAAGAAGACGACAGACCGAGTGCTACAGCGGTTCTACTGGCCAACAGTGTTCCAGGACGTGAAGGAGTTATGCCGCACCTGTCCAGAGTGCCAGAAGACAGCAAAGGGGAAAAAGGTTCGTGCCCCTATGGTGCCACTACCAATTGTGGAGGAGCCGTTCCACAGGATCGCTATGGACATCATCGGGCCTCTCCCTCGCAGCAGGAAAGGAAACAGGTACATACTGGTAATATGTGATTACGCCACCCGTTACCCTGAAGCATTCCCCCTCCGTTCAATTGATGCTGAGCATGTTGCCGAGCAATTGACCCAATTCTTCAGTAGGGTTGGGGTGCCCAAGGAAATTTTAACAGACCAGGGATCCAACTTTACTTCCAAGCTGCTGGCAGAATTGTACAAGTTATTGAGCATCCACCCTATCAGAACAAGTCCCTACCACCCCCAAACAGACGGGCTAGTGGAACGGTTTAATCAGACCCTTAAAGCCATGTTACGAAGGGCTGCCTGTGAAGATGGGAAAGATTGGGATTGCCTCATACCCTACTTATTGTTCGCCTATCGGGAGGTCCCACAGGCCTCAACTGGATTCTCCCCGTTTGAGTTAGTTTATGGGAGGCAGGTCCGGGGCCCTCTTGACATACTGAAGGAATCCTGGGAAGCTTCTAAGCAATCTCCAGAGAGTGTGGTATCCTATGTCCTTACCATACAAGAAAAGCTAGCAAATATGTCCGAGTTGGTGCACACAAACATGACCCAGGCACAGAAAGACCAGAAAAGGTGGTATGATAGGAACGCTCGGGAAAGGAGATTCCAGATAGGAGACCACGTATTGGTGCTGCTTCCATCGAGTACCAACAAGCTACTTGCTAATTGGCAAGGTCCATATCCAGTGAAGAAGGTTATTTCCCCCGTTACCTATGAAGTCGACATGTTTGACCACCAGAAACGCCACCGGATATTCCATGTGAACATGCTACGCAAGTGGAACACCCCCACAGCACAGAATCTATGGGTTGAAGAGACAGTGGAAGAACCGGCCAATGAAGATGACATAATTCTCTGGAAGGAAGCAAGTCCCAATGAATTGGAGCTAACGACTGGTGAGCAGTTAACCACGAAACAGAATACGGAGCTCAGAGAGACCCTGCAATCATTTTCTGAAGTCATGTCGGATGTTCCCGGACGAACAGACTATGCTGAACATGACATTGAAACAGGGACAGCTCGACCTATCAGACTACCTCCATATCGAGTACCACAGGCATACCGAGAGACTGTGAAGAAAAAAATCGCCGAAATGTTGGAGCATGGAATCATCGAGCCCTCTACCAGTGAGTGGTCCTCGCCGATAGTGTTGGTGAAAAAGAAAGACAGTACACTGAGATTCTGCGTTGACTACCGCCGGTTGAATAACATCTCCCAAGCCGATGCATACCCAATGCCTCGCATAGATGAACTCATTGATCGTGCAGGACAAGCAAGGTTCATCACAACTATTGATCTCACCAAGGGGTATTGGCAGGTGCCATTGACAGAGAGAGCCAAGATCAAGAGTGCATTTGTCACCCCCTTTGGACTGTACCAGTTTCGAGTTATGCCGTTTGGCCTACAAGGGGCACCAGCCACATTCCAACGTTTGGTCGACAGAGTCATTCAGGGTCTAGACGACTTTATAGCTGCCTACTTGGATGATATCATCGTCTATAGCAAGACCTGGACCGAACATCTCCAACACATACAGCAAGTTATGGAGAGATTGCAGAAAGCTGGACTCAAGGTGAAACGCAAGAAATGCCAATTTGGAATGTCAAGATGTGTCTACCTTGGACACGTGATTGGAAGTGGGGTGGTGGAGCCGGAAGCCTCCAAAGTTGAAGCAATTCAGAGTTTCTCAGTGCCAGAAACTAGGAAGGAAGTTAGAGCATTCCTCGGCTTGACTGGCTACTATCGGAAGTTTATTCCGGACTTCGCCAGCATAGCCGCCCCCTTGTCAGACCTCACTCGGAAATCTTCCCCCAATCGATTCAAGTGGACACCAGAGTGTAATGCAGCATTTACCACCTTCAAGCAAAAGATGTGTTCATCCCCAGTGTTGAAGACCCCCGATTTTGCCAAACCGTTCACACTACAGACGGATGCCTCAGCAAGGGGAGTTGGGGCTGTGTTAAGCCAGATGAGTGATACAGGAGAGGAGCACCCTGTTGGATACTTTAGTCGAAAGCTACTCCCTCGTGAGGAACGCTATTCCACAATTGAAAAGGAGTGCCTCGCCATACGTCTTGGGGTGGAGGCATTTAGAATCTACCTGCTTGGCCAACACTTCACCATTCCGACTGATCATCGCGCATTAGAATGGATGGAACGTCTGAAGGAAAACAATAGCCGACTCACCCGCTGGAGTTTGGCACTCCAGCCCTATGACTTCGAGATCCACTACCGCAGTGGCAAAGACAATCAAAATGCTGATGGCCTCTCCCGTCTGGTTTAACTTTCACCGACATGAATGTCGCAGGAGAAGGGGGATGGAGTGTCATGAACAGCATAACTCTAAGTAGCTAAGTGTTAATGTAATTATTCTTTCTGTGTCATATTTGTCAAACTCACCCTTCATGTGTTTATGTGTGTTATTTCTCCCCTCTCTGTATAGTGTGTTAAATCATTAGTTTGTACATTCATGTGTTATTGATGTATTTAAGTAGTTTTTGTGTTGGACTGACCAGTCCTGCCAGTTGCTATTAAAAATTGACTTAACTATAAGTTCTCTGCGTCCCAGTCCGCGACACTAAGTGACCATTTCTACTGGCAAGATGTTGTTCTCTTCATCTGTGCATGTCTATGAGATACTGTATGACATAAACGTAATTATTTTCACTGGAGGAATTACTCCTAGCTATGCTATTAGGATCACACTTCAAGTCTTCAATTAATTATTCTTGGACAATGGGTCACATTTATGTTCCACAGTGAGGTACTTCACTATGGCTAAGTGACCATTTCTACTGTAGTGTCAGGCATCCACAGAAGCAATGCAACATCTTCGAAGTGGGAACTAGGTAAATGAATGCTCAACAATCTTATTTATATGCACCCTGTTGCTTCTTTGCCAGAGAATTTTTCTGAGAGAACTATCAAAGCAATAGCTAATTATTGTCGGTATGGCCTTCTTCGGTCATCCTGCCAACTATGTGTACAAATGTAACGTGGCTCGGCTCAATAAAACTTCCTAGAAATCAATAACTCTCTCTAGCACACAAAACAAGACTCTTTAACTTAAATAGGCTAACAGGACATACAACTAGATATGTAGCTACATGGTTCTATAGAGTCAATGCTCAACTAGACAGATCAACTAGGTAGTGAATAGCTAGCTAGTCACACAAAGACAATAAAATTATGGGTCACCTAGATAGATAGTTCTAGAATACACAGACAATAAATGATCACACACACACACAACATACATGCAGCGTTAGAAGGTGATGATGATTGGTTCAATCTGGTAATACCTGTAGAATTATTAGCTTGTAATTTTCAATTACGTAGCTATGATGGATTCAACTCACATTTGCAGAATTTCATAATTGACCACATAATGTATGGAGAATCCAGCAGCTCACATGCCCAGTTGGCTTAGAGGAGATAACTGCAGCAGCACCTTTATTGGTATCCTTTTGAAGTGTTAGCTTTCATAAATAAAAAGTCTATACCTCATTTAGTTGGTCAAAGGGTTGTAGAAAAATTATAATGTTGGCAAGTGTTTGTAGTTGATTAGCCAGCAATGATTGCATGATTGCAGTCAAATGGGAGCAACTGTTTATGGTCTGACATGTGCACTGCATAAGAAGCAGGTGGGCAGGAGCATGCCCCTCTTCTTACACCACTGAATTGTACAATTGATTGTTATTGTTGAGTCAGTGATGAAAAGTTTGTCCATTGATTCTTAAAACAGTGTGTAGAGGAATGATGTCAAACTCTGAATTATAAAAATAAATGATATTAATTACATCACTAATTGAGTGCTAATTTTGCATAACTCTTACATTAGTTGTAGAAATCCCTATGACCAGTGATTTAGCAGCCATTAGCCAGCAATGGTAAGTTGATTTCTGGTGATGCATATAAAAGCCTCAGTTGGTTCAAGAACATGCAGGAACACATACATAGCTAAATCATTTTCTCTCCTTATCAGTTTTGGCTTGCTTAATAATTATGGTGACCAATCTGCAGAGCAGTGGACAAGAATTAATCAGTAGCTGGTGACCCTAAAATCACAATCTGCAGCTGTTTCATGGACAATTGGCTGATGAGGAATGCTGTTGTTGAAATGTTAATATCATTTGGATAACGGAATGATAAATGACATTAATAATCAATCAGTTAAGAAGTTTAAACAATCATTGTGAGTTATGAAGCCGGTAATTAATGGATAGTCCTGTCAAAATACTCTACATGTACATAGAAAGGAAATGTTCACTCACTCAAGAATAAGTAAAAAGGTATTTGATCAGATGCAATGAGAGTATGTAAGTTCAGAGAAAGCATTGATTAATAGATCAGTTAGAAACGGTAGCTAAATGTTTATGTATTAGAAAACTCACACACATTTTGATAACAGAAGTATAGATAAGGGATCAAGACGTCAACACTCCATTGTGGAGGAGAGCCAATCTTTAAACTTGGAGATATATATATAGCTAATTGTCAAGTCCGTCAAAACTTCATCACTGATTAGAAGACTCATTAGGCTTAATGAAAGAACTACATGTATGTACAAGAATCAGAATTTCAAGAAAAGATTACATTCAGAATTTCATTCATTCAGAATTTCATTTCATTCATTCATTTTAATTCTGCTTCATCATGAAGAAGAGCATGTACATGTAACTGGTTAGCTATTCACAATTCAGACAAATGGGTAACTTCATTTGGCTGTGATCTTCGATGAGGGCTGAACAACATAGCTAGTGTGCTATTTTATAGAGCTCTATGAGGAGTAGTTATGTAAGTGGGGCACTTATGAGGAGCAAAGATTTGTGAATCAAATATATACGTAGCATGAGAAATACATATATAAGAGTCCAAGGCTGCTACGTAGCTAAAATGGAGCTGTTGTGTCATTCAGTTAATTATGGATCAGTAATGAAATAAGTGCAGGAAGAGAAGGATTATAATTATGGTGGTGAATTATAGCAAAAGATTTGTGGCAGGTGAATGATGAGAATATATCCTTATGAATATTGCTAGGACAAAGATCAGATGATGAGAAGAAGTGTAGAAATAGTGGAGATTGAAGTGTATAAACAGCAAGAAAGGACGTGCATGAAATGATTAGTGTTAATGCTAAGAGCTATACATGTGGGTTAAACTCTGCGATAATATCTGAAGCGGTAGGTCGGTCTTGTACTTTCTGCTTTAAGCATCTCCTCACAAGGGAAAGGAACAGAGGATGTTTTATAGAACTCATCAGTCGAAACCTCTCCTCTGGAGGAGGTAGCACACCAGTGAGCATCTCAATGATGAGAACTCCAAAGCTGAAAATGTCCATTTTGGGGGACTGTTGCTGAGGGTCTTTACTGGCTTCAGGGGCAGCATACGTGGGATTGCCAGGAACAGTGGTCTGCACCTTGTGCAGAAGATTGATTGATCCATAGTCTGCCACTTTAGCTCTCCAGCAACTGTTGGGTAGAGGTTCAAGGAGGACATTGGCACTACTGATGTCTCGATGGATAATGGGGTCTGGCTGCATCAAGTGAAGATAATTGAGGGCTCTAGCCACATCCATGCAAATAGAGGTGAGGACAGTCATGGACAGATGTTGGCTTTCTTTTTCCAACTCCTTCCTGAGACTAGTGGGCATCAATTCTGTAACTATAACCATCTCCCCTTCCAAGGTGGCACCAATGAACTGTAACAAGTTAGGATGACGTATTCTGGCAGCCATGTTCATCTCTCTCTTGAATAACTGTCTATTGTGTTGAGAGAGGATTTGATGGTGAATGACTTTAGCAGCCACATGTGTCCCTCTAAATAAAGCTACACTGACAGTAGCCCACCCTCCTCTCCCTAATTCTGGACCTGTGAACTGAATCTCCTCCCTTCTCACAACCCACTGAGTCTCTTGTCTAGATAATTGCTCTTCATATAATCTAAGCCTCTGCTCATATTCTACAGCTCTTTCTTGATATCTTTCTTCTCTCTCTTTACATTCTGCTAAAATATCTTTATATCTTTGCTCTGTCTCTCTTTCTAGTGGAAACTTTTTTTCATAAAAATCCAGCTTCTGTTTATACTCTGCAATAATTGCTTCCAATTCACTTAGCCTGTCATTTTGCTCTGTATCTTTTAATTTTTCTGCATTCTCTTCATATAGCTCCTCACATCTTTCATTGGAAAACTCTTGAATATGTGATAACATTGCTTTTTTAAGGAAATGCACTGTGGTCGAATTACCATTCAAAATGGCATAATTGAGTGGATTTTTTTTATTTTCATCTGTACATGAAGGGTCACAATGTTGAATCTCTATGAGATACTGTATGACATTGAGATGACCATTTTCACTCGCATGATGAAGAGGCATTCTACCAAATTGACCCCTACTATTAGGATCACACTTTAAGTCTTCAATAAAGTACTTGACGATAGCCAATCTCCCATTAAGGGCAGCAAAGTGAAGAGGTGTATCGTTGTCCTTGTTCTTGGACAATGGGTCACATTTGTTATTAACAGTGAGATACTTCACTGTGGCTAAGTGACCATTCAGACTAGCTATGTGTAAGGGAGTGTTGCTATTTTCATTCATATATGAAGGATCACAGTTAAGAATGTCTATGAGATATTGTATGACATCAAGGTGACCATTCTGACAGGCATCATGAAGAGGACTTCCACCTGACTGACCCCTACTATTAGGATCACACTTTAAACCTTCAATGAAGTACTTGATGACAGCTAATCTCCCATTAAGAGCAGCAAAGTGAAGAGATGTGTTGTTGTCTTTGCTCTTAGACAATGGGTCACATTTGTGTTCCAAAGTGAGGTACTTCACTGTGGCTAAGTGACCATTTATACTCGTATAATGTAAGGGAGTGTTTTTGTCCTCATCTGTGCATGAAGGGTCACAGTGCTGAGTGTCAATGAGATACTGTATGATATCAAGGTGACCATTTTCACTGGCATGATGAAGAGGTATTCTACCCAATTGACCCCTACTATTAGGATCACACATCAAGTCTTCAATGAAGTATTTGATGACAGCCAATCTCCCATTAAGAGCAGCAAGGTGAAGAGGTGTATTGTTGTCCTTGTTTTTGGACAATGGGTCACATTTGTGTTCCTCAGTGAGGTACTTCACTGTGGCTAAGTGACCATTCAGACTGGCATGATGTAAAGGAGTGCATTTGATTTCATCACTGCATGAAGGGTCACAGTGCTGAGTGTCAATGAGATACTGAATGACATCAAGATGACCATTTTCACTGGCATGATGAAGAGATATTCTACCCCATTGACCCTTACTATTAGGATCACACTTTAAGTCTTCAATGAAGTACTTGACAACAGCCAATCTCCCATTAAGAGCAGCAAGGTGAAGAGGTGTGTTGTTGTCCTTGTTCTTGGACGATTGGTAACATTTGTGTTCCACAGTGAGGAACTTTACTGTAGCTAAGTGACCATTCTTACTGGCAAGGTGTAATGGAGTGTCTTTATTTTCATCTGTGATTGAAGGGTCACATTGATGAATGCTTAAGAGATAATGTATGACATCATGGTGACCATTTTCACTGGCATAATGAAGAGGTATTCTACCCCATTGACCCCTACTATTGAAATCACACTTCAAGTCTTCAATGAAGAACTTGACGACAGCCAATCTCCCATTAAGAGTAGCAAGGTGAAGAGGTGTATCATTGTCATTGTTCTTGGACAATGGATCACATTTTTGTTCCACTGTGAGGTACTTCACTGTGGCTAAGTGACCATTCTGACTGGCAAGGTGTAAGGGAGTGCATTTGTCTTCATCTGTGCATGAAGGGTCACAGTGCTGGGTGTCAATGAGATACTGTATGACATCAAGGTGACCATTTTCACTGGCATAATGAAGAGGTATTCTACTCAATTGACCCCTACTATTAGGGTCACACTGTAAGTCTTCAATGAAGTACTTGACAATGGCCAATCTCCCATTAAGAGCAGCAAAATGAAGAGGTGTGTTGTTGTTCTTGTTCTTGGACAATGGGTCACATTTATGCTCCATTCTGAGGTACTTCACTATGGATAAGTGACCATTCAGACTTGCATGATGTAAAGGAGTGTATTTGTTCTCATCTGTGCATGAAGGGTCACAGTGCTGAGTGTCAATGAGATACTGCATGACATCAAGATGACCATTTTCTCCAGCATAATGAAGAGATATTCTGTTCCATTGACCCCTACTATTAGGGTCACACTTTAAGTCTTCAATGAAGTACTTGACGATAGCCAATCTCCCATTACAAGCAGCAAGGTGAAGCGATGTATTTTTGTGCTTGTTCTTTGACAGTGGGTCACATTTGTGTTCCAAAGTGAGGTACTTCACTGTGGCTAAGTGACCATTTTGACTGGCACAATGTAAGGGAGTGTATTTGTCTTCATCAGTGCATGAAGGGTCACAGTGCTGGGTGTCGATGAGATATTGTATGAGATCAAAGTGACCATTTTTACTGGCATGATGAAGAGGTATTCTACCCCATTGACCCCTACTATTAGGATCACACTTCAAATCTTCGGTGAAGTACTTGACAACGGCTGATCTCCCATTAAGAGCAGCAAGGTGAATAGACGTGTTGTTGTCCTTGTTCTTGGACAGTGGGTCACATTTGTGTTCCACCGTGAGGTACTTCACCATGGCTATGTGACCATTCTGACTAGCACAGTGTAAGGGAGTGTATCTGTCTTCATCTGTGCATGACGGATCACAGTGCTGGGTGTCAATGAGATACTGTATGACATCAAGATGACCATTTTCACTGGCATAATGAAGAGGTATTCTACCCAATTGACCACTACTATTAGGGTCACACTTTAAGTCTTCAATGAAGTATTTCACAATAGCCAATCTCCCATTAAGAGCAGCAAGATGAAGAGGTGAGTTGTTGTCTTTGCTCTTGGACAATGGATCACATTTGTGTTCCATAGTGAGGTACTTCACTGTGGCTAAGTGACCATTCAGACTGGCACTATGTAAGGGAATGTATCTGTCTTCATCTGTGCAAGAAGGGTCACTGTGCTGAGTGTCAATGAAATACTGTATGACATCAAGGTGACCATTTTCACTGGCACGATGAAGAGGTGTTCTACCCCATTGTCCCCTACTATTAGGATCACATTTTAAGTCTTCAATAAAGTACTTGACAACAGCCAATCTCCCTTTAAGAGCAGCAAGGTGAATAGGTGTGTCATTGTCCTTGTTCTTGGACAGTGGGTCACATTTGTGTTCCACTGTGAGGTACTTCACAGTGGCTAAGTGACCATTCAGACTGGCACAATGTAAGGGAGTGTATTTATCTTCATCTGTGCATGAAGGATCACAGTGCTGAGTGTCAATGAGATACTGTATGACATCGAGATGACCATTTTCACTGGCATGATGAAGAGGTATTCTATCCCATTGACCCCTAGTATTAGGATCACACTTTAAGTCTTCAATGAAGTACTTGATGACAGCCCATTTCCCATTAAGAGCAGCAAGGTGAAGAGGTGTATTGTTGTCTCTATTTCTGGACGATAGGTCACATTTATGTTCCAGCCTGAGGTACTTCACTGTGGCTAAGTGACCATTAAGACTGGCATGATGTAAGGGAGTGTATTTGTCTTCATCTGTGCATGAAGGGTCACAGTGCTGAGTGTCAATTAAATACTGTATGACATCGAGGTGACCATTTTCACTGGCATCATGAAGAGGTATTCTATCCCATTGACCCCTACTATTAGGATAACACTTTAAGTCTTCAATGAAGTACTTGACGATAGCCAATCTCCCATTAAGAGCAGCAAAATGAAGAGATGTGTTGTTGTCCTTGTTCTTGGACATTGGATCACATTTGTGTCCCAAAGTGAGGTACTTCACTGTGGCTAAGTGACCATTTAGACTGGCATGATGTAAAGGAGTGCATTTGAGTTCATCTATGCATGAAGGGTCACAGTGTTGAATGTCAATAAGATACTGTATGACATCAAGGTGACCATTTTCACTGGCATGATGAAGAGGTATTCTACCCAATTGTCCCCTACTATTAGGATAACACTTTAAGTCTTCAATGAAGTACTTGGCAACAGACAATCTCCCATTGAGAGCAGCAAGGTGAAGAGGTGTGTTGCTTTCCTTGTTCTTGGACAATGGGTCACATTTGTGTTCTAAAATGAGGTACTTCACTGTGGTTAAATGACCATTTTGACTGGCAAAGTGTAAGGGAGTGTTGTTATTTTCATCTGTGCATGAATGGTCACAGTGCTGAGTGTCAATGAGATACTGTATGACATCAAGATGACCATTTTCACTGGCATAATGAAGAGGTATTCTACCCCATTGACCCATACTATTAGAATCACATTTTAAGTCTTCAATGAAGTACTTTACGATGGCCAATCTCCCATTCAGAGCAGCAGTGTGAATAGGTGTGTCATTGTTTTTGTTCTTGGATAATGGGTCACATTTGTGTTCTACAGTGAGGCACTTCACAGTGGTTAAGTGACAATTCTGACTAGCAAGGTGTAAGGGAGTGTTGTTATTTTCATCTGTGCATGAAGGGTCACAGTGATGTATGTCTATGAGATACTTAATGACATCAAGATGACCATTTTTACTGGCATCATGAAGAGGTATTCTACCACATTGACCCATAATATTAGGATCACACTTCAGATTTTCGATAAAGTACTTGACAACAGCCAATCTCCCATTAAGAGCAGCAAAGTGAAGAGGTGTGTTATTGTTATTGTTTTTCAACAGTGGGTCACACTTGTGTTCCTCAGTAAGGTACTTCACTGTAGCTAAGTGATCACTCTTACTCGTAAGGTGTAAGGGAGTGTCATTATCTTCATCTGTGCATGATGGGTCACATTGATGAATGCTTAAGAAATAATGTACAACATCAAGATGACCATTTTCACTAGCATCATGAAGAGGAATTCTACCGCATCGACCCCTACTATTAGGATCACACTTTAAGTCTTCAATAAAGTACTTGACAACAGACAATCTCCCATTAAGAGCAGCAAGGTGAAGAGGTGTGTTGTTGTCCTTGTTCTTGGACAATGGGTCACATTTGTGTTCCATAGTGAGGTATTTCACTGTAGCTAAGTGACCATTCAGACTGGCACGGTGTAAAGGAGTGTATTTGTCTTCATCTGTGCATGAAGGGTCACAGTGCTTAGTGTCAATGAGATACTGTATGACATCAAGATGACCATTTTCTCCGGCATGATGAAGTGGTATTTTATCAGATTGACCCCTACTATTAGGATCACACTTCAAGTCTTCGATGAAGTATTTGACAATGTCCGATCTCCCATTAAGAGCAGAAAGGTGAAGAGATGTGTTGTTGTTTTTATTCTTGGACAATGGGTCACATTTGTGTTCCACAGTGAGGTACTTCACTGTGGATAAGTGACCATTCATACTGGCATAGTGTAAGGGAGTATATTTGTCTTCATCTGTACATGAAGGGTCACAGTGCTGAGTGTCAATGAGATACTGTATGATATCAAGGTGACCATTTTTACTGGCATGATGAAGAGGTATTCTACCACATAGACCCCTACTATTAGGATCACACTTCAAATCTTCAATGAAGTACTTGAAAACAGCCAGTCTTCCATTAAGAGCAGCAAGGTGATGAGGTTTGTTATTGTCCTTGTTCTTGGATAATGCGTCACATTTATGTTCCATAGTGAGGTACTTTATTGTGGCTAAGTGACCATTCTGACTAGCACAATGTAAGGGAGTGTATTTGTCTTCATCTCTGCATGAAGGGTCACAGTGCTGAGTGTCAATGAGATACTCTATGACATCAAGGTGACCATTTTCACTGGCATAATGAAGAGGTATTCTACCCCATCGACCCCTACTATTAGGATCACACTTCAAGTCTTCAATGAAGTACTTGACAACAGCCAATCTCCCATTAAGAGCAGAAAGGTGAAGAGGTGTGTTATTGTCCTTGTTCTTGGACAATGGGTCACATTTGAGTTCCACAGTGAGGTACTTCACTGTGGCTAAGTGACCATTCTGACTAGCATGGTGTAAGGGAGTGTATTTGTCTTCATCTGTACATGAAGGGTCACAGTGCTGAGTTTCAATGAGATACTGTATGACATCAAGGTAACCATTTTCACTGGCATAATGAAGAGGTATTCTACCCCATTGACCCCTACTATTAGGATCACACTTTAAGTCTTCAATGAAGTGCTTGACGACAGCCAATCTTCCATTAAGAGCAGCAAGGTGAATAGGTGTGTCATTGTCCTTGTTCTTGGACAGTGGGTCACATTTGTGTTCCACTGTGAGGTACTTCACTGTGGCTAAGTGACCATTCTGACTGGCATTGTGTAAGGGAGTGTATTTATTTTCATCTGTGCATGAAGAGTCACAGTGCTGGGTGTCCATGAGATACTGTATGACATCAAGATGACCATTTTCACTGGCATGATGAAGCGGTATTTTATCACATTGACCCCTAGTATTAGGATCACACTTCAAATCTACAATGAAGTACTTGATGACAGCCAATCTCCCATTAAGAGCAGCAAGGTGAAGAGGTGTGTTGTTGTCTTTGTTCTTGGACAATGGGTCACATTTGTGTTCCACAGTGAGGTACTTCACTGTGGCTAAGTGACCATTCAGACTGGCACAATGTAAAGGAGTGTATTTGTCTTCATCTGTACATGAAGGGTCACAGTGCTGAGTGTCAATAAGATACTGTATGATATCAAGATGACCATTTTTTCCGGCATGATGAAGAGGTATCCTGCCCCATTGACCCCTACTATTAGGATCACACTTTAAGTCTTCAATGAAGTATTTCACAATAGCCAATCTCCCATTAAGAGCAGCAAGATGAAGAGGTGTGTCATTGTCCTTGTTCTTGGACAATGGGTCACATTTATGTTCCACAGTGAGGTACTTCACTGTGGCTAAGTAACCATTCTGACTGGCATTGTATAAGGGAGTGTATTTGTCTTCATCTGTGCATGAAGAGTCACAGTGTTGGGTGTTCATGAGATACTGTATGATATCAAGGTGACCATTTTCACTGGCATAATGAAGAGGCATTCTACCCCATTGACCCCTAGTATTAGGATCACACTTTAGGTCTTCAATGAAGTACTTGACGACATCCAATTTTCCTTCAAGAGCAGCAAGGTGAAGAGGTGTGTTGTTGTCTTTATTCTTGGACAATGGATCACATTTGTGCTCCACGGTGAGGTACTTCACTGTTTTTAAATGACCATTCAGACTGGCACAATGTAAGGGAGTGTATTTGTACTCATCTGTACATGAAGGGTCACAGTGCTGAGTGTCAATGAGGTACTCTATGACATCAAGGTGACCATTTTCACAGGCATGATGAAGAGGAAGTCTACCCCATAGATCCCTACTATTAGGATCACACTTTAAGTCTTCAATGAAGTACTTGACGATAGCCAATCTCCCATTAAGAGCAGCAAAGTGAAGAGGTGTGTCATTATCCTTGTTCTTGGACAATGGGTCACATTTGTGTTCCACAGTGAGGTACTTCACTGTGGCTAAGTGACCATTCAGACTCGCATGATGTAAAGGAGTGCATTTGATTTCATCTGTGCATGAAGGGTCACAGTGCTGAGTGTGAATGAGATACTGTATGACATCAAGATGACCATTTTCTCCGGCATGATGAAGAGGTATTCTACCCCATTGACCCCTACAAAAAGGATCACACTTTAAGTCTTCAATGAAGTACTTAATGGCAGTCAATCTTCCATTAAGAGCAGCAAGGTGAAGAGGTGTGTTTTTGTCCTTGTTCTTGGACAATGGGTCACATTTGTGCTTTAATGTCAGGAATTTCACTGTGGCTAAGTGACCATACTGACTGGCACAATGTAAGGGAGTGTATTTGTCTTCATCTGTGCATGAAGGGTCACAGTGTTGAATGTCAATGAGATACTGTACGACATCAAGATGACCATTTTTACTGGCATGATGAAGAGGAATTTTACCCAATTTACCCCTACTATTAGGATCACACTTCAAGTTTTGAATGTAGTACTTGATAACAGCCAATCTCCCATTAAGAGCAGCAAAGTGAAGAGATGTATCTTTATCCTTGTTCTTGGACAACGGGTCACATTTATGTTCCACAGTGAGGTACTTCACTGTGGCCAAGTGACCATATTGACTAGCAACATGTAAGGGAGTGTCTTTGTATTCATCTGTGCATGAAGGATCACAGTGTTGAATGTCAATGAGATACTGCATGACATCAAGATGACCACTTTCACTGGCATGATGAAGAGGTATTCTACCCAATCGACCCCTACTATTAGGATCACACTTCATATCTTCGATGAAGTACTTGACAACAGCCAATCTCCCATCAAGAGCAGCAAGGTGGAGAGATGTGTCATTGTCCTTGTTCTTTGACAATGGATAACATTTGTGTTCTACTGTGAGGAACTTTACTGTGGCTAAGTGACCATTCTTACTGGCAAGGTGTAAGGGGGTGTCTTTATCTTCATCTGTGATTGAAGGGTCACATTGATGAATGCTTAAGAGATAATGTATGACATCACGGTGACCATTTTCACTGGCATGATGAAGAGATGTTCTACCCCGTTGATCTCTACTATTAGGATCACACTTCAAGTCCTCAATAAAGTACTTGACGACAGCCAATCTCCCATTAAGAGCAGCAAGGTGAAGAGGTGTGTTGTTGTCCTTGTTCTTTGACAATGGGTCACATTTGTGTTTCACTGTGAAGTACTTCACTGTGGATAAGTGACCATTCTGACTGGCATAGTGTAGTGGCATGTCTCCATATTTGTTTTCATTTATATAACAATCATATTCAGTCAATAAGTACTGAATTATCTCTAGCCAACTACCCAAACTAGCCCAATGGAGACAAGTGTTGCCATCATTACTAGTGCAGTTAGGGTCACAGTGCATTTCAGTGATCAGATACACCACTATGTCCATGTGGCCCTTGTTACAAGCAAGCATTAAAGGAGTGATTCCAACATTGTCCCAACAAGAGGGATCACAGCTCTGATGGTCCACTAAGTATTTGAGCACACTGAGGTGTCCTTCACCACTGGCTGTGTGCACTAGTGACCTTCCTGATGCCATGGTGAATTTATCACTTTTCGATTCCTTTGTGGTTTTGAAGTGTGCATCTGCTTGTTTCTCCTCTATCATGTATTTGAGTACATCTAGATGCCCTCCTCCAGCAGCAAGGTAAGCAGGAGACCTCCCATGCTCATCCACAAGGGTGATGTCACCACCTTCTTCTTCCAGCAGATACCTTACTATAGGGAAATGACCATGCAGTGCAGCCAAGTGGAGACTGGACATACCCTTCTTATTAGTTTTGTTTGGGTCACAACTGATTTCCTTACAAAGGTAAGTGATGATATCAAAGCAACCATGTCTACTGGCTATGAGCAATGGGGTATTTCCCTCATGGTCAACATGTTTGTCATGTATTAGGTCAGACTTTGCTACTGAGTTAACCATTAACAAGTGGAACAGGTATGTGAACACTTTCAAGCGTCCATACTGAGCTGCAATGTGAAGAGGTGTGTACCCATTATCATCCTTGCTCTCTACACTGAGGTTATATTTAGTGATAAACTCTGTGACGATATCTACCATCCCATATTGGCACGCATAATGAAGAGGAGTGTATCCATTTGAAAACTGGAGTGTCTCATCCTTCATATTTTCAATCAGAGGCATTGCAGTTGTAAAGTCACCTGACTCCAAAGCTTTTTGAATCATACGATGCTTAACAGATTCCATGGCAAGAATGAATCATACGTGAATCAAACAGTGATAGCAGTATACTTTCGTTATTTGTCGATGGTAAGGAATTTAGCTAGATGGCCAGCGGAATGATCTTGATTGCTAGAAAATGAAGTGTAGGAAAGTCATAACATACATGTAAGTGAGTGCAAGTTTCCACATAGCTTTAATATTAGCTAACAGTAATGATTCTACTTATGTAGCTATAAGATGAAATTCATAATTAATATTTTAGCTAGTATTCTTCGTCAGCATTTGCATCCTTCTTGGGTTGACAGTACAGTGGGTGGGTGGGTGGGTGGGTCGTTACTATTATTCATTACTTATCAACGTGCTGATCATGTAGTGACTGATCCAAGATATAGACTACAAGTAAAATTGTTGCCCAAAATGTCATGTCTCCGCGGATATTGGATAAACATTTTCTATTAATAGTCTACATTATACGTAACATGGCACTATATTAAAGTTTATTGGTATCCTACCTTTATTGTGGGGTAAGTAACAAGAGTGAAATTCTTGATGCTGCCCACTTCAGTTGGCTGGGCAACTTGATACAAAAGCTGTAGCAAGCAGGTTTTTCATTTCTTGACAGCCAAGGATTTTTCTTCAAAATATTGCTACATCAACTTACTCACAGATGCTGCTTTTTATTCAGAGGTATGAGGCACGTACGTACGTATCATAAATGGCCAAAAATGACCAGGTTTCAGCGTTGTGCATGTGCATGAAATTAGGTGTACCTAGCTAGTTGGCTACATATATATGGCAAAGAAGTAAAAGAAAAAAATATATTCTAAATAAAAAAAAGGAGAAGTAGGGATGGCTGTGTGTCAAGTGATGAATAAGAGAGCCATATCCACACCAATAGCTATTACCCAACTATACTCTATCCCTACTTCACACTCCCCATGAGAGCACTACTCTACCCCTACTTCACTCTAGAGTAGTAATCTCTGACTCAATGATACATGCACCATATTTTCTGCATTACATCAAAAAGGTGATGAACAAGTAAAGGGGAAAAATATTTATCCTAAAATTAATAAAAAAGACGAGTAGGGATGGCTGTGTGTGTCGAGTTCAAGAACAAGAAAGCCTACCCATCCTAATTTCAATATCCACACCACATAATTACCTAGCTAATACTATTATTTCCTTATAGGCTTGCTAGTGTGATATCCTATCCTCATCCTCATACTTAGATAATAAAGTTAAAGTTTGTCCCAATTTGCATCGTATCTATGTAGTTCATTGGAGTTTCATCATAATTATTTGTACAATGAATCTGATCTGGAAGGACAAATGCTCATATCTAAATGTCATTGACAATAGTATCATTCTTTAAGGTCTTTACTCAATACTGGTGTTACTTTGGGTGGTGTACGTATCAGTAATCATCAATAAGGCTTGGGTGCGAGGCTTACTTCACAATGGATTGAGAGACCAACCTCAAGTAAAGAAATCTTCTCTTTGACCAATCGATCGTTACAACACCCTGAGTGGGTATGGTAGACTAAGACCTAGAGATTCATTAGTCAGACAATGAGGTCAAGGTCGGACAGAATACCTTCAATGTGCTAGGACTCAAGTATGAAGAGAACAATAGCAAATTCTAAAATTACTGTTTTCATATAGTCCTTTATCTACAATTATTTCAAAAATGGTTCATTATACCGCACTACTAAAAATTGACTGCCGACATATTTAAAAATAGCGCATCATTAACCAACCTGCTAGCTTTCAGCAGACTTTTTTGCAGTGCACTATATAGAATATGCCCTGCTCCCTTGATTCTCTTCAAGCTGACAGTAGGAGAGAAGTATACTAGAGTTATGAAAGAAAATGCTAAGTACTAAGTCCATCTGTGCCATCCCTTACTATACTCTTTGATGCTGTAATATTTCAGACAAAACAACCAGAAAGAGCGGCTCAAAACCTCAACATATTCAGTAAAAGTGATACGGATATCAAATATTGAATTATTCACCTCCCTCTCTCCCTCATAGAAATCTGAAAATCGCGCGATGGAAACTCAATAAAGGAAAAAACATTTCCGTGAAATGGAAAAAAGATGTAGGGATGACCATTGCTCAAAAAAGTAAGAGGATGGAAGGAGGATGAAGGATGGAAATCAAATAGGATCAATCTCTGTTCTGTATATCCAGCCAACAATCCCTATATATATATATATGTTTGGTAGTATGTATGTATGTATGCATAAATGCAAGAGTTCATTCTTCTATGTGTATGGGACAGGTTTATGGAGTATTATTATAGTTCTTCCAATGATTATTTATCAGCGAGTCAAGGCTTAAAGTGTTGAGCTATACTTGGAGGTCGAGTATGCAAATGAATCTGAAATAGAGTGGATGGGAGTTGATAGAGTAGTTCATGATGTTTATGATCTAGCATGCACATATCTAAACTAGAGCTATTTTCGACATAATACACACATGCATAGTGGTGTCTCCTTTCCCTTCAACTCTTTACAAGTAGAAAAGATCGTAGCTGGTAGAATTTGAAGTGGATTTATCCAGAAATACATACTTGCTGTACCTTGAGTGGTTCGTAAGATATGGTGTCTAAAAAAATAACAATGGGGCCTCACTATTCTACGGAACAGAACGGAACATCAACAGAACAGAATTTTCATTGTGCACGCATCATGCACAGCATGAGTTTAAGAGTTTGGGGTCCCTAGGCTGGTGAAAGTGCTGTCATAGATGATCTTCTTATCATTGAGAACTTTCTCTCTGAGATAAACAAGTCCTATTATTATTTGAATACTCCCCAAGATTCCCAATAGCTATTATGTACAATAATAAAGAAAAAATATTTCTGTGAAATGAAAAAAAATGTAGGGATGACCATTGCTCAAAAAAATAAGGAAACAAGGGTAGGTATGAAGGATCCCTACATATACATATATGTCAGGTAGCTTCAGATAATTGTGCATATATTGTTGGCTGGATATACAGAACAAAGATTGATCCCATTTTCATCCTTCCATCCTTCATACCTACCCTTGTTTCTTACTTTTTTGAGCAAAGGTCATACCTACATTTTTTTCATTTCACAGAAATGTTTTTTTCTTTTACTTGTTCCTGGTCATTTTTCCTCTCTTTTATGGTTTTATATACAGAGTTCATTCTTCTGTGTATGCAGGGACAGATGAAAGAAGAATAGTTCTCCAATAACAATAGCATAGCAGCCCAATGATTATTTATCAGCAAGTCAAGGCTTGAAGTGTTGAGCTATACTTGGAGGTCCAAGATGCAGATGAATCTCAAATAGAGTCTACGGATTGGTGAATCTGAAATCCCTGGTAGTCTAGGATCTAGTACGCATATAGCCTCGTACCCAGGTTCTAAAATTATGAGGAGGCAGGAAATAGAGCCTGGTACCCACTGTTAGTGCATGCGCCAAAAATTTCATGCCAAATTCCTGCCTATTAAACTTCATGACAGTGTGTGATGTCACAGCATGTAACTACGTGTATGTGCATGCGCTATAAGATACCAAGAAAGCTATTGCTTCTCTGGAGAAGAGAAGACAAGACTGGCACTTCTCATAGTGGCAAACATTTCTTTATCCATAAGCCGCTCTCCTTTAAATCCAGAGGAGATGATCACAGCCTCAGCTCTGCACTATTCCCCAACGAACAAACAAACGGAGAGAACTGCTTGCTGCTGCTCCTTGTTCATTACTAGGTGGGGTTGTCCCAGCTGAGATAGGACTTAAAACAAACACACCATCTGCAAAGAACTGGTGAACTAGAGAGTCTGCTGCAGAGCAGTATTGCGTCATGCGTCACAGAACATTACTGAGAGATTACAATTTCCCCCAATCAGGGGGGAAAATTGGCGCACACGCAAACAGTGGGTACCAGGCTCTTTTGTCTGGCTCTGCAAAATTTTTGAAGGCTAGCACACATATAGGTCTCATATAGGTCTAGAGCTAGAGCTTAGCTAGCTGAGTAACATTAAAATTTTGAATAATTGGTACATGCGCATGTGTCTATATTATCGATCAAATGGCTTCCAGTAATGAAGTTAATTAATCGAGTACTGTGCTCCGTTATGTCTCCTTTTACATCGACTTTTTCGAGGATTGACGAGTGCAAAAGATCATAGCTGGTAGAATTTGGAGTGGATTTATCCAGAAATCATAGCCGTAGCTTGAGTGGTTCGAGAGATATGGTTGTCTAATGATAACAACAGAGAAGAAGAAGAATCCAGCGATTTACCTGCTTGTTGTATTTCTGAAACAGTAAGCTCTCTGGTCCTGAAACTTGGTCTGTACTTTGTAGTAGACTCTATAGTAGGCCGGATAATCATCCACAGTAGCCTTTGTTAAGTCTAAGTAGGGGAACTAGAACTTCATTTTGTATTAGTCTAAATGCGGCGCACGCAGCCGTCCACGTCATCCCTACATAGATAGAGCTACCACTCTCTGATAGTATATCATCTAATGACAAAAATATAAATTACAAGTGTTGTATTGAAGGATGGGACTTTCAACCTGCTGATTAAGTGTGAGTGTTAGAAGTAATCAGCCAGGTTTACAATCTACCATACAGCGGGTTTTTTTCGGAGATAAAATATTTCGTTAATCATCAAAGGACAATACAGATGAAGAATTACGGTAGTCTTTTATTCAGTATGGTATGATTATTTAGCGCATGTGCAACAATACCTACAGACTTCGCTTCACAGCTGCTGAATTTCCTTTTTCACTTTGCTTGCATACTATTTTTGGCCTTCATTTCTTCAGGTATAGCCCTCTTCACGATCGTAGCGACTTCTTAATTGATGGAATCTATAGCTAGCTAAGAAGAAAGTGGACCAGAAGGTTAGGTAAGTTACGCATAGTGCTATGGTTGAATGTATGAACGTCTAAAAAGTGGCTTTATTTGGAAAAAAATTCAATAGCAAAATTTTCGATAGACTGATTATTGAAATTACCGAATTTTTATCCCCACTGAGAAATTATCCTGCTGTACGGTAGATTATAACATGCTGTGTCAGATCAAACCACATTTGCTTAGTCATGCCATGAACATTCTCATTTACTTGAGACTAGCTTTGCTAACATTACTTACTCATTGATTGCACATTCAACAGCATGTTCACCATAATGCTGTCTATAGCAGTTTATAAACCCATGGATTGAGACATACCCAGGATGTAGTGTAATGAAACTCACTCCTCTTAGTCAAAACCTTTGGTATGTCACTATAACACCTACACTGGGAATACTCTGGCCACACAAGCACCTAGCTGGATTTAAAAGTCTTGATGAAACATCCTCACTATCATCACTACTGCTACTACACTCCTACAGCTCTAGATACTAGGTATAGGTCTGCCTTCACCTATGGCTGCGCCGACCCTTTACCCCAAGAAAAAAGGAGGTAAAGGGTCGGCGCAGCCAGACTAGCCTTCACGTTCACATGTCGTCACCATTAATATTTGAGGACGCATACCAAAGCTGTCTCCTGACCTTTCTATGGTAGAAGCCATCGATCTAATTACAAACCACAGCTATTTAGCCACAAGTCCCTCGATATGCATACGTCGCGCGTCGATATGCATTACATTACGTCACTTCTTCGATCAGGGATTACATGCCTACGGGGAGCACGATCATCACGCTGCTCGACCATTAGACTTGGCCATTGGAGAGGGACAAAAACACCCATGAAAAACCACTTAAAAACATTAGCTAGCTAGCTGCCTGTTCATTGTGCGCACAAGATTTCAGATTTTTATGTTAGCAGGGCTGGCACATCCAATTCAATATTGGGTAGGGCCACTTTGAGGTTAAAGAGTGCTACCTCTATCATGTATAGAAGTAGCCATCACAGCTGTATTCCCTTAGCAAAGCATATGACAACACATGCTTGTGGTTTATATTTTGTATGATCAAATGAGTAGCTAGCTAATTTCAACACCTTCCTTATAATGGGTTTGCTAAATAAAGTGTGAGAATTTCTTCTAGTTTTCACATTAGCTAATTACTAAAATATTGGGTGGGCCATGGCTCCCCTGGCCCACCCCATGGCTCCCCTGGCCCATGCACCGTCTGGTTAGAGGTTCACTTAATTTCCATGACTAGAATTGATTATATTTTGTTGACAAATTGGATGATGATAAACTCAGTAGCAATTAAGTTTGCTTGGCCATCTAGCTAGCTAATATAAACTTACTCTCAGACACTTGCACAGATTATAGCTAGACAATGATCGATAGTTTTCCCACAATTCCTCAATGTCAATAATGGCTATAGCTAATAGCTAGCATCTACTTCAGACATCACACAAATGACATTGCAAGAATTCCACTGTTGGAATTTCGTTGTTAGGATGTCATTGTCAGTTATCAGGATTCAATTGAATGATTTCATAATGATGAAACCAAATCTGATATAAAATTGCTGATTCTGACAGCTAACTAGCTAGCTAATAGCTAATGCAGATGTCAATTTTTTTTTCTTTGTCAGGATTTCATGGTCAGATTTTATTGTCAGTATGCATGGTATCAGGATATAGCTATTTGAAGATTTTATTGATATTGATGAGGAAAGTGAGAAGCCGTAATTTTCTTGATAGGCCCGATTCTGTGAGGTGGATTTCAACAATGAACAAAAAAAAATGCTTGCCCTTTTCAGCTCACCACTAGCTACATGTCCACTGCATGTCCACTGCATATCCACTGCATGTCCACTGCATGTCCACTGCATGTCCATGGACTGTCATGTCCACTATATACATGTATATATATTAGGTAGGATCTGAGACTCTTAGCTACATACTGTGTACAGTACAGATGCGTGGGGCCTAAAATTAGGGGGAGGAGTATTCCTGCTAAGGGTGAAGCGGCTGTGACTCTGTGTAGCTTGTAGTACAAGGTTTCGTCATAAAAATTTCTTCACACCTCATTGTGCAAATCAATGGAGGTGCCAGATAAACGAGGTGTGAATAAGAAGTATTAGCATAGTAGCTACCAGCATTGACTCTGAAGTGAAGATATAATAATGAATGACAGTGATTCTTTCAGCATGAGTGCGACTGCAGTGGCATCTGGAAGTGGATTTTTTAGCACCAATGACAGCAACATATCGATGTTCCCCTGCGGCTTGCCTCCCTATTTTCCACCCTCGTTCAACATCCATCCAGCCATAAGCTACGTCCAGGTTGCCATTGCTCTCATCATGGGATTCACTGGCTTCTTTCTCAATCTCTTCATTCTCGTCATGATCATCAAATACAAGAGGCTTCATAATAGACTGATGTATTTGGCTGTACAGATTACAGCAGTTGATTTACTCTACACCATGGCTATACCTCCAGTGATCTTTACCTCAGGAGTGGCAGGGACATGGCTATTGGGAATGGCTGCATGTAATATTCTGGGAATGATACATGATGGATTTGTGATGTTTCGTTTTCTGATGACTCTGATTCTGACACTGGATCGTTTTGTGTCTGTCTTTTGGCCATTCTTTCACTTGAAACGATTCACATTCCCTCTCTGTGTCTTGATTTTGATCGTTTACTTGGTGTCCATAGCCAGAGTCATCATACCACTGAAAGGAATACTAGGATGTTACTTGTATGTCCCTACATTAAAGGCATGCACTGTTTTCTCTGGTTGCTCCAAACCTTGCTTCTGGTTGGTAGTGACTCACAGCATTATTGTTCTATTTTTTGGCATGTTTCTTCCTCTGTTGTTATATGTCATTCTTTTCTGTAAAATAAAGTCAGTGACAAGATCAAGGAGGAGGAGACAACGTACTGTAACAACTTCAATGCTCAGAAATATCACCATATTGACCTCAAAGATAGCAACAGAGCTACCAATGGAGGCACTACATATCAATGGACCATATCCCCAAAAAGAAAATGCGAGGAGAACAGCTAGTGCTGATTCTATTGTTGACAATGGTGGTATCTCCCGATCAAGGCATACTTCACAGAATACTCGAGTGAATGTGACCATGTTTATCCTTCTCATGTCTGTGATAGGCAGCACTACTCCTGCCTTCACCCTATACTTCATTCAGTTCTCCACCTTGCAAGCTTCCCCGGCTTTATTTATCGTCAATATGCTAGTGGGAAGAACTTTCTTCAATTTCATCCCCATTATGGACAGCATAGCTATAATGAGACTTAGAGCCTTTAAGATTTCTGTCAATGAATTGATAAAATAAAGATGTAGCTAGTAAGAGCTAGATGTTCTTATTGAAGATGAACGCTACTAAATACCATTTACATTATGGTTAATGAATGCCAGCAGTTAAAATTGTATAATTTCACTTCCCGTGTCAGTCCAATGAGAGTAGCTATTGGTGCAAACTGGACCAGTTGCTCTGCACCACCACTGTGTATCATTTACCGGTGAAAGTATGTCTTATTGCCACCCCCATAGACAAGTGCATTATAATAGGAGTAAGTTTGCCTGCTACCCTCATGCTTACCAATTGGAAGCGAGTTTACAGCATCTTATACTGATTGGGTGCCGATATATTGCAGAAAAAGTAGACATCATTGTTTGTATCCCTCATGGCGGCATGAATTACAGTACTGCAAGGTAAATTGCTCTGGATTGTACCCTGTGACATCTCTTTAGAATGATCCCAGAAGTATCTTACGAATTTGTTGCATTTGAAAAGGAGATAGTAGTCGTCACTTCGGTTCCAGTGTGATGGTTATAGCTAGATAGCATCGGGATAGTACAACTCTTCTGGGATATTTCTGAACCCTGCTGGTGGCTTGAAACCGAGTGTACTGCCTAGTCTATAGAGGCCATCTTGAATAGTGTATAGTGTTCAATTTGCAGATTAGGTACTTGTTCAAAGTAGTCTTTGAAGCCTGCCAATGTAGCTACTTAAATTCTATTGATGTGCTGCTTGACTTGAACTCCATTATTGTCATGCAGCCCTTCGGCTAATTGTAGCTCATCAAGATGAGATTAAAATATCCAATTCAGTTCAATTCATCTTGGCTAGATAATTCTGAAAAGCACTATAGCTAGCTATAGTGCTGTATAACTGCACGGGTGGCACGTACTGGACTTATAATTAGCTATAGCTGATCTCATTCACATAAACTTTATATATACATGCGTAGCGAATAAGCGAGTCTGCACAGCTCAGGCAAAATAAGAAGTTACCTTTTATTGAACATTAGGGAGACTGCCCTAGCTTATACTTTTATATGATCTAGTTAGACTACAAGTATCCAATTACAAAAATCACATGATTACTCTATATAATAACTGTTAAGTCATTACACATGGATTGTCAATATGTCTGAGCTCCCTAGAGAAAATGCTTTATCTACCAAAAGTTAATCCAATCTACAGTACATCTCACGACTCTCATACAAGATTAAAAACTTTGAAACTCTGAGAATCAGAATTATGCAACTCCAATAACTACTACGTATACTACTTCAATATGCCACAAAACCTTTAGGTGCTTAGCTAGTATAGTGCCCTATAGCTGCACTCGAGTTGTTATAAAACCATGCATATATCTTCAGTCAAACCTGATGAATGATTGTAGGGGAGGAAGCATATAAATCAGTCAGAAAAATTTTCCTTGTTAGCTAAGAATAATTCTTTAATACCCTGTAGCTACAAATTAAGCTAATACTTGTGAGGTGTGACAACTAAAATATTTTAGTGGACTGTTTCCTTAGCATCATTAGATATTGTTTTCAATGTGATGTACATACAAGGTCTTGTAGAATCTTTGCAACAGAAAATTTCATATCCCAGAAACAACAGAGGTTGATGGTCATAGCTACCCACTTAAGGGTTTGTCAGCAAAACCCCTGTTCATGGATTGGTGGCGTTTCCCGAAACAAGACTATAATAGCTATAGCTATGCTGGTTGATTCGTTGTCACATTCTTAAAGAAAACATTGATAGACTAAAACCTAACTACTCTATACAGTACTGGGGTTGGGGGGGGGGGGGGGGGGGGGGGGGGGCTCCCCCACTTATTGACAGTTTGACAGTTGATAATTGAATAATATTTATTATCAGTTACTTGTGCATTCGCACTTGAACTTGTTACTTTTCACAAGTTATAGTGTAAATTTGTCACACTCAATCCAGAAAACAAGTGTGGTCAGTCCCCACACACACACACTTTTGTTGTGGTGTTTCTGCCCTGCTATAGCCAGCATAAAACCAGAACTGTCTACGGGCATGGATGAATCCAGCTCTAGTTCCAGCATGGATAGTGGCAGTCCGTATTTCAGCTCTATCGTGAAAGCTCTAAAACGAGTGGCTTCTATGCCACAGGTGGTTTATACCATAGATACTATAAACTACGTGTACGGGATTGGAAACCCGCCCCCGCATCCGTATATGGCAATGTAATTCATCCTTGTCCGAGGTTTCCTAGACAAGTTAGTTTCCTGTTTTGGCGAATTTCGCGTGTTCTACGCATCCCAAGTTCATCTCCAAAGGAGGAATAGTTCCTGCGGTGGATTAGCAAGGTAACTATGCAAAGCTTTTACATGAAAGAGTTGCAGAAATAGTTCATAAACTCTAGTTACCGTGAAAATGGCTACTTTTTTGCATGTTAGTAACATTAACTTGCCTAGAACTCACAGTGAACAGTAATGACAATGAAAATTAGTTGGAGAATAGTTTCTTACATGTACTTAACCATATTTTAAGTCATGTAATACTATTACATTCAGCAGAGTGAACAATTTGGATGAAAAAAACCAGTTCAACTGTAGTAACACTTCCTACATTACTATTAGCTAAAATGCCTACCACTCTACTGAAAGTGGTAGAGCAATGCTTCCCATATGTACCTGTAACAAGCTTTTGATGCTAGAGAAAACAGTTAATTTGTTACACTTTTTTGAAAATGACTATTATTAAAATTGAATTATAGCTATGAGTCAAAGAAATGTATGTATTCCAGTGCTAAAAGACAGCAACAGTCTCACAGTGCTAGTGATGATTGGGTCGAATCTGCAGAGATGTAAAAGAGGCAGAATTAGGGGAGATAATCATTCAGAACATCTTCAAAAATATTGTTAATGTGCATGGGAGAGTATCTATTCCTGTTATATTAAAATGGCACCATGTACTATATTCTATGGCACATAGGGTATAATAAAAGCTGTCATTAATACGGATTAAACCTCCCCTATCGATGGCACACATCCATTCCTCCGATTCAGATGGTTCCATGTTATCGTCACTGTTATGTATGTAAGTCGTCAAGTCCAAGTAAAATTTCTTTGACTGTGCAGTCTTTGTGAATGGATCTGACTATGTAGCCTCCAATATACCTAATTGCACACTGTCCTTCGTATATTAGCTCCTTTATATTGGTGTGTACATCATCATCAACTGTCACAGGTAATGCTTTTTCTATCAGTGAGATGAATAAATTCAGAGTAAGTTGCTGATAAAATAGGGGCTCAATGGTTATGCCACAATCAGTGAGGAATTTCACCCACTTATCAATAAATGAAGATGAACTCCGGAGTGAGTGAAACTCAATCCATAATTTTTCCTTAATACTTGAAAATTTTCTATACCTGTCATGGAAAAAATGGACCTGGAAAAAAATGGACCCCTGGTCCAATTTTTTCAGGAAAAAATGATCCTGGGGGCCATTTTTTCCTGAATAATGTGGACCTATCTAGAAAAAAGTGGACTGGTGCTAGGTCCACTTTTAATAGCAGAGGGAAAAGTGGACCTGATGTATAGCCAGCTAGTTGGACTAGCTAAGCCTATCAGTAGAAAAGTGAACTGATACTAGGTGATAGCAGAGGGAAAATGGACCTGATGTACAATTGGACCAAGCTTTGTACTAAGTCTAGTTTTTACAGTGGATCCACTTTTTGGTCGAGGAAACAAATTTCATAAAATAATTAGCTATAATAATGATTTAATTGTATATAGCTAGAAACAAGTGCAAATACATTGTCATTATAGTTCTGTGTATTCTAGCTATTGCAGATTGGGCAATACCACTCAATAGATGAAATATCCTTTGGAAGAGATACACACTCTTCATGGTACCATTCCTGACACTGATCACATCTTGCCATCCTACCACCTTCTGGTTGCCTGCACTGACAGTAAATAGAAACCATCAAAGGAGGAATGGACTGTAGACGCTGTCTTTCAAACATTGTGCATGGAAATTGAGTGATGCATCTTTTGTTGATGCAGTCCAGAAGATGGCTTCTAAAAGTATGTTGGTTATATAGAAGATGTACTGGATCGAATCCTGTGCACAGTGTTGTTGCAAATGCTATCGCAAATAAACCACAATCACTTCCTCCCCTTTGAGATTGAACTGGAGGAAAATTCAGCGTGATTTCCTTGGCATCAGAAAAAATCATTGCACATATTTCTTGTATTGCTCGTGATGATATGTTTCCACTTGGAATACTGTCGTATACTTTAATATGACTTGATATGCACCCGATATTTGTCACAGTTATCCAGTGATTCTTTCTAACATTGATGATTTGCACAAATTCATTCCGCTGAATAGTATAAGCAAGGTTTTCACCCAGTGTTGTCATTTGGAGTCCACCCATCAATGGATAGCTTTCCTTTAAGAGTTTTTGAGCACAGTTAATAATTGCATCAGTTAACCAGTCACCGCTCATTAAACTTTGGCGATCAGAAACAAATAGACTTAAATCTTTAATCCAATATCGTTGTTCCCGATGTTGTGCTCCTTTCTTTACTACATCTTCAACATCAATAACTATAATGCAATAATAATAGTTTGTACCTACAATGGGTCTCAGCATAGCTATACCTTCTTTTTCTCCACATCCTTGACGAGGTTGATTATTTTTAGCTCTCAACTTCCTCTCTCTTTTTTCTGCCAATGAAATATTCTTTGCCGATGATAAATTCTTCACTATAATAATTGTAAGTGCATGGATAAGGATATTTCTCTATGTAGGTTTAGCAAAGGTGCTTATATGCATGTACGTAGCTACAAGCTATATCTCTGTTTAGCACTATATATACAGACTTTACTAAGCAACTTAAATAATAACAGCTGGGTTAGACTGTAATATTTTCATATCATGTTAAATGATCCAATAGCTAGAGTGTAAAAGTAAGCTGTAGAGCTGAATCCAAACATTCTCATTACGACTTGGTCAAAAAGAAAAGCTAATTTTGAATAGTGCTAGCTAGCTATATCTATACCTTGACACTTACCTGATGTTGAAGATCCTTTCTTGTTTTCTACTGATGGTTCTCCTAATGGTTCTCTTTGTTTGGCTATACAATGAAATGTATTATGCTATATTTTAGAAATTAAAGGCAGTATACGTCATCAGTATTACTTGTGTTAACTTTTTTCTTTATTTCCTCATAAAGTTTCCAGCTCTCTGGCCCTAAAGAACTTGTTATATCTATATTTAAAAAATCAAATATAGCTGACCCCGCAGAATAAAAAGTATCACCAGGTTGATCATCTCGTTCAAGCACCTGTGAATGGCTAGTATACATAACAGTTCGAGCCTGTATTGAACAGGAAGGTGGTTATAACACCTATCACCATCAATGAATTGGCTATACCTCTGTCCTAGTAATCTCAAACATGTCCATAATGAGGCGAATTAGTATTTCAGGTAGTACTACATCAAGAATATACTGTGAGAAATTATTAATATCTATACATTTAAATTAACACTAGCTAGCTATAAGATACCTTATGGTTATGTCTTTGTTTGTCATAGAAATTCGATATCAGATACTCTGCCATAAGTTCATATTGTGAAACCGTAATACAGCAGCTAGCAGTACTGGGAATGGTGAGGGGAAACATTTGTGGCAAGATTAAGTGAGATACATAATTAAAAAGGTTCCAGAAATAATTGTACAACACACTGGCTAATCAGTATAGACATAAGTGTCATTACATGTTGAGTTTGACTATAGACACACTATTGATATCAAGTTCTGTAGCAGTATCATGATGAAAGTAGCAAATGCATTCAAGACACTCGATTTTGCATTTATCACAGACAAATGCTTCTGAATGAAAGACAGACATAATCCAAAAGGTAGCCAAACTGCTCTGAACAGTCGATAGTCTTTGTCATATAACTCAATGCAAATGTACGTGACTATCAGGAGAGCTAGTGGATAGAAGGCATTGAAGGTATTGATGTAGTCAAATGATAGAGGCATGATAGAGGCATGCACTAGCTAAGTGGATTTGTAGGTAGCTATACAGCTCTGCTGCCTGGTTGGAACCACCAAGGAACATATCCTAGTAGAGCATACTGGTACTCCCTCTCTGTAAATGTGAACAATAGCTATAGCTACTTATCCCACACCCTCCAGTTTTACTGAGCTTACAGCTTGTGGACTTGTAGGACTTATGGATTTGTAGGATTTATGGACTTGTAGAATTAGTTACAGAAAAAAGTTTAGTGATACAGGAAGGAAGTAGCTAGAGTTATACAGTACTGGGAATGAAGGTGAGGAAAAATATGAAGATTTATGACTAGGTTGAGGTGAGGCACGAAATAAAAAGCTGTACAAATCTAGCTATTTCTACTGGCTGATATAAACATTATAATAAGTGTCATTACATTTAAAGAATTTTTTTGAGTTTGACTATAAGACTTTGTGGACACACTATTAATATCAAGTTCTGTAGCAGTATCAACAGTGTGTATGACACTATAATCATTACCAAGAAGTATAATATGACTGAAAAATTTCTTAGATGGATGATGTATTCGTTGCACAATAAGCATACGTAGCCCAATGTTACCAATCCAAAGAACATACAGTCTAATCTGTTATAGAAATCCTTTCTGTAAGGTCGTAAAACTCCAAACAAAATTGAGACAGTCAGGTAAAGAATACTTTGAATGGTGATGGTGTATGGCCCAACATTGTAGATTATACTGATGTGGTGTATGAATCTAATGAGGAGGTAAAGTCCAGCAAAGTAGCGACAGTCCAGAGTGTTGTTAGTTCCGTTTTTGTAACACCCTTGAAAGCAATCCATGAATATATGAAGGTAATCCCAACGCATTTGGGGGAAGCAGTTGAGTAACTTTTGAAAGGGTTTAGTGGGGTACAAAAGTAGTAGAAGCATTGGAATGAAGTTGAAGACCAGGAGCACAATAATGGCCAGGATGAAATAAGGTTTATGCTCTTCTCCAAGGTACAGTACTGAAGCATCGTAAAGAGTATATTGTGTTCCACTCGAATATCCATTGCTCTCATAGAGCTGTGTAGGACTAAGAAGGGCGAAATTTGTGTACAATATCTTGCAGTATGCTAAGATGATGAAAGTGGCAAATGCATTCAAGACATTCGATTTCGCATTAACATGAAGTTTTACAGATGAATACTTCTGAATGAAAGACAGACATAATCCAAAAGGTAGCCAAACTGCTCTGAACAGTCGGTAGTTCTTGTCATATAACTCAATGAAAATGTACGTGATTATCAGGAGAGCTAGTGGATAGAAGGCATTGATGTAGCCAAACGATAATATTCTCAAAATTGAATAGTTTTTATCAATGCAGAATGGAGGGAAAGTATACTGAATAAAATCCAAATTCCAAATACCCAATAGGGTCACAGCAAATTTATCAAAGTTTGCATGAACTACACTTTGTAGAAGACCATTGATGGCATTAAATCCGATCTGTACAGTGCATATGAATGCATTCATGTGGGCTGCTGTTGCACGAATGTTGCAGGCTATAATGACGAGGAAGAATATTGTGACTGGAACAAGTACGAGAGTGAAATACAGCAACCATCCATAGACACTCCCCAGACATTCCACACACTCATACCTGTAGGATAACACAGCAACTCCATGTGACTGATTCCTGCAGTGACTGCACAAAAGGCCAGTTCGCTTGAACCAGCCACAAGTGAAATTATCCAACTCTGTCACAGCAATGGGCTGCTCGATGAAATAATCTTTGTTGAAGCTGCCTAAAGGACTGTATATGCAATTTCCTGCAACTGTGACTTTACTTTTATTATCGTAACTCATACACAGCCAGGAAATAGTAGCAACTTTCTTATTTGGTTTACATATCACTTGGTCTCTCAAGCGTGCACCACATTCACACTTGCCAGCAGAGTTAGTGTGGTACCACGTTGGACAGGTCATCTCTTTAACCTCTCGATATTGGATATCCCCTGAGGCCACACTACAAGAAATAAGTAGTGGGAACATAAAAAAGAGTTGCAAATCCATCATAGCTTGCTATCAATAGACTGAATGATGCAGTTTTCTACAAATATAATTATTATTGTTGTTGCTAGCCTCGCATATCCAGCCCTCACTTATATCAGGCCTCATTTCATCTACATCCTGTGTACTTAAACTTAGAGACATGCAGTGTTTTTTCCCTCCTATGCAGTCACATGAAGTAAGCAGCTGCCTTCCAGTTATTTTAGCTATAATATTATCAAAAAGTGACCACAATGTAGCTTCATACCAGCAGGAGGTACTGTTATGGATGGTACGGCTATGGGTCATGGCCGTACCACCTTTCAAAGTTTTCATTTATCAGTGGTGTGTGTAGCCATAGCTACTATATTATTATACATCTAGTTATGCCAAACTGAATCTATAATAGTATTTACTGGAGCTCGGGCATCCCCCAGATCCCTCTCCGTAGCTATCATGTCTTTACCACTAGCTATATATAAATGAACCGGCTCTGGACTGTGTAGTCAGTCTAGACTGAGTCTAAGTAGGAACATGTAAATTAAGTAGATTGCTGGCATAGTTTTGGGCATACCTTAATGCCAGCACAATGCTATAGCATAATAAATAGTGGATACATAGCTGCAGGACTTCCCTGGATTTGGCCATATGTCCAGGGATCTATTTGTCCAGCAAAAAGTTAATATTTTGCCTGTGGATTCATTGGGTGGGGGGTAGGGGGGGTAGGTACCTACTGTCCACTAGCTATAGCTATTGTTCACATTTACAGAGAGGGAGTACCAGTATGCTCTACTAGGATATGTTCCTGTAAGTGGTGGAGGCAGATAGCTACAAATCCACTTAGCTAGTGCATGCCTCTATGACAAAACACTGTAGATAGCTATGTCTGTTTTGATTGTAGTGCAACTACATACACATCAACATAGAGTCATACATATAGGTAGTCCAGTCATCAGGTACTCTCTGACCAGCATGTGCAGTGTTTTGTTTCAGCTGTTTCTCCATTGTAATTGTATGCTAAACATCCCCTCCAGTTTTACTGCTTGTGGACTTATAGGACTTATGGACTTGTAGGACTTATGGACTTGTAGGACTTATGGACTTGTAGGACTTATGGACTTGTAGGATTAGCTACAGAAAAAGTTTAGTGATACAGGAAGGAAGTAGCTAGAGTGATACAGTACTGGGAATGAGGGTGAGGGAAAATTATGAAGATTTGTGACTAGGTTGAGGTGAGGCACGAAATAAAAAGCTGTACAAATCTATTTCCACTGGCTGATATAAACATTATTGTAAGTGTCACTACATGTTAAGAATTTTTTTGAGTTTGACTATACGTAAGACTTTGTGGACACACTATTGATATCAAGTTCTGTAGCAGTATCAACAGTGTGTACGACACTCCAATCATTCCCAAGAAGTATTTCGTAGATGGACGATACATGTATTCGTTGCATAGTACACATATAATGCCCAATGTTAGTAATCCGAAGAACATACAGTCTGATCTGTTATAGAAATTGTTTCTGCATGGTTGTAAAGCTACAAACAGAATCGAGACAGTCAGGTAAAGAATACTCTCAATGATGGAATATGACCAATCACTGTGGAATATATTGATGTGGTGTATGAATCTAATGAGGAGGTAAAGTCCAGCAAAGTAGCGACAGTCCAGAGTGTTGTTAGTTCCATTCTTGTAACACCCTTGAAAGAATTAGTGAAGGTAATCCCAACGCATTCGGGGGAAGCAGTTGAGTAACTTTTGAAAGGATTTAGTGGGGTACAAAAGCAGAAGAAGCATTGGAAAGATGTTGAAGACCAGGAGCACAATAATGGCCAGGATGAAGTGAGGTTTATGCTCTTCTCCAAGGTATGGCACCGAAGTGTTGTAGAGAGTATATCATGTTCCACTTGGTGGAAATGGAGATCCATTGTTGTGTAGGACTAAGAAGGACGTACAATATCTTGCAAGTATGCTAAGATGATGAAAGTAGCAAATGCATTCAAGACATTCAATTGTGAAGTTTCACAGACAAATGCTTCTGAATGAAAGACAGACATGATCCAAAAGGTAGCCAAACTGCTCTGAACAGTCGGTAGTTCTTGTCGTATAACTCAATGCAAATGTACATGATTATCAGGAGAGCTAGTGGATAGAAGGCATTGATGTAGCCAAATGATAATACTCTCAAAGTAGAGTAGTTTTTATCGATGCAGAATGGAGGGAAAGTATACTGAAAAAATCCAAATTCCAAATACCCAATAGGGTTGCAATAATTTTATCAAAGTTAGTATGAATTCCATTTATATTCACATTGATGGTGTAGAGTGTGATCTGTACAGTGCATATGAATGCATTCATGTGGGCTGCTGTTGCACGAATGTTGCAGGCTATAATGACGAGGAAGAATATTGTGACTGGAACAAGTACGAGGGTGAAATATAGCAACCATCCATAGATACTCCCCAGACATTCCACACACTCATACCTGTAGGATAGCACAGCTGCTCCATGTGACTGATTCCAGCAGTGACTGCACAAAAGGCCAGTTCGCTTCAACCAGCCACAAGTGAAATTAGCTATCCAACTCTGTCACAACAATGGGTTGCTCGATGTAATAATTGTAGTTGAAGTTTTCTAAATGACTGTATATGCATTTTCCTGCAACTGTGACTTTACTTTTATTATCGTAACTCATACACAGCCAGACAATAGTAGCACCTTTTTTATTTGGCTTACATACCACTTGGTTCCTCAAGTGTACACCACATTCGCATCGACCAGCAGAGTTAGTGTGGTACCATGTACGTGGGACAGGTCATCTCTTTAGTCATCTCTTTAACCTTTGATTCTTCCTGATATTGAATATCTCTTGAGGCTGCACTACAAGGAAAAAATAGAAGCATGCAGCACAAAAGAGAGTTGCATACAAGCTTATCCATCATAGCTATAGCCAGCAACAGACTAACTAGCAAATGCACGTTTTTCTCAACACATAATAATATTTATCTTAATGGCCCTACCTCCAGCCTACTTTCAATAACAATCAAAATATTAGCTTTAGACTTGATATGTAGCTAGAGCATACCGGTACTCCCTCTTTGTAAACATAAACGGTTAACAGCTGTTGCCGTAGATACTATTTCGGCCCCCTCACAGCTTGTACGTACACAGGAAAAAGTTTTTAGTGACACAGGAAGGAAGTAGCTAGGAAGGAAGTGGCTAGAGTGGCACAGGAAGTGCATAGCTGAGCTAGCAGTACTGGGAATGGTGAGGGGAAACATTTGTGGCAAGATTAAGTGAGATACATAAATAAAAAGGTTCCAGAAATAATTGTACATCACACTGGCTAATCAGTATAGACATAAGTGTCATTACATGTTGAGTTTGACTATAGACACACTATTGATATCAAGTTCTGTAGCAGTATCATGATGAAAGTAGCAAATGCATTCAAGACACTCAATTTTGCATTTATCACAGACAAATGCTTCTGAATGAAAGACAGACATAATCCAAAAGGTAGCCAAACTGCTCTGAACAGTCGATAGTCTTTGTGTATAACTCAATGCAAATGTACGTGATTATCAGGAGAGCTAGTGGATAGAAGGCATTGAAGGCAGTCAAATGATAGAGGCATGATAGAGGCATGCACTAGCTAAGTGGATTTGTAGGTAGCTATACAGCTTTGCTGCCTGGTTGGAACCACCACTTACAGGAACATATCCTAGTAGAGCATACTGGTACTCCCTCTCTGTAAATGTATAAATAATAGCTATAGCTAGTGGACAGTTGTCCCCCACCCTCCAGTTTTACTGAGCTTACAGCTTGTGGACTTGTAGGACTTATGGACTTGTAGGATTTATGGACTTGTAGGATTAGCTACAGAAAAAAGTTTAGTGATACAGGAAGGAAGTAGCTAGAGTGATACAATCAATCAATGTAATCAACCAATGTGGCAGCTTGCAAACCAGAAATGATCATGACCGAGTTAGTATGAATTGCCACGTGATAGGAAACAGAAATTTGCAATATGATTCGACTCCTGCTGACATTTTATCAAAAATAGTGTAGAGAGTGGATTTCTGCAAAAGACTGCACATCAGCCATCATCAGATGTCCAAAAGGATGTCTGCCTAAGTCTTGCCAGCGCTATTATGAGATTTTTATCAAAATAGCCCAGCAAATACTGTGGTAATTCTGAGAGCCATATAATATTACTTGAGATTCTCCTAAACTTGGATAATGTGGAACTTATTTCTGAGCTCTTGAAAGTCATTTCTTCTGCCTAAGCAGTTCATAACAGCTTGATCAAGAATCCTTCCTTCCCCGATCAGGTTCTCTCCCTGGGTGGTAAATACGGATGGAATACAGTCAAGCCCACTCTCCAAGCAATCTTTGATGAAGTGTCGTCAATGGGAATTAATGAATATTGCCAATTTTTGCTCAAAATTTCTCATCAGCCTTCTGAAGCTCAAAAGAATGTATGCCAAGGTCTTACTACTTCTGTTTTACATGTTCTGTCTAGAGAACCCGACACCAAGGCCACCAGTTATCTATCACATAACAATCCTCGAAGTATGAACTTTGTGTGCCTTCTCTTCAAGCTCTTCATCTCTCTAGAGTGCAACCAACAATTTATTTCCTTTGTGCAAGTCCTCTGCTCCAAACCTAACCGCTATCCAGTCATTGACATACTGGTACATCACTGAAAAAGGGACAGAAAAGAAATCCAGCACTTCTTAAACTTTTATCTCACTGTATCACTACTCTCCAAGCATCAGCCAGTGGTTCACCTCCTTCACCGTCCGATTGGTCTGACCCTGTGGCCAGTTTATCATGCTCTTGTAAAGACTGTGTTGAAGTTATTCATTTTCTTAGACATCCAACCAACAAGCAGAAGGCGTCAACACATCGAGCATCAAATTAGAAGCAATGCTATTTCAGTCTCTCATACTACTGAGCACGTTGGCAGTCCGCATACCCTTGTGTTGACAAAGACACGATCGATATATGAAAAACGCTGTCAAAAGTATCAAAAGGAGAAGGTGTGCTTATCTCGTCTACAAGCTCTAGCGTCTTCTATTGCATCTCCTTCTTGTAATGCTAATCCATCTTCCTCCAATATATTGTTTCTAATGCTAATCCATCATCCTCTGATATGTTTTCCTCTAATGGTGAACCTTCCGTAAAACGACAGAAGCTTGTGGTCGACCTTACTCAATAATTACTATTTCAGTCTCCCTTTAGTGTCATCACTTCATTTATCACTTTGATTCTCACTTCATTTATCCATTATTATTTAGGTTTTTTTTTAAATCAATTATACTAATATAATTATGGTATATTGTGATGATCATAATGAATCTGAAGATAGCCTCCTGCTTTATTCATATACCTATAGGTGAAAATGACTCCCTTCATAATTCCATGTGAATATGCACAGAGCATATCCACACTTCTAGATGTATAAAGTAAGCTAGTCTGCACATTAATGCACATTATTAGTAATGCTATATGCATGTGACCATTTGATATACTGTACATTATTTTACATAGCTAATAACAGGTAATGCTACGGCTGAACTCCCTGAGTGACACAAAAATCAAATCAGTGGTGTGCAGGCTACAAAGTTAATAGCAACATGTAGCTACATTGACACTTTTCTGTGTCTTCTGGTGCAATATTCAACCAACTCAGTGCTACTATGAATATAATTTACATAGTGTGTATAACTGTTATATCTAATATAAAAATAGGACCCACTCTTAACAGTGTTAATACAATTTAGCTGAAAAATAAGCTTAGTGGCCACGCTAATTTTGCTGTTCATTGTAAGTTGATTTTCAGAGGTCAGTATTCAATAATAACTTAGCTCTCTCATTTGCTGGCAGAACTAAATGATCATGAACTCTGTAGCTATAGCTATAAGGTTATGTTTACTTGCATATTTACTGCTATGATTTCATTGCTGAAATCCTGACCAAAAAAAAAATAGACATCACTCCTATAGCTAGCTATAGCTAGAATAAGCAAACTGCTATCAGACTTCATTTCCCAGTTTCACTGATAGGATTGTCTTTATGATGTGGATATGAACATGAGAAAAAGTAGTCTCGCACGCGAGACTAAGAAAAAAGTACACTTTTCAGTGCATTGAGACCAAAAAAAAAATGAGCTAGGTAGCTAAATTATATCAATAGCTAGCTACACATAGAAGTTACATTATTATTACAACAGAGTGTATTTGTAGCTAGCTAGCTAGCTATATGGTGGGATCTGAGGCTCCATAGCCATGCATGCAGAGTCATTATACCACTAAAAGGAAACTAGGATGTTAGCTACTTGTACAGTAGCTATGTTCCTACATTAAACTCTTGCACTGTTTTCCCTGGTTGCTCCTTCCAACTACTGCATAATTGGGCATGTTTCTTCCTGTACTTCATTCAGTTCTCCACCTTGCGAGCTTCCCCAGCTTTATTTATCATCAATATGCTAGTAGGAAGAACTTTCTTCAATTTCATCCCCATTATGGACAGCATATCTATAATGAGACTTCAAGCCTTTAAGCTTTCTGTCGATGAATAAGTCCATAAGAAAGATAAGAGCTATAATTATGTAGATGTGTCTTTATAATTGTCTTATGAAAATGAATGCTACTAGATACTATACATAGCTATTTCATAGGAATGCCAGCAGTTACATAATACAGTGAAACCTCCAAACAACAGCCAAGTTCGGGACAGGTTTTTTAACCTTTGTATAGAGGTTGGCCCTTCTCAGAGGTTAGCTAGCTATACGATTATAGGAAAGGTTATTTTGTTTCATTCAGTTTGGCTGTTGTAGAGAGTTTGGCTCCTTTTCGGAGTCCCCTTCTTCGGAGGTTTCAATGTAAAATAAAATATAAAATATCGTATATAGCTATATAGCTTGAAAAAAGTTAATAATAATGCATGCATAGGGTACGTAATTATACTGAGCATAAAAAATAATACTGAGCATAAAAAATAATACTGAGATACTTATCGTATTATTGCAGTTCAAGGGCATGCTCATTAATATTAGCTATAGCTATACTCAATGGTTATCTATTCCTCAAAGTTCCAATATCAAGTTTATTGCATAATGATAAGTTTGTTATAGAATGTTGATTAGATCACGTTCCATCAGCTCGTCGATATGCCATGGACTGCCATCTCCAGCTAATGATTTGAATAATGTTTTCATGGTGGCACTTCCCGTATTAGTCCAGTGAAGGTATGGGTGCGAACTAGACCAGTTGTTCTGCACCATTATTGTGTATTGTTTACCGGTGAAAGTATAGATCTTGTCCTTTTGATTTGTTTTATTGCCACCCCCATCGACAAGTGCACTGGAACCAGGTGTTGGGATGGTAGAGTAAGCTGGCCTGCTACCCTCATACCAATTGGAAGCGAGTTTACAGCATCCTACTGATTGGGTGCCAATATTGTAGAAAAAGAAGACATCGTTGTTTGTATCCCTCATGGCAGCATGAATTCCAGTAGCTACTGCAAGGTAGGTTGCTCTGGATTGTACCCCATGACATCTCTTCATACTGGTCCCAGAAGTATCTTACAAATTTGAAAAGGAAATACTACTCTTCACTTCCAGTGTGATGGTTATAGATAGCATCAGGATAGTAGAACTCTTCTGAAATATCTCTGAACCTTGCTGGTGGCTTGAAACTGAGTGTGCTAAAGGGGCCATCTTGAATAGTGTTGGTGTCCAATTTGTAGATGAGGTACTCACCACAAGTCATATGTACAGGTAGTCGTTCCCACTATACGTATTTGGCCCTATTATTCCCATTATCATGCTAGCATATTAGCCTCATGCCTACCACTGTATGAACAGTGTTACATCTTCCATGCAGTCCTCTTAGGAATCCTGATCATGTTTCACAGTAGAAAGGACATTCTAAACTAGTGTAGAGTGTCTGCACTAGTAACATTCTGCATGGGGGGGGGGGGGGGGGGGGGGCATTCTACACTCTGATACCGTTACAAAATTGGGAAATTATATCACACCTTATAATATCATTATGGCTGGTGAATAATCAATACATTTAGATCATAAGCACTGGTAAATAAATTGGCAATTCTTGGTGATCCAAAGACACAATGCGAGATACTCTAGCACTTCTGAATCAACTAGACTTACATAGATAGCTAATCTATGAACTTACGTATAATGGATTGTGTCTTTGGATTACCAAGAGCTCTCAAGAGAAAATTCTTTACTTAATTCAAATAGCTATACAGATTATTCATCACAGATTATTCATATGTAGACCCGCCATGTAATGTAATGAATGATATTACAAGCAGGTGTGCCTGTCTCTCAAACACTTCTGAACTTTTAGACTTAGATAGTTGCATAAATTTATAATGGATTGTGTCTTTGGATCAACAAGAGAAAATGGTTTTACGTATCTACCAGTAGCTAGCTACAAACACAATTGATCATTCACATGCCAGACCCGCCATGATATTGGCATAATTAGCTACATATATGCACTCTACAAGATGTGTCTCTCAGGCACTTATGAACTAGTTACATAAATTAATGGATTGCGTCTTTGGATCACCAAGAGCTTCCAAGAGAAAATGCTTTTCTAAGTATTTATAATCCAAACACACAGAATATTCACATGCCAGACCCGCCTGTTATAATAATGCACATGTCTTTCTGATTCCTGTAATTAGCTATTCATGCCAATCTCTACACCAATAGCTATAAAAGATCTTAATCCAAGTCCCGTGTCGCAACTGATTCAGAAGCTACCTCAAATTGGTTTATTATCATCAGGCGATCATTTAGCTATGTCTTCTTCATTTGTGGCTCTAAAAGTTACCAGTAGATTCAAGACTGGATCTAATTCTATGAAAAAAGTCAACGATACTGGTGATAAATAACCAACAACCAAGAATGCTTTAAATTTGGGAAAAGAATTTTAAATGTCTTTGGAATCCCGAGTGGCAGCAAGGATGATCAAGTGATGGAAAAGCTGAAAGAAATACAGCATGACGTCAAACAGGGTTTCCATGAAGTGCAGTATCGCCTCGATGAGTTACAGCTTACCTGCACTATCAATCAAGACCTGTACTATCTTGATTTTCATTACACAAGGATTAATGAGATCAAATAATGATGTCACTGATCCAACTGACCGTGATAGGCAGTTGACACAACTACTTCTGAAAGGTACGGGTGTAAAGAAACAAAAATGATGTCCTTACAGCTATCAGAAATGTCAAAAGAGTAATGCTTGGTGAAATAGCATGGACTCCATCTGACACCACTAAAAGCGTTGGAGAAATCATCCAGAGTGGAGAAGCTGAGAAAGCTGGAAATGAGAGATTCGAGTATATATTTGTGTTCTGCTTTGGAGTATTACTCTTACAACCTGGTGTATCTCTATGAGAGATTGTTCGTTTTCAACTTCATTGAAGCATTCTTCGATCCTACAAATGCAACTACAGACACTCTATCAGTTGATGTTGGCCTTGCACTTGCTGAAATCACTGCATGTGAAGATGCGAGTCCACTGTATGCCTATCAAGATTACTTCGAGATGAGGCTCTACATTGCTCCTGCCCCAAATACATACAACAACAACTACCTCTACATTATGACTTGCGGCGAGTACCTCATCTACAAATTGGACACTAACACTATAGAAGATGGCCCCTTTAGACTGGGCAGCACAGTTGGTGATTTCGTGCCACCAATAGGGTTCAGAGCTATCCCAGAAGAGTTCTACTATCCCGATGCTATCTATAACCATCGCACTGGAAGTGACGACTACTATTTCTTTTTCAAAGGCAACAAATATGTAAGATACTTCTGGGACAAGACTAGAGAGGAGTCACGTGGTACAATCCAGAGCAATTTACCCTGCAGTACTGGAATTCATGCTGCCATGAGGGATGCAAACAATAATGTCTTCTTTTTCTACAATATCGGCACCTAATCAGTAGGATGCTGTAAACTCGCTTCCAATTGGTATGAGGGTAGCAGGCCAGCTTACTCTACCATCCCAACACCTGGTTCCAGTGCACTTGTTGATGGGGGTGGCAATAAAACAAATCAAAAGGACAAGATCTATACTTTCACCGGTAAATGATACACCAAGTTAGAGCTGAATTCGAACCAGTCCAGTTGGAGAAACATTGCAAGTGGTACGATGAAGACCTTATATGCAGCATTAGCTGGAGATGGCAGTCCATGGCATATCGATCAGCTAATGGAACGTGATCTAATTTACATTTCATGACTTTCATGCAAGATTAATCCATTGAAACTCTGAGAAATAGATAACAGTGTAGAATTAGCATGCAACTGCAATAGTATACTATTACCTTTTTAGGTGTTTAGCTAGTAGTACCCTTGCTCCACTTAGGTTATTATAAAACCATGCACGTCTTCTGATGAAGCGTATAAATTAATCAGCTTGTTAGCTAATTAATCAGCTACGTAAGATAATTACATGAACATTAAATACCCAATTGAAGCTGAATACTTGTGAGGTGTGACAAATCTATAAAATAAAATTGAATTATTATTACACTTAAAATTCAATAGGACATGTTTAGCTAATCCAAGATCCCACTACTACGTACTACTACGTATTTGTATCGTTCTATCTTAATTATTTTAAGAATAATGCCGTGGCATATTTGGTTACAGATGCATGCAGAGGGGTCAGTATCCAAAGCACATGCACCTCTGGTACTTAGCTAACTCTTTGTAGCTGCCCATTTTGTGGAGTTGATGCTTTTTGCAGCCAATTTATCATGCTCTTATAAAGATTGTGTTGAAGTTGTTCATTTTCTTAGACATCCAACCAATAAGCAGCATCAATTCAGAGCACGTGTGGGAAGGCATCAACACATCGAGCATCAAATTAGAAGCGATGCTGTTTTCATTTCTCATACTACTGAACACGTTGGCAGTCCGCATACCCTTGTGTTGACAAAGACATGATCGATATACGTGTGAAAAGTGCTTTCAGAAATATCAAAAGGAGAACAAGCTCTAGTGTCTTCTATTGCATCTCCTTCTAATGCTAATCTAATATATCTTCTTTTAATGCCAATCTATCTTCCTCTGATGCGTTTTCCTCTAATGGTGAACCTTCCATGAAAGAACAGAAGCTTGTGGTCGACCTTACTCGATAATTACTATTTCAGTCTCCCTTTAATGTATCATCACTTCATTTATCACTTCAATTCTCACTTCATTTATTCTCCATGATTTAGGTTGTGGAAAATTATACTGTGGTATAATATAATATTATGGTATATTGTATTGGGGATCCATGAATCACAATGAATCTAGCTATCATAAAGCGGATAGCCTCCTGCTCTGACTCCTTTTATTATAGTATCTATAGGTGAAAATGACTCCCTCCACAATTCCCTCTGGGTCCCATGTGAACTATATCCACACTTCTAGATATAAAATAAGCAACTAATCTGCACATTAGTACGCATTAATTTCAATAGTGCATGCAACAAGGCTATAATTATGTGACCATACTGTACATTATTTTGCGTAAATGCTGTGGCTGAACTCCCTGAGTGACACAAAAATCAAATCAGTGGTGTGCAGGCTACAAAGTTAACTAGCAACATGTGGCTATTGACACTTTTCTGTGTCTTCTGGAGCAATACTCAACCAACTCAGTGGAGCATAACTAAACATTACTAACATAACTTACTACTGTACCTGGTATAAATTTACATAGTGTGTATGATTGTTATATCATATGTAGGACCCACTCTTAACAATGCTAATCAAATTCAGCTGAAATAAGCTTAGTGGCCACACTAACCATTATTTTGCGGTTCATTGTAATTATTAAGATTTTCAGAGGTCAATGTTCAATATTGCTCACTTAGATTAATTAAGGGCTATAAATGCTCAATTGATAAATATCCCAGACAATGAATTTTTCCAGACTGACAAATAAAATCCTGTCAGTGAAATCCTGACAAAGAAGCCATATATTAGTTAATATCTAGTAGCTAGCTATAAGAATCAGCAATTTGCTCTCAGATTTCATTTCTCAGTTTCATTGAGAAAAAGAAATATCATTGGTTCTTTATTATATATACATGGTAACAACAGAGTGTATTTATGCCTGTAGCTATTGTGGTGGGATCTGAGGCTCTCATGATGATAACTATACTGTAGAGTACAGATGTGTCTATTGCATCACATGTGGGTGCTAGCTGGTTCACTCTGTGGGGGGGGGGGGGGGGGGGGGGGGGGGGGGGGAGGAGATTTCAGGGTATTATGATTATTATAAGGATGCTGCACTTTCCAAGTTGAAGTAGACTAGTTACATTAAATTGTGTGCTGTTTATAGTTCTTCTATACATAAGCTTGCACTAGAGGCCTAGGATAGTTCAGCTTCTATACAATTGTTATTGTGTAGCTGCTAATTATGTGCATGTGCAAAGCACTCTCAAGAATAATATTGAAATCCATTGCACATACGTACCCCATGCTTATAGCACATGACTGTGCAAATAATTAGCTACTTCCAAATCGGGATAAACGAGGTGCCAGATAATGAGGTGTGGATAACCAAGGTTCCATAGTATAACCATAATAATTATAGTAAGAGGAAAATAATGTAAGAGCTTCAATTTTAAAATTTGCTATTCTCTGCAACAGTAGCAGCTAGCTACGCACCAGCACAGAGTCTGAAGTGAATGAATGACAGTGATTCTTTCAGCATGAGTGCGACTGCAGTGGCATCTGGAAGTGGATCTTTTAGCACCAATGACAGCAACATATCGATGTTCCCCTGCGGCTTGCCTCCCTATTTCCCACCTTCGCTCAACATCCATCCAGCCATAAGCTATGTCCAGGTTGCCATTGCTCTCATCATGGGATTCACTGGCTTCTTTCTCAATCTCTTCATTCTCGTCATGATCATCAAATACAAGAGGCTTCATAATCGACTGATGTATTTGGCTGTACAGATTACAGCAGTTGATTTACTCTACACCATGGCTATACCTCCAGTGATCTTTACCTCAGGAGTGGCAGGGACATGGCTATTGGGAATGGCTGCATGTAATATTCTGGGAATGATACATGATGGATTTGTGATGTTTCGCTTTCTGATGACTCTGATTCTGACACTGGATCGTTTTGTGTCTGTTTTTTGGCCGTTCTTTCACCTGAAGCGATTTACGTTCCCTCTCTGTGTCTTGATTTCAATGGTTTACTTGCTGTCCATAGCCAGAGTCATCATACCACTGAAAGGAATATTAGGATGTTACTTGTATGTCCCTACATTAAAGGCATGCACTGTTTTCTCTGGTTGCTCCAAACCTTGCTTCTGGTTGGTGGTGACTCACAGCATAATTGTTTTATCTTTTGGCATGTTTCTTCCTCTGTTGTTGTATGTCATTCTTTTCTGCAAAACAAAGTCAGTGTCAAGATCAAGGAGGAGGAGACGATGTACAACTTCAATGCCCAGTAAATTCACCATATTGACCTCAAAGATAGGAACAGAGCTACCAATGGAGCCACTACATATCAAAGGACAATACCCTCAAAAAGAAAATGCAAGGAGAACAGCTAGTGCTGCTTCCATCGTTGACAATGGTGGTATCTCCCGATCAAGGCATACTTCACAGAATACTCGAGTGAATGTGACCATGTTTATCCTTCTCATGTCTGTGATAGGCAGCACTACTCCTGCCTTCACCCTATACTTCATTCAGTTCTCCACCTTGGGAACTTCCCCGGTTTTATTTATTGTCAATATGCTAGTGGGAAGAACTTTCTTTAATTTTATTCCCATTATGGACAGCATAGCTATAATGAGACTTAGAGCCTTTAAGCTTTCCGTCAATGAATTGAAAAAGTCCATAAAAAAGATGTGGTAGATCTAGATCTCTCTCTATAGACGAACACTACATGTACTAGTATAGTTAATTTTTGTTATTAGCTATTAATAGTTATAGTTACTGATTGCTAGCAGTTACACTTTATTAATACATCACACATTAACACCTATTAACTTATATCTTGTATGGAACCATGGACAGTATTGTGCATGCTCAGTATGACAAGTATTAAGCTATCTCATCTGAGCATGCTCAGTAGTCAGTACTAAGCTGGTGGACATTCCATTCTGTGAGAAAATGAAATGTTCCAACCAACTTAGTAGCTAGCTTCTGAGCATGTGAAGGATAGTAAGTTATAAATTCCAATTATACCAAAAATTGTTAGTATTAATGTAGTATGCAGTATATATGATACATTGGAATTAATAGTGTATGATGGCTTCCATTCCAAGGTTAGCTAGCTAGCTTTCCTCATTGAGTGGTGGTGTCTCATCCACACTAGTGAAATCCAAATAATCAGAGACTTTAACTAACTGACATGTCAAATCCCTAACTATGTCTTCGAAGGTAGGTCTCTTCTCAGACTCCTCCCAGCAATGTAGCATCATTGAATACCTGACAACAACAATAATTATAATAAAAACCAAAATTAATATAACTGCTTCTGAATCATTCTAGCTCATATACTCGCACTAACTCCTACTACTGTGGGAGATTAAATAGCATGCATAGCTACTATGCTAGCTAGTACATATATTGCTAGCTACCAACTAATTATAACTGCAATGCATGGCTCCTCTTGCCAGTCAATCGATTGACATGGTACTGAACATACACAGCTGTACAGTTAGCCATCACAATTCCAGTTAAAGTTGTACTTACATGTCATCTGAGCATGCTGCGTTGAATGGTTTTTTCATGCGGTAACCAGTTTCCAAGTGTGAGAGCAAATCGCTTGGATGTATTCCTGGATAAGGGGTTCTCCCTCCACTAAAGATCTCCCAGCAAGTCACGCCAAATGACCACTAGAAAAAAAAATCGATTTTTAAGGTAGCTACACATTATTTCCATAGCCCTATCTCATATAAAAGTGGCACTTCTGAATAACAACTAAGCAATTAAATTTTAGCAGGGCTGGATCCAGGGTGGGATAACCTTTAACAATCACTCCTGTGATCATCCATGTGTCACTTTAAAGAAGATTAAGTGTAAGTAATACAGCACACAATTTTAGTACACACTCTATAAGAGTTTGTATAGAGTATACTAAATAATCTCCAAAGAGGACAACCTCTCTACGATGGATAAAAGGATGGGTCCCAAGTGTGTCCAAACAAAGCTAATTAAGTATGGCTAGTTTTGTATGTAGATAATATTATGTACATACCACATCAGATTTCTCCGAGAATATTCCATCACTGATACTTTCAGGTGCCAGCCACTTAACTGGGAGCTTGATAACTGAAGACTGATCTTGTCTGAAATATTCCTTTGTTGTACAAATGCTTTTGGATAATCCAAAGTCAGAAACTTTGATAACAAAGTTAATATCAATCCTATACGTAGAACGAGAGAAACATGTAGCTATAGCTAGCTATAACCTGTGTAAATAAAGTGGGTAATTCTGGATGCGGGATAACTCCAAATGCTTAATAGCTTAATAGTTAATTTTTGGACACTATACTGTGATTTTTAAGACGTATCTCTAGCTGTTGTAAGAGATAGCTATGTTTTCGCAACAGGCATAGAATAGCTACATTGAAATCTTCATCTTAGATGGAGTTCATTTTACATATCTTAACTATGTGGCTTAATCTGCAATATTTCTTTCTGGCATCCTAGCTAATTTGGCATGTACGTACATGCAATTCCTTGCAGCCAAGTCTCTATGAACAATGTTATTCCTTGCAAGATACTCCATGCCCTTGTCAACTTGGATGCTTATGTCTATCAACTTTTTTAGCACAGCTTCCTGTTGAAAAGAAAATATTGTATAATATCAATTTTATGTATACAACTTCATGATACATGATTAACCAAAGACCTACCACATTTTCAGCACCTGCATCCACTACTAACGATTCTCGATGGTCCTTCAGGTAAGTAAGAAGACTGCCATTTGCCATGAAGGGCATGATTATGTAAGGGGCAGGGCCTCCATCCAGACAAACTCCCGAGAGCTTCATGATATTAGGATGTTCAAAACTTTGCATTCTGGCACATTCTTCCAATAGGCTCCTCACCAACTCTTTTTCAGCAAATCCTATTAGATGCATTAAGACTTTTGAGGCTACGTAAGCATAGCTAATTGAACAGAATAGTTTTTAGCTATAAGCTATGGGCAGATCAATAATAAGAGACCTATGTTTTTGTGAATAGTAGCAGATTATGTATACCTTAATGACACTTGCAATTAAATTTGTGGGAATTATCAAGTAACTACCAGCACATAATGATTTTTAAGCAAGAGTTTAATAGCAACAAAAACAACAACAACAAAATGATAACAACAACAACAATAACAACAGTGCCACAATTAGGATAGCTCAATAGAAATCTTATCATAAAGCTATGTTTTTGAGCAAAGTAGCTAATACAAACGCACCGACCAAACCACATCCCACAAATTAGTGTCCTTTAAGATGTAACTTAAATAAACATACCTTTTAGAGTCTTAATTGCAACAGTGACATTTGGTATGCCTACAAAAATGCTTTTGATTTGTCCCTTATAAACTATCCCAAATTCACCTGCAATATAAAAGATGAAGATAATAGTAGATAAACACCCGACCTCATAACTGTGTCTCCACTTTATATTATTGGCACATTTATTAGCTACCAAGCTAATGCTGACTAAATTACTCTAATAATAGTAGTATAGATATAGAGTATATCAATAATAGTCATAGCAGTACCTTCTCCAATAATCTTTCCAAGCTGTAAGTTACAGGCAGGGATGATTTGAGACTCTGGGAGATTGTGTCTGAATGAGTTCTGAACTGTTAATCCCATACCTATAAAAAAAGATATAGCTAGCTAGCTAAGCTTTTATTCAAAAGTGAGCAGATTATTAGCTTACCATAGTCGTTATTGTTACTTGGTCTCTCACTGCATCAAGAAATAAAATTACAAATGGCATTGCTATGATGATCGGATTGATTGCTAAACTACGTAAAGAGGGTACTGGTTTGGATTATCAAGCACTTACTGGATAATATAAATCTGAGAGTCTTGAGTTTGATGAAGATTGCTGCATATAAATAATATTATGCTGCCAAAATAACAGAAACAACCACAGCAGCAACAATAACAATAACAACAATACTAACGCACAAGATATTGCTGTTTATGGGCAATGCATAGCTTTATATCCTGTATAAATAGTTGTACCTCAGATTATTAGACTGCGGCTTCTTATGATGCTGTTTCCTTGACCTGTACTTGTAACGAAGCAAAAGAATAATTGTTGCTGCTATCGCCAGTAGCAACAGACCAACAACAGCACCAATAGCTGAAGCAATAATAGTAACTAGGGGTACTTCCTGTCCATTTCCTGCAAAGTGTAATGATTGCATCATTATTATAGTCCATGATCAGTATTGGGCACATGCTCAGTATTGTGTGTCATTGTTCGAACATGCTTACTACTCAAGGCAATTATCATGTATCTTGAGTTACTCATGTTTATGTAGCACCCTGAGTTTAAAAGTAAGAACACTTTTTTCGAGGTACATGTAGAAGTAGCTTCAGCATCGGCCTGTTGGCAGAAGCAGCCAAAATAGCCAGTTGTTTGAAACTCACGTGGGTACATGCATGTAGCTATACATGCATACATGCATGTGTACAGCTAGTTATTCAACCACACACATGCATGCTAGCTATTTGAGGGTTGCTAGCTACTAGCTAATATTATTCAGCAGTAAATTGTGGGAGGCTATAATAGTTCAAGGGTGGCCACAATATGGGAGTGGCATCTGATCTGAATGTGGAAACATGGTAAGAGTAGATGCCAATAAAATGTTCTAATCTGGAGGGAAATTTAAGGAATGGAGAGGTACATACATATTATGTATACCAAAATTTATACAGTTATATTATAGCTACAATCCATGAAACAGGAGGAAACAATTTTAATTGATCAGGCCATGCCACACACTAAAGTAGAGCCAGGGCTTTTTGATCTCCTTGGATTGTCAATCTGAGAGGCACAACTGGAGCTAAAGAAATGGGATACAATCACAACTTAATACACCATAATTATTGGTCCACTAAATGCCTGATCCTTCCTCCAAAGTCATGCACCTTGTCATTAATTTTTATATTCATTAATACTCACTCTGAGTAACTGTGTTGCTTAAAATTTCACTAGATGCGTCATCAGGAGTCGTCATTATGTCATCAGGAGTCACTGTAGGTGCGTCTGGTGGACAGACGCTCCCATCATTATAGAATGCCACTTCGGCAAGGTGTATCCAGTCTGAATCAGGCCTGACTGTAAACTGTAAACCAATTGCTGGTTGATTACTGGAACATGGTATGCACACTCTCACTAAGGATTCGCATGAGGTGACCATGGGATTGACAGTAGTGATGGGAGTACCTGCTAGCGATATATCACTAGCTTGCAAAAGTGAAATAGTTTGAGCAGATATTCCCCATTCTGGACAATTGAACATGAAAATCTCCACTCTACTTATTCCACTATAACCTGGTGTGGTTGTAAAGTCAAAAGCAACGAGTGTACTTATTCCTGGCTGTAGTGGCTGCAATGTAAGCAGCTCATTTGCCCACATATTTCCATCTAGGGCCATCAGTGTGGGGATGTTTCCATCATAGAGTACACTAGATGACGGTGTAGAGCATATGAATGTCCCCCCACCAACACTAGCAGCACTTAAGCAATTTGCAGTGATAGATGAGCCATTCACTGACCGTATAGGAGCAGTTAGAAAGAATCGGTAGAATGCTGGAATTACTGAGAGGGGGAGGGGGGGGGGGGGGGGGGGGATAAAATCAAAACACAATATATATAGCCATAGCTCCACAGCTAGCTATTATGATGTAGCTTGACCTCATTTGAAAATAGTTATGATATGCTTCATGTGATTATGATGTGAACTCTTTATGTGTATACTTAGTATAGGTGCCCTATTATATGGTGGTGATGTGATTTACTGGTATGTACCTTGTATAGGTGTCGTGGGAACAATAACTGGAGGAGGAGTTGGTGTGGTGACATCAGAATCTGGCAGACAAGTCCGACCACTTCTGTAGAATGTCACTTCAGCAAGATGCACCCAGTTAGAATTGGGACTGACTGTGAACTGTATGCCAACGGCTGGTTGAGTGCTGGAATATGGTATGCAAATTCTCACTAGGGAATCACAGGAAGTGATAGTGGGATTAACAGTACCGATGAGACTCCCTTCGAATAATATATTCCTTGCCTCAAATAATCGAATGGCTTGAATGGATATTCCCCACTGTGGACAATTGAACATTAAGACTTCCACTGTACTCACTCCAGTATAGTCTGGTGTGCTTGTAAAGTCAAAAGCAACGAGTGTAGTTGTTCCTGGTGCTAGTGGCTGTAATGTGAGCAGCTCATTTGCCCACATGTTTCCATCTAGGGCCATCAGTGTGGGGATGTTTCCATCATACAGTACACTAGATGACGGTGTAGAGCATATGAATGTTCCCCCACCAACACTAGTAGCACTTGAGCAATTTGCAGTGATAGATGAGCCATTCACTGACCGTATAGGAGCAGTTTGGAAGAATCTGTAGAGCGTTGGTAGAACTTGTGCTAGAAAAGAAAGTCGGAAAACATCACAGTGACTCTGCAGACTAAATAGTGCTCTAGTATGAACTATACCATTGCTGTCAGGACATAATACTAACCAGTGTCCTTCTTCTGACTTTGTAGATGTTAGCTACTACAGTGAAATCTCTGACAGAGGAGTGACACTCCGAACCTATCAATCTCCCTTTGTATATATACACTATAGCTATGATTAGCTATACAAAATAATCTCCACCTCTCTATAAAGGACAGAAGGCTCCCAAGTGTCCATTATTTGGAGATTCCACTGATAAGACTCTACCCAATTCTAGCTAGTAGCCCCACCAAATAATTATTACATCACACCACATAATGATCATCTGGCCAGCATAGCCTAACCAATAAAAAAATATACTTATTATATTTAGTATAATAAATACTATGGAGTATCATCATTGATGGCACTTGACATACATGGAGTAAATTTAGTAAAGGGTCATGGACATCAAATTGTGCTACGTAGTACTACATCATGTCAAGCCATGTAGCCTCTGCACAGTAATTAGCATATTATATTTATAAAGCTTCTTAATGATATTCAGTCAGCCTAGCAAGATCACAGCTAAACTGGTGAAGAAGCAGTGATCCCAGTGAAAGCAGTGATCATAAAGCATAGTGAAAGCAGTGATCAGTGAAAGCAGTGATCATAAAGCATAGTGAAAGCAGTGATCACGGTGAAAGCAGTGATCATAAAGCATAGTGAAAGCAGTGATCACAGTGAAAGCAGTGATGAAAGCAGTGAGTAAGCTTGTTTATCAAGGAGGCCGATTGTCATGGTGGAGCTCCAGGAAGCTATCTCATATTCAGGGGATTACAGAGGAAAATCAGTCACTGCATTGATTCAGTTCCAGGAAGCTACTTCAATTACAGGGAATTATATACTGTATAGAGGAAGGTCAATTACTGCTAGAATCATCACAGGCTTCACTGGTTTCACTGCATGTGGTCACTGCTTTTACTGGCTTCACTGGTCTCACTGGAATCACTGCTTTCATTGCGATCACTGGAATCACTGCTCTCACTATAATCACTGCTTTCACTTGATCAGAAGCTGTGAATATGATATGCCATTTCCTCTATTCTCTGCTTTCTGAGCAGTATAGCTAGTTGAGAAAGATATTGGCTTTATTATTTAAGTCTGTGAGGAACATACACTGTAAGTACCAATTCCGGAAGCTAGACCTCCCCACATATAACCAATCAACAATAAAACTCATATCCAGCAGTAGCTTAATAAATGTACTAACTACTCAAACAGAACCAGTTGGCTATATGTGCGCCATTGATTTTATATGGGAAAATCTCTATAGCATTTATATACTTCACCTGTTCCTTGGGGAAACCCAAAGCAGTGGGTACAGGCCTTGTTATAAGCTAGCTAGTGATACCTACAGGGGCTGATCCAGGTAGGGGCCTAAGGGACCTGGCCCCACCCCCCCTTTTCCACTGCATGGTGCAATATAGCCTGTGTGGTTTAAATGAAAGAGCCACATGGTAAATTAAAGACATATTTTGAGCCAGAGAAAGACTACATGTGGCTAGACAAGAACAGAATTATGAAGCTAAGCTACAGTTGATCTAGTTGTTATTTGGGTGTGGTTTGGTCAAAAGTGAACCAAAAATTTTCCATGTGCACAGGGCCGGAGCTAGCTATTTTATAGTGGTAAGGCTTGTGACCACATACTGTGCAAAGTGCACTATCTAAGCCCAGAAAAAAAAATAGATTTTAGGGTGTCTCAGATTCAATCTGGTGCAATCTGGAGCATTAAATTTGTCAAAAATAATCAAAGTCTACCTTCTCTACTACCAACAAATTAATTTGCAACTTGGATGAACTATCAGTTTCATCTGTGTAAATGTGCAGCACCATTAGACTGTAGTTCTCAGGTAAGGACAATCCATACATTTGAGAATGCTAGTCTCTGAGTGATACAGCTTTATTATATTATCATGAGCTTTTAAAGAGGAATAGTGCCAAAATTTAGAAATCACATTGTGCACCCATGGTTCGCCATGTTTTCTTAAATCAGCTAGGCTATAGAATTACAGCTTCTAGAGTAAGGATTAAAAGTCCTGCAAGTTATGTGGTATCCACTACTAATTAGAGTATGAAATTACATCCACCCACTAATTAATTAGTGGGTGGATGAATAAATCTTTTAAGTGGGACAGGATGTGGTGTGAATAATTTACACAGTCTCATGGGTTGCTAGCACCTAAACCTAAAAACTTGTCTACACTGTTGAGTATCAGACCCAGTGATATGCATCTGATGGGTTTTTTACAATATGCTGCTTATGGATAGTTATCATTTGAGAGGGACCCATTTCATCCCTGAGTCTCCACTATAGTTTTCAGGGTTTTGAAATTAATGTTCACTGAAATCCAACTATACTAACATCTTAATTAAGATCAATTTAATACTTCAGAGTTAACCATACACTGATCCAGGGGCCATGGTGCAAGCACACGGCCCCCTCTTCCCAAAAACTCTGGATCAGCCCCTGACCTAAACATCAAGCACTTCTATAACCGTCAGGCTGTGCTCAAAGTTTCAGGAAATGTATGGCTTCCAGAAACACTAACATAAGCAGCACAGGTGCTAACATGAAAAACAAGAGTTTAGCTGTTTAGCAACTTACTTCCATTCAATTTCCTGTAGTGCACAGCATTACTTGGTGGTCCCACACCCACACTGTTCTCAGCAGTCACTACGACTTTGTATATGATCTCTGCCACAAACTGGGAGTTATTAAGATCATACTTCATCTGTTCTGCTGCCACTAGAATTTCAATTGGACCCGTTAAATGAGCAGATTCCAGTAAATTGTCACTCGTTGGGCTACAATAAATTTAAATACAGCTAATGAAATAAGTTATAGCTAAAACAAAATACAGTCCCAATACCTGGCATTTATTCTGTATTGAATTATTTTCAGCTCCATTTTCTGAAGGTACAGTCCAACTGAGAAGATTCCTACTCAAGATAACAGTAGAAGCACCAGGAACTTCATTTGCCATATCATATTAAAAAGGGAAGAAAGAAAGAAAAGGAAGAAAGAAAGAAAGAAAGAAAGAAAGAAAGAAGGATTGAAAGAAAGAAAGAAAAGCTATAATTATTCTACATTCATTATACTCACTCGGAGCAACTGTACTTGTGTCGTCAGGTGTTAATGTTGGAGTCATTGATGTAGATATGCTGTCAGGAGTCAGAGTTGATGTTGGAGTCAGTGCCAATGTGGATATGTTATCATCTGGAATCACTGTTGATGTCAATATGTGATCAGGAGTCAATGTAGGTGTGACGATGACAGTATCTGGTGGACAGACACTCCCATTGTTATAGAATGCCACTTCAGCAAGGTGTATCCAGTCTGAATCAGGCCTGACTGTAAACTGTAAACCAATTGCTGGTTGATTACTGGAACGTGGTATGCACACTCTCACTAAGGATTCACATGAGGTGACCATGGGATCGATAGAAGCGATGATAGTACCTGCTCGTGATATATCACTAGCTTGCAAAAGTGAAATAGTTTGAGCAGATATTCCCCACTCTGGACAATTGAACATGAAAATCTCCACTCTACTTATTCCACTATATCCTGGTGTGGTTGTAAAGTCAAAAGCAACGAGTGTATTCATTCCTGGTTGTAGTGGCTTTAATATAAGCAGCTCATTTGCCCACATGTTTCCATCTAGTGCCATCAGTGTGGGGATGTTTCCATCATACAGTACACTAGATGACGGTGTAGAGCATATGAATGTTCCCCCACCAACACTAGTAGCACTTGAGCAATTTGCAGTGATAGATGAGCCATTCACTGACCGTATAGGAGCAGTTAGAAAGAATCGGTAGAATGCTGGAATTACTGAGACTAGGGGGGATAAAATCAAGATAGTTTTGTAAACTCATATATACACAACACTTGTAGCTATAGCCACAGCTATACGAATTGACCCATTCCCCCCCCCCCCCCCCCCCCCCCCCCCCAGGTCAAACCCTGATGCCACCCATGCATAAATGATCACTTATTACTCTACATACTTATTTTGATTCAGCATTGTGATGATTATATTGCTCTGGAATGCTGCAGCTATACTATGGATGGTATGCTTCATCAGTCACATACGTATGCACAGTCATGATAGTGATGTGACATTTATACTGCATCGTGTATTCTGCAATGTTTATATTGGAGAGATGTGGAATGCACTAGTTCATATGGTATACTATGCAGCCAGAGAGCCCAACCACAATCAGCCAGTTAGTACATCCTGCCCACCTTGTACTCATTCTTCTGGTCTGCAAGGTAACCATTTTTATACGTCTCCATCTAGGAGCCCGTTTTCCTGAATCTGCGTCTTGGTGGTGCATTTTTAGGTGTTTTGAGGGTAAACCGCATAGGTATTTCACTGCTTTCATTTTGGAAATGGTATAGTGTCATTATGTGTATACCTTGTGTAGGTGCCCCGTTACATGGTGGTGATGTGAATGCTATGTATTGGTACGTACCTGGTATAGGCATCGTGGGAACAATAACTGGAGGAGGAGTTGGTGTGGTGACATCAGAATCTGGCAGACAAGTCCTACCACTTCTGTAGAATGTCACTTCGGCAAGATGTACCCAGTTAGAATTGGGACTGACTATGAACTGTATGCCAAATGCTGGTCTAGTGCTGGAATATGGTATGCAAATTCTCACTAGGGAATCACAGGAAGTGATAGATGGATTAACAGTACCAATGAGTCTCCCTGCGGATAATATATTCCTTGCCTCGAATAATCGAATGGCTTGAATGGATATTCCCCACTGTGGACAATTGAACATCAAGATTTCCACTGTACTCACTCCAGTATAGTCTGGTGTGCTTGTAAAGTCAAAAGCAACGAGTGTAGTCGTTCCTGGTGCTAGTGGCTGTAATGTGAGCAGCTCATTTGCCCACATGTTTTCATCTAGTGCCATCAGTGTGGGGATGTTTCCATCATACAGTACACTAGATGACGGTGTAGAGCATATGAACGTTCCCCCACCAACACTAGCAGCACTTGAGCAGTTTGCAGTGATAGATGAACCATTCACTGACCGTATAGGAGCAGTTTGGAAGAATCTATAGAGCGTTGGTAGAACTTGTGCTATAGAAAAGAAATATGAAAATCATGATAATGACCACTTTAATAGCAGACTACGTAAGTAACAATATTAGTGATTGACGGTCTGGATCTCATAGTGCTCTGGTGTCAGGACAGTTAATAGCTCGAATCTAGCTAGTGCCCTTCTTCTGAATTTGTAGATGTTGCTACAGTCAAACCTCTGACAGCTAAATATATCCTCAACCTCAAGGACAAAGGCTGCATGGTTCCCAAGTGTCTGTGTTCCACTATAATGTCAAAATGTTTTCTGCATCACTTGAACTAGGGTCCCTCAATCTGGCCTAATTGCTCATCAGTGGAATGCAGTTGCATTATGAGATCATCGATATTAAATTGTGCTAGTAGCTACGTACACATTTATAGCTTTAGCAATAATAGCTAAAACTGATGAAAGTAGTGATCACTAGCTAGTTGGCCATTAGGGAGAGGAATTAATAATTAGCTATATCAATTTATTTGTAGCTCCCGATCAAGTGGTGAGCAGTGATTGCAATGCAGTGATCACAGTGAAAGCAGTAATTATGTAGCTATATGATCCCAGTGAAAGCAGTGATTTTCCAGTGAGCATGAGCACAGTGAAAGCTGTTAGTACTGTGAATGCAGTGCATGATTCTGGTGAAACCAGTGAAGCCAGTGATGGTTCCATGCATGGTATTCCCCTGAAATTGAGATGGAACCCTTTGAATTACATACCCAATGACAATTTCCTCCTAATCACTGCTTTCACTGGAATCACTGCAGTCACTGATTCCATATACAATTTCCTCCTAATCACTGCTCTCAATGGAATCACTGCAGTCACTGATTCCAAGCAGTGAAAGCAGTGATTGACCTTCCTCTACATATAAGCTGATCCTTGCTCAATAACAATCACTGCTTTCAGGTTTTTTTTATAAATGTGACAGCTATTATACATATCTTCCTTGCATGTATGTGAATTGAGATGAAGAGTTGCGGGGTGTTTGGCTACTCACTTCCATTCAATTTCCTGTAGTGCAAAGCATTGCTTGGTGGTCCCATACCTACACTGTTCTCAGCAGTCACTACGACTTTGTATATGACCTCTGCCACAAACTGGGAGTTATTAAGATCATACTTCATCTGTTCTGCTGCCACTAGAATTTCAATTGGACCCATTAAATGAGCAGATTCCAGTAAATTGTCACTCGTTGGGCTACAATAATCAAATACATGCAGCTAATGAGAGAGTGAGTATCTCTACGTAATACCAATTGAATACAGTCCCAATACCTGGCTTTTATTTTGTATTGAATTATTTCAGCTCCATTTTCTGAAGGTCTGGTCCAACTAAGAAGATTCCTATTCAGGGTCACAGTAGAAGCTTCAGGAATTCCATCTACCACATTAAAAATAAGTCTTATAAGTATTATATTATAATTATTACGACGTAAAAAAATAAATAAATAAATAAATAAAAATTAAATAAAAAGAAGAAAGAAAGCTAAATATTCATGGTTAATTACTTATATGTATTATAGTCCTTCCCCCCCCCCCCCCCCCCCCCCCATAATTATTATACTTCCTATGTTACTGACATATAATTGTTTTTATTATTATAGTACTAACTATTCCAGATGCTCATTTTCTAGGTACTGAGTTGATTTAACAAAGTTCAGTGCTAGGATAATGTGTATATCTCTTAGCTATACCTCCTGTCCTCACACACAAGGTGCACATCCCACAGCTATCGTTTCTGAGGACATTCTGGACAAATCTGCAGACACGCACATCATATGCAGTGTTTGGTTCAAGAGTGCTTAGCAGGAAAGTCTCCTCTGTGATAAAACCCTACACAAAAGAGCACCATTATGTAGGTAATTTGAATGAGCCTGGTTGAGGAAAATTCACAATGCATCCTTAGTTATAACTGAGTTGTTATGTAGATCCTTAATTTTGGTTGTTGCAATCAATAACAGCTTCCTCTGTATCATATTCATAGGGTGTGAAGTGATGAAAAATGAAGTGATCAGGTATATAATTGTGATAGTGTGTCATCACATCAAGGTGGGTCTGGGAGAGGGGACACCTATGTAACAGTTAAGATGGCCATAGTAGTAACAGCCAGTGGTGTGACTGCATGGTTAGGCTAGGTTTTAATCTGACCACTTTTTCACTCGGAATGCATTAGATATGTAAGGTGTAACCAAAACTTCCCCTATAGAGAATGCACCAGCTTCGATTTAGTAAGCAGTTCTAAAGCCAAAACTCAGTGGCATGCCTTAATTGTGACTACAGAAGAAAGTCCCACAGTTAATGATGTTATTTGTTCAATCATCATCTATAGCTAGCCTTGTTTCTAGTAGCAAATTACATAATGGAATGATCATTTTTGGTTGCTAGGCTGTCTTCCTGTCTGCATAAACATCCTGTCACAATCTTAAACAAGGGGAGACACCCCTGTGGTTAACAGTGATACTGTATATCTATAGCTAGGTCTTCAGAACAAGGATACCCAAGAAGATGTATGATGTGCTTACCTCGTGGGGTGTTGAATATGATGAGGTATTTATTGGCTTGTATTCCACAATATATTGGCTTGGTTGTACAATGTCATCACGAGACCAAGAAAGTAGTCCTGAAGTGTTGGTGAAACTGCTTATCATTAGCCTTGATTCCCACTCTCCTGGATCATTGGCTATAGCAGAACATTGCTGAGTGCACTCTTGCTGCAGACCAAAGACATATGAAGATAGCTATAGCAGATTTAGGCTCTCCAAATATGCATTCACATAATATGCATATATACATAACAATTACGTGCAATAATAAAATGTGTCGTCTAGACAGGTTGATCGTGATCAGAACACTTTTTATACATGGTGTGTGGGTGACGCCAAAGATGCTGCCTATTTGTATCATCATCTCAGCTATATATATTTATGCACTAGCTACCTGATGATTAAGAAGGAAGTGTGGCACCCAATATCTTTATAAGGTTGACTAAAAATGTAGTTATGTACGTATAAGGTTATTTTAGGCTGTAGTGTCTGAGCACAGTAGCTAAGGACTCTAGCTATTCTACGTATCTGAGGGCCTGAAGGTTTCTAAAACCACTGGCTGAGGTAGCTATCTGAATCAGTGAGGATGCACTTATTGTTGTCATAATTTTTTGATTCATAAGCAGGGTTGTACACAGGAGGGTGTTTAGTGGGTTCTGCAGAAACCCCCTTTCACTTCAGTGAACTAGCTGTATTGATGTGCTGACAGATAGGGACCAGTATTAGCGATGCTGGCATAATAGGTACTCCCAAACATCACAATATAATAGGTGAAATTTAAAGGCCCCAAAATAGCATGATAGACTGATGCCTACTGATGGAGCACATGAATGAATATTGGAGTACAATGAACATCATTGTTGGCGAAAAATGTCATTGTTCAATGATTATTGGAAGTGAAAAAATGCACAAGTTGCCTCCCCCCCTCCCCCCCCCCCCCCCCCCCCCCAATAGTTTGTCTGCTGTGCATAAAAAATAAAGTTCTGAGAACCTCCTTTAGCTATACAAAAGTATGTGTATGCTCCTGATAAGCATTAAAATTAATGTTGTCTTGCAATTGGTATCATGCATGGCACACATTATTCAGTACTGCTGCAGCTATACAGAATGGTAATGAAATGATGCTATCAAACATTGATAGCTAATAGTGGAATGGAATTTGCAACTGCATGTGCATGCAAAACCTGCAGCACTTGGACGTAGCTAAATGTAGTCAGTAAACTTTTAAGGAGTGAAACTACGTACTAGCTAGCTATGAATCTCAAAGAATCTCTAGATCCACCATAACATAACCACTTGAGGTAAAAATTATTATTGTCTGAGGTTAGTAGCTAGCTAGCCTATATTCTAATTTCCCAACCTCCTCCATGCATGTAGCTAGCTATGACAAGAAGGTTTATAAGGATAAAGTTGCAATGAACATCATCCATAGACACCACCATCAGTCCATCATTAACGGTTATTATCACACCATAATATTATAATAACTGCTAGTTAGTTACCTATTATTATGCTCACCTGAAATGCCACGTGTGCTTGATACATCAGTATTATCCAAGATAAAAACATGATTATAGCAAAATAAACTTGCAATTCTGAGTAAAAAATCCGCTTCAGCTGAAATCAAATGATTCCTCAAGCTAGCAGTCTGGAAGGATATAGCTAAGTCTAACTGAAAGCATGGGGTTATAAATAATAACCACACAGGAAAGTCAACAGGAAGTTCTTTGCTTTAGCTATACTGTAGCTATAATTATTATAGCTATTATGTATCATGCTCCTAATGCATACTCCTCATGTTGTAGGTAGCTAGATAATACCATAATTAATGACATTAGCTACATAACTACTTTGAAATTATAATAATTATATATAAAGAAGATAGCAACTATGAAAAAAACAACAAAACAAACAAGATGGTGTCTGGATTACATTCATATCAGTGGCGTAGGAACAGGGGTGGCCAGGGCCACATCCTTATTATATAGCAGCGCCCTGCACACGCATAATGCAAGTGTTATAAAAGTGCTTGTGGTAAGAATTACAATTTACAGCTTCCCACAAACCACAGGCATAGTCATGTTAGTAGACACATGGTCGTTTTGAGCAGGATGTCATCTAAGCAGTTTTTTCAGGACACCACGGCCCTCAAGGTTAGCATAATCTGCGCGCATTATCTAGGTCACCCTAAGGAAAACCATCCTCCTACGCTACTGTATATATAGGGACCACTCCATCATGTAGCTGAAGGCATCAGTTCCTCTCCCCTAGTACTCGAGCTCCAACTGTATTATAGCTAGACTCAGTACCTAGCCTCTACACAGTCACACTGGTAAGTTCATAGTGTCATCTGGTCACATCAACACAATATGTGTACATATTTCAAAAATCATTTCTGTTCATGTGGTGAATGAAAATAAACAAACAAACAAACAAACAAACAACTAAATGAATAAAAAAAATTATGAAGTCGTGAATGAATCATAAAAAAACAAAACATAAATAAGTGGCTATATAATAAGTTAATTAGCTATAGCACAACCAGACCCAGTTCTTTCCTTTTTCTTGGGAAAAGGAAAGAATCGGGTCTGACTATGCCAGACTAACTAGCTACATAGCTAATATGTCATGAGTGGATCCATTTTTGGTTGACAATACATAAGCTGAATACTGAAAAATGCAGTTTAGGCAAAATCAATGTGGTGTAGTAGCTGATGCATGATCTTGCATTAGGCAGCAGAGATTCTTGTTGATAGCTAGTCGGAGAGACTGGTGTGAATTATAAGAGAGCTACATTACGTGATGTTGTGCAAATAACTTCAGCATTCTGATCATACAGAGTTTGAAGTATTAATGATACTTGAATTGCAAATTAAGAGTTTGCTGATTAAGCTTTAGTAAATTTTTGTTACTATCTATTAATATTAGTGATTGCCAGCAGTTACATTATTAATACATCACACATTAATACCCATTAACTTATATCTTGTATGGAACCATGGACAGTATTGCAGTGGACATTCCTTTCTGTGGGAAATTGAACAAGATTCGAAACGTTCCAACCAACTTAGTAGCTAGCTACTGAGCATGTGAAGGATAGTAAGTTATAAATTCCAAAAATTGTTAGTATTGATGTAGTATGCAGTATTATGTGATACATCGGAATAAATAGTGTATGATGGCTTCCATTCACAAAGGTTAGCTAACTAGCTTTCCTCATTGAGTGGTGGTGTCTCATCCACACTAGTGAAATCCAAATAATCAGAGACTTTAACTAACTGACATGTCAAATCCCTAACTATATCTTCGAAGGTAGGTCTCTTCTCAGACTCTTCCCAGCAATTTAGCATCATTGAATACCTGACAACAACAATAATAAAAAATTAATATAACTGCTTCTGAATCTCTAGCTACTCATTCTAGCTCATATACTCACACTAACTCCTACTACTGTGGGAGATTAATAATAGCATGTATAGCTACTATCATAGCTATATAGTACATATTATATATTGCTAGCTACCAACTAGCTATAACTGCAAAAACACAGCTTTTGTGCGTCAATGCATGGCTCCTCTTGTCAGTCAATTGATTGACATGGTACTGAACATACACAGCTCAGTTAGCCATCACAATTCCAGTCAAAGCTGTACTTACATGTCATCTGAGCATGCTGCATTGAATGGCTTTTTCATGCGGTAACCAGTTTCCAAGTGTGAGAGTAAATCACTTGGATGTAATCCTGGATAAGGGGTTCTCCCTCCACTAAAGATCTCCCAGCAAGTCACACCAAATGACCACTAGAAAAAAAATCAATTTATGGTAGCTACACATTATTTCTACAGCCCTATTTTATATAGCTAAAAGTGGCACTTCTGAATAACAATAAAGCAATTTAAGTTTTAACAGGGCTGGATCCAGGGTGGGATAACAATCACACCTGTGACCATCCATACATTTGTCACTTTAAAGAAAATCGAATGTAATGCAGCACACAATCACCTTACCCCCAAGCACTCCTTTGCCTCCACTCACATGTACAGTGCATGAAGCAAGTTACACCCTAGTATCAGTCCTACGTACCACTTACATGTAAGTATACATACACAGCCCTGCCAGTGAAGCCAACATGGGTCCTCCAAGAAAATTCCCACACCATTATGTTCCTTTGCACTTTCTCCAAGTTTTAAAACCCCACCTAACTAGCTATACATGTCTAAAAAATGTGATAGTACTTGAGAAAAGGGGTCAAATTCAAAATGGAGTTATTGGTATCATTCTAAAGCTCTTAATCTGGAGATTTACATGGCTTTTAAATCAAATTTATATACCATTTTTGTTCCTGAGTTGTACTTAATTGAATTTTACATTTCATGTACATTTTATATGTAGCTTGTAAACTTTACAAGTGCTTAACAGCTTTTAACGTTTTGCTTTGTGTGATAAGACTAAAATGATCCAGCCCTGCTTAGTGCATAACCGTTGTTTTGACTTCTAGGATTCAGTCATCCTTTAGTTCAAAATTGTATCATACATAGCTATTGTGCCTTTATAGTGACTGTATTATAGAGTCTGTAATCATTGCAGTGGAATCACCAACAATAGATACTCTAAAAGAGGACAAACCCCTAACAAAAAACAACAACAAAACAAAACAACAACAACAACAACAACAACTCTTCTTGTAAACACTCTATAAGAGTTTGTATAGAGTATAGCTACTAAATAATCTCCAAAGAGGACAACCTCTCTACATATGATGGATAAAAGGATGGGTCCCAAGTGTGTCCAAATAAAGCTAATTGATAATGGCTAGTTTTGTATGTAGCTATAATGTACATACCACATCAGATTTCTCTGAGAATATTCCATCACTGATACTTTCAGGTGCCAGCCACTTAACTGGGAGCTTGATAATTGAAGACTGATCTTGTCTGTAATATTCCTTTGCTGCACCAATGCTTTTGGATAATCCAAAGTCAGAAACTTTGATCACAAAGTTAATATCAATCCTACAGAAAAAGAATTACAAGAGAAACAACATGTACATATATCTATAGCCTGTGTGTTCGAGCTTATACAAACCAAAGTGGGTAATTCTGGGTGCATACTGTGACTTTTAAGACATCTAGCTAAGCCTTGCTATTGCAAGAGATATGTTCTCACAACAGGCATAGAATAGCTACATCGAGATATTCATCTTAGATGTGAGTTCATTTGTCTCAGAAGTTTGAATTAACTATGTGGCTTAATTAATCTCTACCATGTGCAATATTTGTTTCTTGCATCCTAGCTAATTTGGCACATACGTACATGCAATTCCTTGCAGCCAAGTCTCTATGAACAATGTTATTCCTTGCAAGATACTCCATGCCCTTGCCAACTTGGATGCTTATGTCTATCAACCTTTTTAGCACAGCTTCCTGTTGAAAAGAAAACATTGTATAATTTTATGTATACAACTTCATGATACATAATTAGCTAAAGACCTACCACATTTTCAGCACCTGCATCCACTACTAACGATTCTCGATGGTCCTTCAGGTAAGTAAGAAGACTGCCATTTGCCATAAAGGGCATGATTATGTAAGGGGCAGGGCCTCCATCCAGACAAACTCCTGAGAGCTTCATGATATTAGGATGTTTGAAACTTTGCATTCTGGCACATTCTTCCAATAGGCTCCTCACCAACTCTTCTTCAGCAAATCCTATTAGATGCATTAAGACCTTTGAGGTTATGTAAGTTTTTAGCTATAAGCTATAGTGGTTTCTTATTCACTACTTCACCAAAATTTGCAGATCAAAAATAAGAGACCTATGTTCTTGTGAATAGTAGCAGATTATGTTAACAGCAACAAAAACAATAACAAACAAAAACAACAACAACAAAAACAACAACAGTATATACCACAATCAGGATAGCTCAATAGAAGTCTTATCATAAAGAATTGCACGGCTGCATTAATTTTTGAGCAAAGTAACACCCATCAAATACAAATGCACCCACTAATCACTAAATTTAGAACCCACAAATTAGGTGTCCTTTAAGTAACTTACCTTTTAGAGTCTTAATTGCAACAGCGACATTAATTTGTCCGCCTACAAAAATGCTTTTGATTTGTCCCTTATAAACAATCCCAAATTCACCTGCAATACAATAGTAGACAATTAGCTATTGATAAATACCCGACCTTATACGAAATTTCACTGTGTCTCCACTTATATTATTGGCATTGATTAGCTACCAAGTTAATGCTCACTAAATTACTCAATATAGAGCATCTCAATAATGTTTTGTAATCACGTTATAGTCATACAGAGATTTAACAGTACCTTCTCCAATAATCTTTCCAAGCTTTAAGTTACAGGCAGGAATGATTTGAGACTCTGGGAGATTGTGTCTGAATGAATTCTGAAGTCTTAATCCCATACCTATAAAAAGAATATATAATTAGCTAAGCTTTTATTCAAAAGGTGAGCTGATTATTAGCTTACCATAATTATTATCATTATTTGGTCTCCCACTGCATCAAGAAATAGAATTACAAATGACATTGCTATGATGATCAGATTGATTGCTAAACTACGTATAAGGAGGTATTGGTCTGGATTATCAAGCACTTACTGGACAATATAAATCTGAGAGTCTTGAGTTTGATGAAGATTGCTGCATATAAATATTATTATGCTGATTTAATAATAGCTAGCTTCCATAACAACAACAACAACAACAACAGCAACAATAACAATAATAACAATACTAATGCAAGTTTATGGGCAATGCATAGCTTTACATCCTGTATAAATAGTTGTACCTCAGATTATTAGATTGCGGCTTCTTATGATGCTGTTTCCTTGACCTGTACTTGTAATGAAGCAGAAGAATAATGGCTGCTGCTATCACCAGTAGCAACAGACCAACAACTGCACCAATAGTTGAAGCAATAATAGTAACTTGGGATACTTCCTGTCCATTTCCTGCAAAATGTAATAATTATAGTTCATGATCAGTATTGGGTACATGATCAGTATTGTGCATGTGTCATTGAACATGCTTACTACTCAAGGTAATTGTTGAGTTACTGCATTTAATAATACACTGTCCTATCTTTCCATGTTCAAGAACCAAGGGTATGACAAAAAGTGAATTGACTGCTAGCTATTACTATTGTGATATAATTAAAGGACCACTTCAAGGAAAAGTTCTCTGGATATCAAAGGACTTATCCACAACTATTGTAATGAGTACAGTAATTAACTCTTAACTAAAGGCCTTCTCTTAATACAGGGGGAAATGAAGGGAGGCTACAGTTTGAGACACAGTGGCGGCTTTGTTTGTCTGAGAGCTATACCATATTCTCGGGAGCATAAGTACCGGTACTTCTAATCGAATTCATAATTGAAATGGGTACTTATATTCATGTGGGTACTTTTAATTGCAGGGTACTACAAGATGAGTGTTAATGATGCAGAACAGATTCGTTGGACAATGACTATACAGTTTAGCTAAATAATGTTTCATAGTTCAAGAGTCATCTTTTTCTTTCTTTAAGTTCTTCAGCCCCTTCAGAATCTGCCTCACTGCACGGGTACTTTTATATGTGGGGTACTTAAAATTGAATGGGTACTAATATACAAATATAAGGTGTTGCCTGGCAACAAGGTACTACTATTCACATGGGTACTGGGTACTTATGCTCCCGAGAATATGGTATAATAAGTCACTGTCTTCACTTTTTCTCTTAATTATGTTTGCTTAAGAACTTCATCATACCCTCACCTTCTTTTCATCCACTCTAGCAGTACTCCTATTTATATGAGACAAAAAATTTCTTCTAAATAAAAGGTTAAGTAGGGATAGCCATAAAATATAGCTGCATTATTACTATTCCTATCACTCTCAGCCCTCCTAATTTCAGTAACCACACCTATATCCAACTTAAATCCCTACTTCACTCCCCCTTCAGCAACAACAAGTGAGTCAAGTAACCATCCATCACCAAACTCAAGAACCACAGCAATATTACCAAAATACTATTCCTACTTCACTCCTAGGATGCCTAATAGGAGTGAAGTAGGAATAGTATTTTGGTAATATTGCTGTGGTTCTTGAGTTTGGTGATGGATGGTTACTTGACTCACTTGTTGTTGCTGAAGGGGGAGTAAAGTAAGGATTTAAGTTGGATATAGGTGTGGTTACTGAAATTAGGAGGGCTGAGAGTGATAGGAATAGTAATAATGCAGCTATATTTTATGGCTATCCCTACTTAACCTTTTATTTAGAAGAAATTTTTTGCGCTCACTTGTTTCCATTCTTTTTCTTTGTAATTAGATAGCTATAGAAATTCATCAGTATAACATAACCAATTTATTATCTTCCTCTTGTAGGTACATAGCGCTGATGATCAACAATTGAAGAAATTTAATATCAAACTTAACAGCAATAGCAATGTTTGCATGGCAAAACCTACCATACTGATTCCGAAGTATTTTTACTCAAGGAATTTAACTTATAGCTACATTTCATATTACAAAATCGCTTAAATTCATGATATTTTATATGAAATCAAAGTTGACATGTTTTTAAAATATCAGGAATTCACTCTAACTGAATTTTAGCACTATCTTAGACTATTCAAGACAAAACTACTGAGACACTCAATTTATCACTTTCAACAAAATTTTCATACATGTGTCTGGATCACGTGATCAAAACTCAATGAATATGATTATGATACATAGTAAGAAATAAGAGTCCATAACAATGTTGGAGGTGCACACACTGGCATGATGAAGTGAGCAGACTACATAGCTACAGCCATGTAGGATGAGCATGTATACTGAGGAATGACTGGAACACCATCTGACCAGGATAGATAGTTAGCTAAACTTGAAGAACTAGCTTAGCTATGGGAGCCTGAGATCAAAATTCACACTGACAGGTTGGAGGCACTGGCATGGTGAAGTGACAGAGCTAAGTACTGACTATGTGTAGGATGAGAATCTGTACTGAGGAATGACTGAAACACCACCATCTGACCAGAAGAAATAGCTAGCTAAAATCTCAAAGTTGAACAGCTCTAGCTAGCGCGCACCTACGCGGCCCCGCCCCTTAAAAATGGTGAAGAAAGATTAGCTAGTGTTGGATATCACTGAATTGTGAAATAGAACTGTAGTGAAAACTAATAGCAAAAGATCAGCCTCTAGGTGCCGCTCTATCTGATTGCCATGTTATAATTGTGACAACTATAGCCAGTTAGTCAGTACGCCGATCTAATGACCTTTGACCTGCCATCCCTACTTAGAGAGTGCTACCGCACTCTCTGATAACACCCCTGAGTTTAATGCTTTTTTCAAGGCAGAAGTAGCTTCAGCATCGGCCTCTTGGCAGAAGCAGCCATTATACTAAAAATAGTCAGCTGTTCAAATCTCACATGTGTACATGCATGTAAACAGCTAGTTATTCAACCACACATATGCATGCTATTATTTGAGTGGTGCTAGCTACTAGCCTTTTATCCAGGCTCTAAAATTATGTGGAGGTGGGAAGCAGTACTGCATCATGCGTCACAGAAGATTACTCAAAGATTACAAATCCACTGAATCATGAGGGTAATTTTTGGCTCATGCACGAACAGTGGGTACTAGGCTCTTTTGTCTGCCTCCACAAAATTTTAGAGCCTGGGGATGAGGCTAGCTAGCTACTAGCTAATACTATTTAGCAGTAAAGTGTGGGAGGCTATAATATAGTTCAAGGGTGGCCACAACATGGGAGTTTGAATGTGGAAAGATGGTAAGAGCAGATGCCAATAAAATGTTCTAATCTAGAGGAAGATTTAAGGAACGGAGAGGTACGTACATACATATGTAGCTATACCAAACTTTTACAGTTCCATTATACATAGCTACTAGCCTGGAGGAAGCAATTTTGGATCAATCAGGCCACGCCATAATTATGCCAAAGTGGAGTCTGGGGGCATGCTTCCCGGAGGAAATTTTGAATTTTTGATCTCTTTGGATTTGCATCTTGTGCAATTCAAGAGGCACAACTAGGGCTGAATGGGATACATCACTACTTATAATTATTGGTCCAGTAAATGCCTGACCATTCCTCCAGTCCTGTTAAAGTCATGCACCTTGATTCATTAATACTCACTCTGAGTAACTGTGTTGTTCATTATGTCATCAGGAGTCACTGTAGGTGCGTCTGGTGGACAGACACTCCCATCGTTATAGAATGCCACTTCAGCAAGGTGTACCCAGTCTGAGTCAGGCCTGACTGTTGTGAACAGTAAACCAATTACTGATTGATTACTGGAATGTGGTATACACACTCTCACTAAGGATTCACATGAGGTGACCATGGGATTGACAGTAGCGATGGGAGTACCTGCTTGTGATATATCACTAGCTTGCAGAAGTGAAATAGTTCGAGCAGATATTCCCCACTCTGGACAATTGAACATGAAAATCTCCACTCCATTTATTCCACTATAACCTGGTGTGGTTGTAAAGTCAAAAGCAATGAGTATACTTATTCCTGGCTGTTGTGGCTGCAATGTAAGCAGCTCATTTGCCCACATGTTTCCATCTAGGGCCATCAGTGTGGGGATGTTTCCATCATACAGTACACTAGATGACGGTGTAGAGCATATGAATGTTCCCCCATCAACACTAGTAGCATTTGAGCAATTTGCAGTGATAGATGAGCCATTCACTGATTGTATTGGAGCAGTTCGGAAGAATCTGTAGAGTGTTGGTATTACTTGTGCTAGAAAATAAAATTAATTCGAAAAACATCACAGTGACTCTACTTTAATAATAGTGCTCTGGTGCACTATACCATTGCTGTCAGGACATACTAGCAAAAATTCTAATCAGTGTCCTTCTTATGACTTAATTTGCTACTACAGTGCAATCTCTGACAGAGGAGTGACACTCCAAACCTATCAATCTCCCTTTGTATGTATACTATAGCTATAATTAGCTAAACAAAATAATCTCCACCTCTTCATAAAGGACAGAAGACCCAAGTGTTCATTATTCAGAGGTTCCGGATAGCTACACTTTAAGACTCTACCCAATTCTAGCTAGCAGCCCCACTGATAGCCTAACCAATAAAAAAATATACACCTGTGGATGGCAATTGATATACGTAAATGGATAATGGATTAATTAAATTCTTGTAAAGGATCATCGACATCAAATTTGCTAGTACTACTACATCATGTCAAGCTATGTGCCTCTGCACAGGAATTATTTTCTCAATGATATTCAGTCAGTCTAGCAAGATCACAGCTAAACTAGTGAAGAAGCAGTGATCCCAGTGAAAGCAGTGATCATAAAGCATAGTGAAAGCAGTGATCACAGTGAAAGCAGTGATGAAAGCAGTCAAGGAGGCGATTGGCATGGTGGAGTTCCAGGAAGCTATCTCATATTCAGGGGATTACAGAGGAAAATCAGTGATTCAGTTCCAGGAAGCTACTGTAATCACTGCTTTCATTGATCACCACTTGATCAGAGCTCTATAGCTATATCTCAGAGACCAATCAACAATGAAACTCATAGCAGTAGCTTTATAAATGAACTAACTACTCAAACAGAACCAGTTAATTATGTTCACAGTTAGTGCCGTTGATTTTTGGTTCTATGGAAGTTTATGGAAAATGGCAAATCTCTATAGCATTTATATACTTCACCAGTTCCTTGGGAAAACCCACAGCAGCGGGTAGGCCCTGTTATAAGCTAGTTAGTGATACCTAAATATCAAATGCTTCTATAACCGTTAGGCTGCGTGCAAGTTTCAGAAAATGTATGGCTTCCGGAATCATTAGCAATGAATACATGCACAGGTGCTAACATGAAAATGCCCCCAGATAAATGAGAAAAAAATAACAGAGAAGAATTTGGCTGTTTAGCAACTTACTTCGATTTAATTTCCTGTAGTACACAGCATTACTTGGTGGTCCCACACCCACACTGTTCTCAGCAGTCACTACAACTTTGTATACAACCTCCGCCACAAACTGGGAGTCATTAAGATCATACTTCATCTGTTCTGCTGCTACTAGAATTTCAATTGGACCCATTAAATGAGCAGATTCCAATAAATTGTCACTCGTTGGGCTACAATAAATCAAATACATGCAGCTAATGAGACAGTGAGTAGCTAACTATATGTAATACTGATAGAATGCCTCCTATATGTATCATAATAGCTACCTGGCATTTATTTTGAATTGAATTATTTCAGCTCCATTTTCTGAAGGTCTGGTCCAAGTGAGGAAATTCCTATTCAGGGTTATAGTAGAAGCTTCAGGAACTCCATCTGCCGCATTATTTTAAAAAATTAATAAGTATAATAAAAAGAAGAAAGAAAGCTGAATGTCCATGGCTAATTACTTCCTATGTCACTGATTAACTATGATAGTATTCCAGATGCTCATTTTCTAGGTACTGAGTTGATTTAACAAAGTTCAGCATTAGGATAACGTGTATATATATTATAGAGGTAGTTACTGTACCAATTTCCTATACCTCCTGTCATCACACACAAGGTGCACATCCCACAGCTATCATTTCTGAGGGCGTCCTGGGCAAATCTGCAGACACGCACATCATATGCAGTGTTTGGTTTAAGAGTTCTTAGCAGGAAAGTCTCCTCTGTGATAAAATTCTACACAAAAGAGCACCATAATTACTATAGGTAATTTGAGGAAAATTCACAATGCATCCTTAGCTATAACTTAGCTAAAGTGGAATTGTTATGATAGATTCCTAGTTTTGGCTGTTACAATCAGCTTCCTCTGTATCATATTCATAGGGGTGGAGTGACAAAAAAATGAAGTGATTAGGTATATTATTGTGACTACTATATAGTATGTCATCACATCAAGGTGGGTCTGGGAGAGGGGAACCTATGTAACTGCTAAGATGGCCACAGTAACAGTCAGTGGTGGAGTGACTGCATGGCTAGGCTAGGTTTCAATCTGACCACTTTTTCACTCTGAATGCATGTTACTTGGTGTAACCAAAACTCCCCTAGCTAGAATGCACCAGCTTCAATTTAGTAAGCAGTTCTAAAGCCAAAACTCAGTGGCATGCCCTATTTTATGATGTGACTACAGAAGAAAATCCCACAGTTAATGATGTTGTTTATTCAATCATCATCTATAGCTAGCCTTGTTTCTAGTAGCAAGTTACCAAAAATTACATAATGGCATTATTATTTTTTGATTGCTGTCTTCCTGTCTGTATAAACATCCTGTCTTAAACAAGGGGAGATACCCCTGTGGTTAACAGTGATACTGTATATCTATAGCTAGGTCTTCAGAACAAGGATACCCAAGAAGATGTACGATGTGCTTACCTCGTGGGGTGTTGAATATGATGAGGTATTTATTGGCCTGTATTCCACCATATATTGGCTTGGTTGTACGATGTCATCACGAGACCAAGAAAGTAATCCTGAAGTGTTGGTGACATTGCTTATCATTAGCCTTGATTCCCACTCTCCTGCATCATTGGCTATAGCAGAACATTGCTGAGTGCACTCTTGCTGCAGACCAAAGACATATTATGAAGATATAACAGATTTAGGCTCTCCAAACATGCGTTCACATAATGTATATACATAACAATTACATGCAATAATAAAATGTGTCATCTTTTCATGAGATCATGATCAGAACACTTTTTGTACATAGTGTGTGGGTGACACCAAAGATGTTGCCTATTTTTATCACCAGTTCAGCTATCAGGGTCATACACAGGAGGATGTTTAGTGGGTTCTGCAGAAACCCCCTTTCATTTCGGTGAATTAGCTATATTGATGTGCTGATACGTAGATAGGGACCAGTATTAGCTATGCTAGCATAATTTCAGCTATGACAAGAAGGTTTATAAGGATAAAGTTGCAATAAACATCATCCATAGACACCACCATCAGTCTATCATTTAACTGCTATTATCACACCATAACAATAATAACTGCAAGTTAGTTATCTATTATTATGCTCACCTGAAATGCCACGTGTACTTGGTACATCAGTATTATCCAAGATAAAAGCATACTTATAGCAAAATAAACCTGCAATTCTGAGTAAAAAATCCACCTCAGCTAAAATCAAATGATTAGCAGGATATATAAGTCATACTGAAAGCATGGGCTTATAAATAATAACCACACAGGAAAGTCAGCAGGAAGTCCTTTGCTTTATACTGTAGCTATAATTATTATAGCTGTTATGTATCATGCTCCTAATGCATACTCCTCATGTTGTAGGTAGATAATACCATAATTAATGACACTAGCTACATAACTACTTTGAAATTAATAGAGTTGTTATAATAATTATAAAGAAGATAGCAACTATGAAAAAACAACAAAACAAACAAACAAATAAAAAAGGATGGTGTCTGGATTACATTTATAATAAGGCAGTTCCTCTCCCCTAGCTAGTACTCGAGCTCCAGCCCTATTATAGCTAGACTACATACCTAGCCTCTACACAGTCACACTGGTAAGTTCATAGTGTCATCTGGTCACATCAACACAATATGTGTACATATTTCAAAAATCATTTCTGTTCATGTGGTGAATGAAAATAAATAAACAAACAAACAAACAAACAACTAAATGAATAACAAAAAAAAACATAAACAAGTGGCTATAATAAGCTAACTAGCTATAGCACAGCCAAACCTGGTTTGTTCCTTTTTCTTGGGAAATCGGGTCTGACAAAATGACCATCTTCACTTGCAAGGTGTAAGGGAGTGTTTTATTATCATCTGTGCATGAAGGGTCGCAGTGACATGTTTTGATGAGATAGCACACTACGTCTTGGTGACCTTTTTGACTTGCTTGAAGAAGAGGAGAAGAACCGTATTGACCTGTATTGGTTGGACAGAGCTTTAAGTCTTCAATAAAGTACTTAATGACAGGTAGATGGCCATTAATTGAAGCCAAATAAAGAGGAGTATTACTGCTTCTATTCTTGATTAATGGGTCGAAATAGTGAGGTATTTCACTACAGTCAAGTGACCTTCTTGACTTGCAGCATATAAGGGAGTGTTTTTAGTCTCATCTGTGGTTGAAGGGACACAGTGACAAGTTTCTATGAGATGACGTACAATGTCAAGGTGACCATTTTGACTGGCATCACATAGAGTAGTACCCCATTGACCCTACTGTTAGGATCACATTTCAAATCTTTGATGAAGTACATGATAGCTAACAGCCAATCCCCCTTTTAGAGCAGCAAAATGAAGAGGTGTATTGTTATCCTTATTCTTGAACAACATTAAATTTTATGTTCCACAGTGAGGTACTTTACTATTTCTAAGTGATCACATTGACTGGTAAGATGTATAAGGGAGTTAACATATTTTCATTTGTGCATGAAGTCACAGTGATTGAGATACAGCATGACATCAAGGTGACTGTTTTGACTGGTAGAGATGTTCTCTCCATTATTGTGATTCCTCATCAATTGCAAAGAAGAGAACCAGAGGTATGGACACGTATTCAATTGCTTTAAGGCTACTATTAGCAGGTAATTTTAGCTATTACAGAGTTTAAGTTGATATTGCTTAATACATAAAGGAAAAAAATATTTATTCTAAATAAAAAAGAGAAGCAGGGATGGCTGTGTACAGTTCAAAAAGTTCAGCAACAAGAGAGTGAACTTCAGTCTAGTAACCCCTTAGCTACCCATCACCAACTACAAGCCAACTATTCCTACTTCACTTCCAATGACCATGTGAGATATAAGGGGAGTGAAGTAGGAATAGTTACCTCGTAGTTGGTGATGGGTAAGGGGTTACTTGACTGAAGTTCACTCTCTTATTGCTGAACTTTTTTGAACCGCACACAGCCATCCCTATACTTCTCTTTTTTATTTATAATAAATATTTTTCCCCTGCATCCTTCCAAGTAGCTATAGGAACTGTTCCTGCACTAATCATGAAGTGTAGGAACTGTTCCTGCACTTATAGGAATGGTCCCTCAGTTGTTCCTGTACTTTCAGTTGTTGGTTTTTTGGTTATTATCTATTCAAGATAATGGAACTTCAAGGAGCACAGTAGTCCAGAACCAAGACGATCATAGTAAAACAGCTACAAGTAAGTGTGGCAAGAAAGGCCACCTAGCTAAAGTTTGTCGGAGCAAGGATAAGGATAAAACCCCACACCCCAGAATGGGCCACCCCCATTGTTCCTATGTTAAAGGGAGACAAACAGAGCGTGAGAGTGTGTAGAGATTTTAGTGTGACCATCAATTATCCAGTCTCTAAATTGAATAGGTACCTTATACCTCATGTCGAAGATTTATTTGCCACACTGGATAAGGGCAACACTTTTATTAAGCTTGACCTCAGTCAGGCATATCAACAATTGACACTCGATGCCAATTCCTGAAAATATGTTGTGATTAATACACACAAGGGCTTGTTTCAATTTACCCGTTTGCCTTATGGTATTGCCTCTGCCCCAGGAATTTTTCAGAAAGCAATGGAAAATTTACTATAGGGTATCCCTAGGGTGGCAGTGTATCTTGATGACATACTGGTAACCGGAGCAACAGATGCTAACCACTTAGCATCCTTAGAGGAGGTTTTGAAACGTACAGAATTGAGGGTCAAGAAAAACAAATGCAAATTCATGGCTTCATCCGTATCCTATTTGGGACATGTGATTGATGCTTCAGGACTCCATCCTATGCCAGACAAGATTAAAGCTGTGGAAGATACTCCAACTCCAACAAACGTCACTGAACTGAAATCGTATCTGGGCCTATTAACATACTATGGAGAATTTCTTCCGAATTTGGCAACTCGGCTAGTACCCTTATTTAAGCTCTTGGGCAAGAAGACCACTTGGAAGTGGAGAGCTGAACAGGACAAGGCTTTTTCAAGAATCCAAACGACTGCTTACATCATCACCACTACTTGTCCATTTTGACTCCAAGTTACCTCTTGTGTTAGCTTGTGACGCTTCAGCGTATGGCATCGGAGCTGTACTTGCACATCGGCTTCCGGATGGAGCAGAGAAACCCATTGGCTATGCCTCACGTACGCTCAATCCAGCAGAACGAAACTACTCACAATTAGAGAAGAAAGGGTTGTCATGTGTCTTTGGAATAAAGAAGTTTTATGCATATCTGTTTGGTCACCCCTACGAATTGATTACTGACCACAAACCACTCCTGAGTTTGTTAGGAGAGCACAAGCCAACTTCCCCGCAAGCTTCGGCCAGGATTCGCCGTTGGGCCCTGTATTTATCTGTTTGAATACACCTTGAAATTTCATAATACACAAGTTCATGGGAATGCAGATGCCCTCAATCGTCTGCCATTGCAGGTAGCACCAGTCACCAACCAGACTCCCCCAGAGTTGGTCTTGTTGACGGAACATCTGGACGAATCGCCTGTTACAGCTGCTCAAATTCGTGCCTGGACTGAGAAAGACATCGAGTTGGCTTCTATTGCACAGTTTCTCTGCTATGGCTGGCCAGATTCAACAGAAGATTCTACGGAGCTAACTCCTTACCTGTCCAAGAGAACAGAATTATCTCTGTATGATGGATGCATACTGTGGGGAACCAGAGTGGTCATTCCAAAACCTGGTAGAGCAGCAGTGTTGACTGAGTTACACGAGGGTCATCCAGGGATAGCAAAGATGAAAAGTCTTTCTCGAATGTATGTGTGGTGGCCAGGAATTTCAGCCGATATTGAGGAAACAGTACGTGAGTGCACCGAATGTCAAGTGAATCAAGCAACACCCCCAGTTGCTCCGTTGCAACCATGGAGCTGGCCAACTCGCCCCTGGGCCAGATTGCATTTGGATTATGCTGGTCCAGTTCAGGGAAAGATGTACCTGATACTCATCGATGCACATTCTAAGTGGATTGAAGCTTTCAATACCACATGCTACATCCAGTGCAGTGATTGATGAGTTGAGAACTGAATTTGCAAGATTCAAAATTCCCGAAAGCATCGTAACTGATAATGGTACCTGCTTCACCAGCACTGAATTCGAATCATTTTTGCAGAGGAACGGCATCAAACATCACAAATCTGCACCTTACCATCCAGCGTCCAATGGACTTGCAGAACGTGCCGTGCAAATTGTAAAGAAAGGCTCAATTGAAGAAGATTCGAAAGGGAAGTGTGAACGAACGATTGGCTCAGATCTTGATGTCGTATCGACTAACTCCACAATCAACAACTGGAGTCTCTCCAGCAAAGCTGTTGCTAGGGAAACAACCGAGGTCACGGCTGGATCTGCTAAAACCCAATCTAGCAAGCCGAGTCGAAAGTAACCAGTTAAAACAGAAGAAACAACATGATCGTAAGGCAAAAGAGCAGAAGTTGGACATTGAAGATGATGTATTTGATCATGGAGGCAACCGGTGGATACCAGGAGTGATCCAGAAGAAAACTGGTCCAGTTTCATTGTTAGTGAGACTGTCAGATGGTCAAGAACGCCGCTGCCATCTAGATCAGGTGTGAAAACGTTCTGTTGCAGTTGAAATACCTCCTGTGGTAGTTGAGCCCGAAATTGTCATTCCCTCTGTTATTCCCTCTTCCTTGCCAGTTAATCCCTCAGTAGCTACACCTTTGCTGGCTAATGATTCAGTGGTTGATAGTTCACCATCACCAGCTGTGGTTGATCCAGAACCTCCACCTGAACCTGAAACTCGAGTAAAATTTATCCAAAACGTGATCGCAAACCGGTAGAATGATTTGAACCTAAATGGTAACTATGTATGTGTTACGTTTTATCACTTGTCATTCAGTTGTCTTTTTTGTAGAAGTTGTAATAAAAAGTTCTTAAGTCACGACAGCTTTGAATTGACTAAGAAGGGGGCCTTAAAAAAGAAGTCTCGGGAATATCTACAAGCAAACATGAACTAGCTAATAGAACTCAGCCATTTAGTAACCTGGGAAGAGGTATTGAGAACAAAACTGAGTATATGTAGAAAGTGTGAGAATGACCAGGTCAGTGGTGTATCTAGAGTGGTACTGTACAGTCAGTGGACACTCATAATTTGAATATCTTGGGACCAGAGCCCATTTGGAGATTCAATTTAGTAAATGCATACCATTTGAATGGGACACTTTCTATTTAATGCACCTCAAATGGCAATGCAGCACTTCAGGGCAATCTGTTATGCAATACATAGCTAGCTATAGATAAAAGGAGATGAAGTTCAATCAGACATGAATATTATGACAGAAGTGGATGAAGACTTTTTACAATGTTTAATAGCAGGGTTCTCCCAGTGAAATTGATCAAAGCGGTGCTTGAATACCAATTTTGATATTTTTATGGCTCTTAAAATACATTGTTAATAACAATCATGAAGAACCCCATCAGAGTGGTGTTGTACCTCTCTGAGAACCCTGAATAGGCGAGTCAAACCAATCATTCCTTCATTCTTATAAACTTGACTATAGGATCTCCACTACTGGATGAGGCTGAGGTGACACCATGATAATATAATATTTCACCCAATAATTATATCTTAAGGGGGGCTCTGACATGACTACCACGTGTGTAAGTAAGGCTAAGCACTAATAACAAGATCATTATTGTGGAAAACAAGCTGAAAAACCACAAGAAGGTTAGGAATGTAACTTTGTACAGGTACCATACAAGCAGGAAAAGTCATAATAGTAAATAATTTATTCAATTGCATGTAGCTATAATAGCTAGTATAGGTAGCACTCCTGAAGAAAAATAATGTAGGCAATCTATGATTATTTCCAGCGCCAGATTCAGAGCCTATTCCAGAGCCAGTGTCACCGGAAGAGTCTGGCCCGAGCGAGACTAACTCCAGAGCTAGTCTGGGCTAGCAGACCTCCGGTACAAAGAGGTGCTGAGATCCAGACGAGTCCGAAGTGCAGTATTGAAGAGAGAGAGCCAGATTCTCCCAAGTCTGGCCAGGATCAGGGCTGCCTCACCGTGGGATGAGCGATCACTCGACTAACAGTACCGCATGGACAGAAAGACTTGGCATCCTGCCGGATATAGTGGGTGGGGCTGGGGTGGGGCTATGTATCGGTATACTTGCAGACGCCAGTAAATCCAGAAGAGTCCGTACTTGGCATGTTGTTTCCCCATGGTCTGGGGTAGACAGCTACGGATGGGATTAGGAAATCTTCAAAAACTGAAGTGATCAGCGCTTTCAGCAGTTCATTCTAAAGCTAGAAATTCGTGTATCTAGGAAGCTAGGTTATATATAGACAATTCGATCCGTAGTTGTCTTATAAGCATGCAAAGGAAGGATGTGAAACTTTTTTCAACATTGTAAGTTTAGCACAAAAAAAAGAAGTATTAATTTTAGTCCTTTTAGCTTCAAGCGGTGCTAGCCTCTCGGTAACTGCCCCGTTTTTCCTAGTTCTTGGGAGATCAGCGACCGTAGATAAGTCCTCCACTGTGGTCTCTGTAGCTTATCTCTGCAAGTGTCGGTAGTCTCGATATCAGTCCCTAGCAACCTGCAAAACAAGCGCGTGGGCGGGATGTCGGAGCCCCCTTAAGACAACTCAGTTAGCTGGTAGCTAACTGATTCAATTCCCTACAGGTATATGGACATCATAGTTTAATTTGGGACATAGCATTCGCTATACAGTAGCACACAAACAGGCTATCTTACCCATTTCAATATACCAAAAGCTAACTTCAACTAAACTATGGTAACTTGCCTCAAAGTAGAGAGAGAAATTCGTCTCTAAAATGAGTTGCTTGGTAGATACCACCCTAGAATAACTGTTTAGTGAGATTTTCAGAGAATTTAAGCAAAGAATAGCCTTAGATCCATATCAACACAGAATTTGTCAAAAATGGCCTAAAAAACAAACAAACAAACAAAAAAAAAAGTAATGAAGTTCACAACACTCAGCATCTAGTTACCATAATCAAGCTAGTGTATTGGTCTGTCAAATGGGCAATGTGAATATGCTATAGCCATTAATATAGACAAGGAAAATTCCTACACTATGGATATTCAATTGGTTTATTTCGGGACATACCGTATAGCGGGTATATTTCGAGGGGTGAAAGTTTCGCGATTAGACCTTTTTGTCTATTTCGCGGGGAAATCATTCACAGTTTAGATTTTGGAAAGAAAAAAAAAAAAAAAAAAAAAGCAAAAACTTGGCCAGCTAGCAAGCCAGCTAGCTGGTATGTGCGCGCGTGCATGAACGAACATCTAGCTAGCTAAAGCTTCGATGGCATGCAAATCTAGGCCATCTTTCGCTTGAGACTACTTTTTAGACAGGTTAAATTTAAAATTTAAAACGATATCTGGAGGTTGCCGTAGTTAGTGAAGTGCAGCGATCTTTTTCCGTGGCCGCATAGCGATGATGATAGATGTTCTGCCGCCTCGAGCTCATCATCATGATACTAGACTACGTACAGCGAGGTGAGTCTATCTGTTGTAGAGTCAGACACACGCAATGAATTCTAGCTGGCCCAAGACTAAATTTCTTCCATGTGATTCGCGTGGTTAAATATTCGCAGACAGAAGAGAAATCGCGAAATCCGCGAAACTTTCACCCCTCGAAATATACCCGCTATACGGTTAGTCTCTGTCCCAGCCCCCTAGCTCACAGCACTGGATGTATTGCATCACCAGCACGCGAGGAAGGGGTCTGGTGGTCAGGCTGCAGCGGTCACGGAACTGCGCCGGAATTCAGGCGCACCCAATGATTAGATTTCCATTTTACCACACATTAACTTTCGCGCGAAAAGGGGTGTGGTAGGTGAAACTTGATAATAATGGAGAAGAGGCCAGATGATAAGCAAGCTGCTGTGGATGAAGCAATAAAGTATGCCTGTTCAACTCTGAATGTAAGGCCACTACAACTTGTTTTCCTGTTTCTGGTCAGCCGCACGCATGTTTTAGAATGACATCAACAAATTGGGAAACATGCGGCATGCGTAGTAGCCTACAGTAAAGCAGCTGCCCGTTGTGGGAAGAATGAGATGTGACTTACACTTCTGTGCAACTGAATAGGTGAGGAAAATGAATATTTTTTTAACAGTGATAATGTAGCTAGAGCATTCATAGCTAGATTTTAAAATGTTTTTATTTATTTTTAGCAAACATGGCTTTAGTCAATTGCAGCGTCCTTTGTCGAAGTAATAATCGATTGATTTATCCTTGGAAGATTCTTGCAGTGAATGTTTCAGGTTGTACAGTACATCAATTTTTTGAGGAGACTGTACTCAAAGATTTAAAGAACCTGCAAGCTGAACTTACTGAATTAAACCTATGTGGTGCATTTATTGGGAAATCTAAAGATTCAATGGATAGTATTGATCTTTCTGTGCCCTTAGATATGGCTATACGGTCTTTTGGGTCCTTTTTACGATACCATGTCAATGAAGAGTCGATAATTTCACCTCAGCCTCTGAATGCCCTCACAATTTTAATGTCAAGCCAGCAATCTCACACCTTTCCTAACTTGAAAAATCCACCTAGGAACCATAAGGACAAACTCTTTAATGATTTAGTCAAATTTTTTGAAGAAAAGGAGCTTTATCATCCATCTTCTGAAACTGAATCCAGAAACAACCTAGTTAGAGTGCTTACTGATATTCTGTGGTATATCGATGGTCATCATGATGTATTCAAAGACCAATCCTGTCCAATTCCTCCGATTTTTTCTTCTTTCAATGGGTACAATGTTCCTGAACGCTCAAAACACCGGAAAAGAAGCCTGCAGAATCTATCTTCAGATACTTTGAAAGCCCATTCTCATTCCCTTTCCTCGTTTCCTTCTCCTTATTGGAAACGTAAGCACTGGCAAGGCTTTCATGTAGAAGTCCAGTCACTTGCTGGTAGCATAACTCAGTATACAGACTATCTGAATAGGCAGAACAAGAAGATGCTATTGCGGCATGTCTCTGAAGTTCCTATGAGAAATTTAGCTGATTCAATGAGTATTTCTTATCATAAAGCTACCACACAGTCATTACTTCCACTGTTTCTGAAATTGGATGCTGCAATTGAAAATGCTGGTGAGTATGATCATTTTTCTCTTAATGAATTCATTCCAGATGATCCAAGGAAACGATATGAATTTCTTCAATCATTATCGAGAAATGGAATCCGTTTTCCAATAATAATTTGTACTCATTCATCTGGTAACAACACTGGCAACACACATTTTGTATGGCGAGTGCCAAATACTGGACGAGTTGAGGAGATTTCCAGTCGAAGTCAGCAAGTTGTTGAACGCATTCGTCCACAACTTCCAATTTTCCACACACGTGTTATGCGTAAAACCATGTTCTCCAAATTTGGAAGAGTTGCTCCAACAATCAAACCATCAGTTTTACGGTACTTTTATCGTGATTTAACAGGAGATGCTTCTGCATCAAATGACTTGGGAGAAGCTGAAGTTAATGAAAGGGTAGAGCAATTGCTCCAAATGGAACCTGATGATTCAAATTTGATCATTGACCTTCGTGAAGTGAAACATCCTGAGCGTTGTACAAAGTATGAGGCATTTTGGAATGAAGCAGAAAAATTCTTGAATGAGGATGTAGGATTAGCTGTTGATGACCGCCGACACTGTCAGATAACATACTTATCTAAAGCCATCTCTATTCGTGACTTCCGTGAACAAGTCCAAGAACGTTGTCCAGAGGGAACTCTCATCCCCTGTGATGAGTGGTTGAGACTACAATTCTGGCCAAAAAAAACCGAGATTCAAAACAGCTGTCCATTACACTGGTCGACTTCAAGTGCGTTTCATGATCCAGGCAAGACAGTTCAGAAAAAGTCATGTAGACGAGCACTACACTGCTGCAATTTATAGATATTTCTGTGAGTTTACTGTTCAGTTCAGGGATATATGTCAGATGGTATGCTTGGATGATAAACACAGAATGAAAGTTGGTGAGCCTGGATTCCCAGTTGCAGCTGCAGAACGTGGTAGGAGAGTCTTGGTGAAAGTAGGAACAAGTTTCGAAGTTGCTGATCATGACTTTACAAAGTTCAGTTTGATCCCAAGTGTTATACTACAGAATGAAGTTCCTGATGATGTTACTGGTTCATGGTGCCGAGGAAAAGTACACGTCATCCTCAAAGAGGCTGCATTCGAACCGTCTTCATCTATGAGGCATATGGCCGAGTTATGTTCCATCCTTACCTCCCAGCAATGTAACAAAGCACTTATGATTTACACAGACGGAGGACCAGATCATAGGGTTAACTATCTATCTGTTCAAGTGGCTCTTATTGCAGCATTCAAGAAGCTTGATCTTGATTTTTTATGTGCTGCACGCACTGCACCATGCCATTCATGGAGGAACCCTGTAGAACGTGTGATGTCTACCCTCAATCTCGGTCTTCAAAGTGTAGGATTGATGAGGCAGAAGATGGATGATGATTTTGAGAAAGATGCCCAGCAATGCAATAGCCTGAAAGATTTATGAAGAATGGCTGATCAAAAGGCGAATTTCTCTTCCACAGTTAGTGACAGTATATCACAACCCAAGATCCTACTGACACAAATCTTCCAGCGTCTAAAACTTAAGGAAGAAAGTTTTCTAGTTTCAAATCCTGCAAGCTCAGAAATGATCGATGAAATGTGGTCAGTGCTTCAAACTGTTGATCATAGTATTATTGCAAGTGAGACTCTGAAGAAAGGATCTTTACAGTCCAAGCCTCAGCTCAAAGCATTCTTAGACCACTGTTGTGTCTTACGAAAGTATATGTTTCAAATAAAGAAGTGTGGAAGTTCAGCATGTGCCATCTGTGGGCCTCCATGTCTACCTCCTGAAAAGTTCAATCAAATAAAGTTCCTTCCTGATCCAATGCCTGGAGAAGCAGGGCACTACAAATCTTTTTCAGAAGTGTATGGAACAAAAACCACTGAAGCTCACTGTCCTTCAGCTGCAAAGACAGCAAAGCGAAGGAAAACACTACCATTTTCATCGAATCTCAGACATGTAAAGAACGTAGACATGATGCTTCAGTGTGAGGAGTGCGAAAGTTGGAGACTTCTCTATTCACAGAAAAGGCTTGCACTTAAAGAACGCACTGAACTGGAAAAGGCTCTGGATGATTTTGTCTACTCATGTGGTGCATCTCTACAAGACTTAGATTTACCAGGAAAATTGGGTGATGTGTATGTTAGAGATGTTACATGTGGAGATCCTATTGAAAAACTATATTACACAGCTAAATATCCACCAATATGTGTCTACTGTGCCTCATCTGTAGAGCCTGCTCAAGATACTGATTATTTGCCTCAGTGCACAGACTGTACTGGTCCTCATATCAATTTTTATAATTATTGTTTATTTATACAAGATCGTGGTTACAATAAGTAATTGTTTATACAAGTACAAGACTAGTTTCTGTAATGCTAATTCTCCGCCCACCCGCATCAGTTGTGGGAAAATCCCTGACCAGAAACAGGAAAACAAGTTGTAGTGGCCTAATGGGAATGCTCTCAACACCATATGTTGAACCAATCTTGCCCCTCAATTTGATGTCCAGTGTCTGCAGTTCATTTTGAATCTCTTGAACTCGCTTTAACTCTTTATAGCATGGATGTTTGCAGATCCAGGGTCCACCATTAGCTATTGGAGAGATCATTGCAGGGTTTATCCTTCCCTGGAAGATATACTTCTCTAGAACAGGTAGCACTTCCTTGTTAGCACTACTGTGGAGAACCCTGCGCTCTCTGTGATCAGTGAGCTCTTTCCCACAGACCCTGCAAGAAAGCTGCCTCATTGCTGCTGCATGCAATAACTTTTTCCCCGCGGCAAAATGAACACGCATGCGCATAATTATTGAATTTAAGTAAAATTCCAAACATTCCTCAGTTCCGTGACCGCTGCAGCCCGACCACCAAACCCCTTCCTCGCGTGCTGGTGATGCAATACATTCAGTGCTGTGAGCTAGGGGGCTGGGACAGAGACTACTATACGGTAGCATTTGCTAGACAGGTACACACAAATGGGTCATCTTTCCTATTTTCATATGCCCAGAGCTAATTCCATACAAAAAATTGTAACTGCAAAACTTACCACTCCTGCATTTGAGGCCACTAAAGTTGAGCAGAGAATTTCAATAAAAACTTGGTCGCTCGGAAAAAACCTCCAAAAATGACTGCTGGGCCAGATCTTCAGGAAATTGGAATCCCAAGATGGAGAGTAGCCACTTTAGAGTCAGTGTAGCGCCTAAAATCTACTTCCATACCCAGCACTTCTCCAAAAAGAGCCTCCACATTCGCCACACTCGAAATGGCAGCAGGCCCAGAAAATTCCGCGGAAAATCACGTGAGCAAAAAATAGGATTTATAGATGGCGCGGCGATTAATTAGACTGGATGCGCTACTGTTGATTTCACTTCACTTGTAACTTCCGTGGTTTTTTCGTGGGGCGTGGCAGGTGCTAGACTGAAGCTATCTCTACGCTCTTAGCAGCAACTTGAAACTCTTGTTCTGAACTAGCTCTTGTGCAAAGAGCGTGGAGATAGCGCCTCTCTATCATCACGAGCCACGCCCCACGGATATATTCGCGGAAGTTCCAAGGGAAGTGAAATCAACAGTACAGTGGCAATGCTGCAAGCGTCCATTTGAAAGCGATATTTCATCAAACTCTTTGGTTGCCTTAGGGAGCCCTTTGGGCGAGTGTGCCTAGCCTTGAAGTCACAACAGTGCGTGGCGCTCGCTCCCTTGCAGGAGCCATTATAATACATAGGCCAGCGAAGCTGGCCTATATGTATTATCCTGCCGGCACTCCAAGAAGAAAACTCCGATGCCGGTGCCGGTGTCACAGTGGTTGAAGGAGATAAATAGAATTCATCCAGCACCTCCAAATCCGGATCTTCTGACCTGTGAAGTTGGATGGCCCCCTACCCAACCTCTTCCTATCTGTGGCTAGCTAATTACCTGTGTAGCTAACTTGAAATCATCAATAAGAATTTTAGTATTATGTGGGGAATTTCCCTTATTTCCGCGCACTATTATGTCTTCCGTAGGGTAGGTGTGGGTATTATGAGTCAGTCCCTATTATGGGTTCACCACTTGATAAGAATCTACAAGAGTTGATACTTTAGATATGAAAACTTAATATTTTTTTTGGTCTTTTGATCAAATAAAATCATCCAGAAAATGCCTTATTCGTGCATAAACATAATCTTAAATAAGTTTTAAAATGGGTATAATCGTGACCAATCTGAATAAAAAAAGCGCAGGGAAGCAATGATGCCACAAGATGGAGTAAAAAATGAAAAAGTTATTATTTTTATTTTGTAGAAATCTTAGCTACATTATCAATTCTTAGAGACAAAAATCAAGCCAGCGACTCATAATTCATACATATGACTCATAATACCTTCCTGAGTGTGTTATGTAAGATCATATAAACTCCTATCTACAAGATGCAATATTTTTATTACTTTCTCCACACATTAGTTCTACATAATCTATTTTATATCTGGAGCAATTTTCAGCATTCTAAGATAGTCCATTTCCAAGAAAAGAGTAACAATACCTAGCTGACTCATAATACCCACACCTACCCTAATTGAACATTGAAATTTGGGTGTGAAATAAGTTCCAGGTGGGGTAGCTCACTTCAACTCGAGCGCTTGCCCACTTCAAAGCCTTCCCACTTCCTAAAATTTGGCAGGAAGTTAGACCATAGACTATAGAGGTTCCAGAATGGACTGGAAATGATTAATTACATCCGCCTTGCGGTGTTCTGTAAATTTATGGTAATACTTACCGGATATTGTATTCTGGGCCGTTGTTTCCATCTATTAATTAACTGTCTAGTGAATTTCTATAACCAAATATGTACCCAAAATGGATAAAAATAATACCATGCAACACTGCAAACTTTATAGCTATGAACTGCTTATATTACAGTATGAGCTGGATAGGTTAAACTTGGTCCTAGAAAGTTACGCAAAGCAAGTATACTATTTGACGAAGAAAGGTGTAGTAGTTAGTAATAATGTAGTAGAAAGTTGATATGTATCTTTTAAAACAATTTACTAACATGTACTTCAAGTCCTCAACCACATTAACTATGGATGATAGAACTACTTCAGGAGATAAAATTATTTATATGCAATTTTAACTGCTAGAGCACACTTTAACTTGAGTTTTGCTATGACAATAATCCCAGGGTCTTGGCATCTTGTAGTATAGTCTCCCTGCAGAGTTCAGCCTCTTCATAGCCACTTACAAGCTTGTACGGTTAACCACTAAAGTGATCTTTCCTGTTCATGGAGATACAGCTGCAGCGCAATAGGCGCAACACGGATATCACACAACCGGAAGTGCTTGTTAATATTAATTTAATAGGCGTTTCCAATCCATGTAGGAACCTATGGCTGGAGCTATTGTGGAGGCAAGAAAAAAAGAAGTGGATAAAAATTATTTTTTAACTTAAGGCTAGTTTAAAAGTGCATATCTCAAAAATTTATCTTGTGCGAAGTGACCCCTTTTCCTAAATTAATTTAATTACAAATAAAATGTTGTGTAATACTTCCTGCATTAATTTCAAACTTCCTATACATCTGGACTAAACTTTCCTGCATTTAGCCTCTTATTCTAATTTCTTATTTCCTTTGAAGAAATAATATAAGTGCCTTGAGTTTAAGAATTACTATTCTCTGCAACAGTATAGCTAGCCTGAACTGAAGATATAACAGTGATTCTTTCAGCATGAGTGCGACTGCAGTGGCATCTGGAAGTGGATCTTTTAGCACCAATGACAGCAACATATCGATGTTCCCTTGTGGCTTGCCTCCCTATTTCCCACCCTCGCTCAACATCCATCCAGCCATAAGCTATGTCCAGGTTGCCATTGCTCTCATCATGGGATTCACTGGCTTCTTTCTCAATCTCTTCATTCTCGTCATGATCATCAAATACAAGAGGCTTCATAATAGACTGATGTATTTGGCTGTACAGATTACAGCAGCTGATTTACTCTACACCTTTGCAATACCTCCAGTGATCTTTACCTCAGGAGTGGTAGGGAAGTGGCTATTGGGAACGGCTGCATGTAACATTCTGGGAATGATACACGATGGATTTGTGATGTTTCGTTTTCTGATGACTCTGATTCTGACGCTGGATCGTTTCGTGTCTGTCTTTTGGCCGTTCTTTCACTTGAGGCGATTCACGCTCCCTCTCTGTGTCTTGATATCGATGGTTTACTTCGTGTCCATAGCCAGAGTCATCATACCACTGAAAGGAATACTAGGATGTTACTTGTATGTCCCTACATTAAAGGCTTGCACTGCTTTCCCTGGTTGCTCCGAACCTTGCTTCTGGTTGGTAGTAATTCACAGCATAATTATTCTATCTTTTGGCATGTTTCTTCCTCTGTTGTTGTATGTCATTCTTTTCTGCAAAATAAAGTCAGTGACAAGAGCAAATGTGAGGAGAACAGCTAGTGTTGATTCCATTATTGGCAATGGTGGTATCTCCCGATCAAGGCATACTCCACAGGATACTCGAGTGAATGTGACTATGTTTATCCTTCTCATGTCTGTGATAGGCAGCACCACTCCTGCCTTCACTCTATACTTCATTCAGTTCTCCACCTTGGGAACTTCCCCAGTCTTATTTATCATCAATATGCTAGTGGGAAGAACTTTCTTTAATTTTATTCCCATTATGGACAGCATAGCTATAATGAGACTTAGAGCCTTTAAGCTTTCTGTCAATGAATTGAAAAAGTCCATAAAAAATGTGGTAAGAGCTATGTAGATCTAGATGTCTCTTATTGTCTCTTTATATATGTACTAATATAGTAAATTTTTGTTACTAGCTTTTAATAGTGATTGCCAGCAGTTACATTTTATTAATATATCACACATTAACACCTATTAACTTATATCTTGTATGGAACCATGGACAGTATTGCACATGCTCAGTATGACGAGTATCATCTGAGCATGCTCAGTAGTCAGTACTAAGCTGGTGGACATTCCATTCTGTGGGAAAATGAACAAGATTTAAAATGTTCCAATCAACTTAGTAGCTAGCTTCTGAGCACATGAAGGATAGCTAGTAAGTTATGAATTCCAATTATGCCAAAAATTGTTAATATTGATGTAGTATGCAGTATTATGTGATACATCAGAATGAATAGTGTATGATGGCTTCCATTCACAAAGGTTAGCTAGCTAGCTTTCCTCATTGAGTGGTGGTGTCTCATCCACACTATAGCTAGTGAAATCCAAATAATCGGAGATTTTAACTAACTGACATGTCAATTCCCTATGTCTTCGAAGGTAGGTCTCTTCTCAGACTCCTCCCAGCAATGTGCTATGATCATTGAATACCTGACAACAACAATAATAAATACCAAAATTTAATATAACTGCTTCTGAATCTCTAGCTACTCATTCTAGCTCATAACTCCTACTACTGTGGGAGATTAATAATAGCATGCATACCTACTATCATAGCTAGTATATATTATGTATTGCTAGCTACCAACTAGCTATAGCTAAATGCAAAAACACAGCTTTTGTGCGTCAATGCATGGCTCCTCTTGTCAGTCAATTGATTGAAATGGTACAGAACATACACAGCTCATTTAGTCAGTCAAAGCTGTACTTACATGTCATCTGAGCATGCTGCGTTGAATGGCTTCTTCATGCGGTAACCATGCAGTTTCAAAGTGTGAGAGCAAATCACTTGGATGTATTCCTGGATAAGGGGTTCTCCCTCCACTAAAGATCTCCCAGCAAGTCACACCAAATGACCACTAGAAAAAATTAATCAATTTATGGTAGCTACATATAATTTCTATAGCCCTATTTTATTAAAAGTGGGACTTCTGAATAACAACTAAGCAGTTAAGTTTTAGCAGGGCTGGATCCAGGGTGGGATAACAATCACACCTGTGACCATCCATGCATGTGTCACTTTAAAAGAAATCAAGTGTATAACTGTAATTCAGCAGGGTCACCCTACTCCCAAGAACTCCTTTGCCTCCACTCACACAGTGCATAAGCAAGTTACACCCTACCAGTCATATCACTTACTACAGGCCTGCCAGTGAAGCCAACATGGGTCATCCAAGAAAATTCCCACACCATTATGTCCCCTTGCAAGTTTTACAATCCCACCTACTTAGATTCTGGATCCAGCCCTGCTTTTACAGTTCCATTATACTTAGGTACTAGCCTGAAGGAAGCAATTTTGGATCAATCGGGCTATGCCACATACCGCTCCCCTGGGGAAATTTTGAATTTTTGATCTCTTTGGATTTGCATCTGGTGCAATTTGAGAGGCACAACTAGGGCTGAAAGAATGTCAGAGTGGGATACAATCACTTCTTATAATTATTGGTCCAGTAAAAGCCTGACCCTTCCTCCAGTCCTGTTAAAGTCATGCACCTTGTCATTCTACATTCATTAATACTCACTCTGAGTAACTGTGTTGTTCACAATTCCACTAGATGTGTCATCAGGGGTCATTATCAATGTCACTATATGTCATAAGGAGTCGCTGTAGGTGCTTCTGGTGGACAGACACTCCCATCATTATAGAATGCCACTTCGGCAAGGTGTACCCAGTCTGAATCAGGCCTGATTGTGAACTGTAAACCAATTGATGGTCAATTACTGGAATGTGGTATGCACACTCTCACTAAGGATTCACATGAAGTGACCATGGGATTGACAGTAGCAATGATAGTACCTGCTTGCAATATAATTATGCAGAAGTGAAATAATTTGAGCAGATATTCCCCACTCCAGACAATTGAACATGAAAATCTCCACTCTCCTTATCCCACTATAACCTGGTGTGGTTGTGAAGTCAAAAGCAACGAATGTACTTATTCCTGGTTGTAGTAGCTGTAATGTACGTGAGCAGCTTCAGTGTGGGAATGCTTCCATTGTACAGTACATTAGATGACAGGCGATTGTCATGGAGTTCCAGGAAGCTATCTCATACTTTGGGGATTACAGAGGAAAGTCAGTCACTATATTACATTGATTCAGTTCCAGGAAGCTGTAATATATACTTCAATTACAGGGATTTACTGTATAGAGGAAGGTCAATTACTGCTGGAATCATCACAGGCTTCACTGCATGTGGTTACTGCTTTCACTGGTCTTACTGCTTTCATTTGCAATCACTGGAATCACTAGCTGCTCTCAGGGATCACTCCTTTCACTGTAATCACTGCTTCATTGATCACCACTTGATCAGAAGCTGTAAATATGATATGCCATTTCCTCTATCTCTGCTTTCTGAGCATTTTGAGAAATATATAGCTAGCTAAATAGTATTTAAGTCTGTGAAAAACCACAAGGAACATAAGTAGCGATTCTGGAAGCTATAGACCTTCCCACATAAGTATGACTGTAGCTCTATATATCTCAGAGACAAATCAACAACGTCCAATAGTAGCTTAATAAATGTACTAACTACTCAAACAGAACCAACCAGTTATGTTCACAGTTAGTGCTGTTGATTATTAGTTCTATGGAAATTTAGCTATATGGGAAAATAGCAAATCTCAATACTTCACCAGTTCCTTGGGGAAACCCACAGCAGTGGGTAGGCCTTGTTATAAGCTAGCTAGTGATACCTAAATATCAAAATTGCTTCTATAACCGTCAGGCTGTGTGCAAGTTTCAGAAAATGTATGGCTTTGGAATCATTAGCTAACATCAATAACACAGGTGCTAACATGAAAATGCCCCCAGGTAAGTGAGAAAAATAATAGAGAAGAGTTTGGCTGTTTGGCAACAGTGCACAGCATTACAGTACTTGATCCCACACCCACACTGTTCTCAGCAGTCATTATAGCTACAACTTTGTACATGACCTCTGCCACAAATTGGGAGTTATTAAGATCATATTTCATCTGTTCTGCTGCCACTAGAATTTCAATTGGACCCATTAATGAGCAGATTCCACTTGTTGGGCTACAATAAATTCAAATACAGCTAATGAGATAAGCTACTATGTGAAAACAAAATACAGTTTCAATGACTCCATTTTCTGAAGGTACAGTCCAACTGAGCAATAGAATTAGTAACTAGCTAAATTTTATGAGAACTAATTGTATCGAATTTTTATCATGTTAGCTGAGAAAAATTAGCAGAGAAGATTCTTATTCTTATTCAAGATAACAGTAGAAGCTCCAGGAACTTCATCTGCCACATCATATTAAAAAGGAAGAAAGAAAGAGAGAAAGAAAGTTATATACCAAGTAGAAAAAAGAAATGTAAGATTCGCTGCCATCACGGATCTCTAAAGTACCTTCGTCCTTCTCCATGCTATTAACTTTAGAGCGCCTAACTCTACTTCGTTTTGGACTGCGCAGTCACTACCGTCTCCATGCCGACATTCTTTACCATACAATCTAGCTAAGAAAGATTTCTTTAACTTTCTCACCTAGGCTAGCGGCAAGCTTTGATTGCAGACAGAGATGAGATCCTATGTAGTTCAGGTGAGTATCTATCATTGCTATTAATAGCTAGAACATGACACTCAAAAATAGCTAGGTCATAATGATAATCAGCTGCTTGTATTATGGAAATGTTTCCTAGCTATCTTTTATCAGGTTATGGCCTTCCAGCTTCTATAATCTGTGACTTGGGACACTAGTGAGAGAGTAGAGTTCTGCTTCCTCCTGCTTACTTACTAACGAATAATTACTTCCTAGCAAAAGAAATAATTACTGCCTTGACAGCTTCTCTCAGTGACACATCTGTAATGTAAAAAAAGCATACATGTACATTGTAAACATGAATAAGACTTATTGCCTGTTTTTTTCTACTTACTTGGTATGTGGTTTAACTCTTGAAAGAAAGAAAAAGAAAGAAAGAAAGAAAGAAAAGAAAGCCAATTATTCTACATTTATTATACTCACTGTACTTGTGTCGTCAGGTGTTAATGTTGGAGTCATTGATGTAGATATGCTGTCAGGAGTCAGAATTGATGTTGGAGTCGGTGCCAATGTTATCATCTGGAATCACTGTTGATGTCATCGGGAGTCAATGTAGGTGTGAAAATGACAGTATCTGGTGGACAGACACTCCCATTCCACTTCGGCAAGGTGTATCCAGCCTGAATCAGGCCTGCCTATAAACTGTAGACCAATTGCTGGTAGATTACTGGAATGTGGTATGCACACTCTCACTAAGGAACGATTCACACGAGGTGACCTTATAGTTCATACTGTAATGTAGTTCCTATATGATGTCGTAGATGCAGGTCTGTGTTTATTTTGTTGATTGTTATTTATAGTGACCATGGGATCGATAGTAGCAATGATAGTACCTGCTCATGATATATAATAGTTAGACACCGAGACCAAGGGATCTACGGTCTATTTAGAAACCTGAGAGCCCTGGGCTGTAGCGTCCTGAGCGCAGCGAGGGCGCTACCAAGGGCCCGAAGGTTTCTAAACAGACCGTAGATCCCGTTGGTCGAGGTGTCTAACTTATTTAGACTATAGCCAATCACTGGAGTTGTTTAACTTACCTCAACACACACTTGGAAACAATAACCATGGTTTTTAAATGCTACAAACATGAATCAGAGCGCACCTAGAAAAATAACCGTGACCACCGCGATGCGTTGCTAGAATTGGACCAATTGGAATGACCATCTTTACCAGGTTTACCTAGGGCAAGTGAATTCTAAGTGCTATAAGGCGTGATTCTAAGTGAATAGAATTCACCAAATGGACCAATGAGGTTCCTTGATTGTGACTAGCTATAGTCTAAATATCACTAGCTTGCAGAAGTGAAATAGTTTGAGCAGATATTCCCCACTCTGGACAATTGAACATGAAGATCTCCACTCTAAAGTCAAAAGGTACGAGTGTAGCTGGTTGTTGTTGAGCAGCTCATTTCCCCACATTTCCATCTAGTGCCATCAGTGTGGGGATGTTTCCATCATACAGTAGCGAGTCCAAAGGTCACCAAAATTACGTCACCATTTAATTTTAAAATTATACGTTTTCGCGCGGCACCGAAAAGGTCAAATTTTCAATTTGAATTTCTCAGGCTATCGTAGGACCGAAGTCTACACAAAAATATATCATTTTTGAGCTCTAGAGTTGCTCTTTCCGTTCGTGCTGGTAAGAACTTTCCTCCCCTAACAGTACGTTGAATACTGCCTTAGATAAACTATTTAAGCCTCCCTAGGAGTCAGTTCCCCGAAGCGTTGATACTTACATAGCCTGATGTATCCTCCTTTATGAAGTTTTGTTGGTGTGAAGTTATTTTCAGGTGAATATTAGTATTGAGAGTGTGAATAACATAATTTAAGTAAATATTTTGCATTTAGATGGTTGATAGGCATGGAATTTTAAATTCCTACTATGTTTCCTATTTAGAAGCATGCCAGAGTTTGTTGGAAAATATTGTCAGCAGCTAAATCTTTCAACTGAAGTTTTATTATTAAATTCCCAGTCAATTCCTCAAGTTCAGCCATCTAAAATAACTAATGGACTAATCAATGAATTAGTAAAGTTCCATAAAATAAGGAGGTTACCTTGGAAGGCTGCTATCAGTTGGTTGACTCAACTGTATGGGAGGAAGTGGCCAATTAAAAATCCGCCAGCTGAATTAACCTTGATTAAGACATTGACCACTGTCAATCAAAAACACCATAGTCTGGTGCTTAAACGTAACTCTATTAATTTAAATAAATTTTGTGAGAGTCAATTTTTGCTTCCACAATCAGTATGTATAAAAGATAATGAATGTTATGCACCACCTACCCAACAGGATCATGCCAAAAGGCGGTCAATATTAAGAAAAGAAGAATTCCAAGCATATAAAATACTCTTCAAGGATTTGACTAAAGATTTGCAAGCAGCCAAAAGTGAAGCAGAACTGATCCAGAAAAGGTATCATTCTCTTAGGAAGGAAGTTAATCGTCGAAATCTCCATAAAAGAGAAAAAAGGAAAATGCTTAATATTAAGGAAAAAAAGAAATTAATCCGTACTTTGGTGTCAGAGAATAAGAAATTAGCAGACACTTTACAAAGATTTCAAAGGCGTTATGAGAAACATGAAGCAAAAAACACTGAAAAGTTGAGGAAGTGTCGAGAGAAAATCAAGAAAACTAAAGCAAGGTACAAAGTGAAGTATTATCGTTTACAAAGAAGGTTGAAACCATGCAAAACTTTTACAGATTCTGAGGCAAGTCTAAGTGAGGAGGAAAGTGATAGTTTGTCCTGAAGCAGCCATATCCTGATAAAACCATTTTCTCTTTTTCAAAGGCGAAGAAAAGGCTATCTTCTGATCAACTTATGTCCAATTTGTGTGAGCTAATAGATTCAAGTCCAAGAATAGAAGTTGCCGATATTCTAAGCATGCCAAACAGTTGGATTGGGAAACAAATCAAGCATCGGTTTGTTGATGAGCAAGACAGTACCACAACCTGGTACCATGGTCTAGTAGTTGGTGCCCCAGAACCCCAGTTATTTGAGGTAATATACTTTGGAGAAGAAGAAATATATGAATTTGATCTGTTGCAAGATTATAATGATGGAGACTTAGAATTATTATTGTGACTGATAAATAGTTTTTTTTTAAAAAGAGGAAAGCTTGAGCTACATTTTGCATTTTTTAGTTTGTTTTTTGGTGTTTTCTTCGAGTTTTTGTGGCATAAACTGTAGATGTTATTTGACAATAATAATGGTACGGTGCCGTTTTTTTAATAACTAGATCGTCAAAAAGTGGGTACGTAACGTATTAATTTCCTGATTATTTTACGGTCCCGATTTCCAAGCAAAGCAGGCCTGTAGCATATCATTCTATTACTAGAAGGTGTAAGTTTCTTTTGAGCATAAAAAATAATGATTATAACTTGTATGCTTCGATATCATTTTTTCCTTTGGACTCGCTACATACAGTACACTGGATGCCAGTATAGAGCATATGAATGTTCCCCCAACACTAGTAGCACTTGAGCAATTTGCAGTGATAGATGAACCATTCACTGACTGTATAGGAGCAGTTAGAAAGAATCGGTAGAATGCTGGAATTCCTGAGACTACTCTAGGAGGTATAAAATCAAAAATAGTTTTGTAAACTCATTATCATCAGAGAGTGCACTAGCACTCTCTAAGTAGGGATGGCAGTAGAGTGCTGGAATATGATATGCAAATTCTCACTAGGGAATCACAGGAAGTGATAGATGGATTAACAGTACTGATGAGACTCCCTGCGGATAATATATTCCTTGACTCAAATAATCCCCACTGTGGACATTCATATGCATAATAATTATGTATATGCATAACAATAATTATGTATAATAATGCATAACAATGATAAAGTGTGGGTGTCAATTTAGTCTAGACAGGTCGTTCCATGATTGGATGTAGATTATACACTTTTTGTACATAGTGTGTGGGTGACACTGCCTATTTTCAATATTATTTCAGCTGTATTTATGCACTGTATAATTAATCTAGCTACCTGTTGATTAGGAAGGAAGTGTACACCCAATATCTTTAAAGGTTGACTAAAATTCAATTAGTATGGTAGTTATAAAGCCTGAAGGCTCTTTTAGGCTGTAGCTAGTGTCTGAGCACAGTAGCTAAGGACTCTATTCTAAGGGCTTGAAGGTTTCTAAAGCCATATAGATCCACTGGCTGAGGTATCTAAATCAGTGAGCATGCATTTATTGTTGTCACATTTTGATTCATAAGCAGGGTTGTACACAGGGGAGGTGTCTAGTGGGTTCTGCAGAAACCCCCTTTCATTTCAGTGAAGTATGTAGCTATATTGATATGCTGACAGTATTAGCCATGCTGGCATAATTTGAGGCATAATAGGTACTCCCAAATATCACAGTATAATAGGTGAAATTTAATCATAGTTAGCTAAGGAAGCAAGTAATGTTTAGTCGTCTCATGAAACACAACTTTTTGAGGAATTGCTCATAAAGCATAAAAGGCCCCAAAATAGCATGATAGAGTGGTGCGTACTGATGGAGCACATAAATGAATACTGGAGTACAATAAACATCATCGTTGGTGAAAATTTCAATGTTGGAAGTGAAAAAGTGCAAAAGTTCCTCCTCCCTCCCTCCCCCCCTGTAAAAATTATTATTGTCTGCATGAGGTTGTAGCTAGTAGCTAGCTAGCTATATTCTAACTTCCCAAGTACTAGCTCCTCCATGCATGTAGCCAGCTAGCTATTTATAAGGAATAAACATCATCCATCAGTCCAGCACTTAACTGTTATTATCACACCATAACAATAATAACTGCTTGTATTATTATGCTCACCTGAAATGCCACGTGTGCTTGGTAGCTACATCAGGATAAAAACATGATTATAGCGAAATAAACGTGCAATTCTGATTAAAAAATCCGCCTCAGCTGAAATTAAATGATTCCATTATTAATGACACTACATAACTACTTTGAAACTAATAATTGTTATAATAATTATAAAGATGATAGCAACTATGAAAAACAACAACAAAACAAACAAATAAAATAAAAAAGATGGTGTCTGGATTATATTATAGGGACCACTCAATCATGTAGCTGAAGGCATCAGTTCCTCTCCCCTAGTACTCGAGCTCCAGCTGTATTATAGCTAGACTACATACCTAGCCTCTACGCAGTCACACTGGTAAGTTCATAGTGTCATCTGGTCACATCAACACAATATGTGTACATATTTCAAAAATCATTTCTGTTCATGTGGTGAATGAAAATAAATAAACAAACAAACAAACAAATGAATAACAAAAATTATGAAGTCGCAAATGAATCAAAAAAAACAAAAAACAAAAAAAACAACAACAAACATAAATAAGTGGCTATAGCTAATAAGCTAACTAGCTATAGCACAGCCAGACCCGGTTCTTTCCTTTTTCTTGGGAAAAGGAGAGAATCGGGTCTGACTATGCCAGACTAACCAGCTACATACATATGTTATGAGTGGATCCATTTTTGGTTGACAATACATAAGCTGAATACTGAAAAATGCAGTTTTGGCAAAATCAATTCCATGTTTAGTAGCAAGAGAGACTGGTGTGAATCATAAGAGAGCTACATTACATGATCAACTTCAGCATTCTGATCATACAGAGTTTGAAGTATTAATGATACTTAGAGTTTGCTGATTAACTTTGAAGTCACGATCGTTGTTATAGCTATTTAAGTTATAGCTGAAGATGAATTGAGTTATAAAAAGTTTGAAGAACTGATGTGATACGGAAAGGAATATTAAACATAAGTAACGATTGATACAAAAGAAGTCTGCAGAAAAAGAAAGAAAGAAAGAGAAAGACATGATGTGTTGTAAAGATCGTACATGCATAGGATCAAAAGCCATACAACTTCATATAAGCATTAGAACTTAGCAATGCCTTGCTCCCAAGAGGTAATGAGCTACAGCTGTGTGACCATTCTTATCGGCATAAAAAAACGGAGTCCTTTGTATCTCATCAAGACAAGATGGGTCACAGTGACAAGTCTCTATGAGATAACGTACGACGCCTAATTGGCCATTTTGACTGGCTTGATGAAGAGCAGTAGTACCTCCCTGACCCTTACTATTAGGATCACACTTCAAATAATCAATGAAGAACTTCACAGTATCTAGCTTACCCATAAGAGCAGCAAAGTGAAGAGGTGTATTGTTCTTTGCGTTCTTGAATGATGGGTCACATTCACACTCCAGTACGAGATACTTCACTATGGATAAGTGACCATTACGACTGGCAAGGTGCAAGGGAGTATTTTTATTTTCATCTGCGTATGAAGGGTCACAGTGATGAGTGTTTATGAGGTACCGCATGACATCAAGGTGACCATTTTGACAGGCATGATAAAGAGGAATTCTGCCCCATCGACCACTAATATTAGGATCATGTTTTAAGTCTTCAATGAAGTACTTAATAACAGCAAATTTTCCTGTACGAGCAGCAAAATGTAGAGGTGTGTTGCACATTCTATTTCTGATCAATGGGTCAACATTCTGTTCAACAGTGAGGTATTTTACTATGGCCAAATGACCATCTTCACTTGCAAGGTGTAAGGGAGTGTTTTTATTATCATCTGTGCATGAAGGGTCACAGTGACATGTTTCGATGAGATAGCGTACTACGTCTAGGTGACTATTTTGACTTGCTTGAAGAAGAGGAGAAGAACCGTATTGACCTGTATTGGTTGGACAGAGCTTTAAGTCTTCAATAAAGTACTTAATGACAGGCAGATGGCCATTAATCGAAGCCAAATAAAGAGGAGTATTACCATTTCTATTCTTGATTAATGGGTCAAAATTTTGTTCCACAGTGAGGTATTTCACTACAGTCAAGTGACCTTCCTGACTTGCAGCATGTAAGGGAGTGTTTTTAGTCTCGTCTGTGGTTGAAGGGACACAGTGACAAGTTTCTATGAGATAACGTACAATGTCAAGGTGACCATTTTGACTGGCATCACATAGAGGAGTAGTACCCCATTGACCCCTACTGTTAGGATCATATTTCAAATCTTCGATGAAGTACTTGATAACAGCCAATCTCCCTTTAAGAGCAGCAAAATGAAGAGGTGTATTGTTGTCCTTATTCTTGAACAATGGGCCAGATTCATGTTCCACAGCAAGGTATTTCACTGAGGCTAAGTGACCATTCCTACTTGCAAGATGTAAGGGAGTGTTCTTATTTTCATTAGTGCATGAAGGGTCACAATGATGAATATCTATAAGATACTGTATGACATCAAGGTGACCTCTCTGACTGGCATAATGAAGAGGAGTATTACCCCATGGACCCCTGAAGTTAGGATCAGACTTTAACTCTTCTAGAAAATGTTTGACGATTGTCAAATTTCCCTCAAGAGCAGCTAAATGAAGTGGTGTGTCATTGTCCTTATCCTTGAACAAAGGATCACATTTGTGTTCCACAGTGAGGTACTTCACTATTTTTAAGCGATCACATTGACTGGCAAGATGTAAAGGAGTTAACATATCTTCATCTGTGCATGAAGGGTCACAGTGATGAGTATCTATGAGATACTGCACGACATCAAGGTGACCGTTTTGACTGGCATGATGAAGAGGAGTTCTACTCCACTCATCCCGACTGTTAGGATCACATTTCAAGTCTTCAATAAAGTACTTGACGACAGCCAACCTCCCATTAAGAGCTGCCATATCAAGAGGTGTATTTTTCTCCCTATTCTTGTACGAGATGTTGCATCTACACTCCACAGTGAGGTACTTCACTAAAGCTAAATGATCAAGCTGACTGGCATAATGTAATGGTGTATTTTCATTTTTGTCTGTGCATGAAGGGTCACAGTGATGTGTGTCTATGAGATACTGTATGATATCAAGGTGACAATCCTGACTGGCGAGATGAAGAAGACTTTTACCATGATAACCTATGCCATTAGGATCACATTTTAAGTTTTCAATGAAGTACTTCATAACAGATAATTTTCCCTTCAGAGCAGCAAAATGAAGAGGTGTATTTCCAACCTTATTCTTGGAAAATGGGTCACATTTGTGTTGCACAGTGAGGTACTTCACTGTGGCTAAGTGACCATTCTGACTTGCAAGGTGCAAGGGAGTATTCATATTTTCATCTGTACATGAAGGGTCACAGTGATGGATATCTATGAGATATTGTATGACATCAAGGTGGCCCTTTTCACTGGCATAGGTAAGAGGTATTCTACCCCATCGACCACTACTATTAGGATCACAATTTAATTCTTCAATGAAGTACTTGATGACTTTGAGCTTCCCTTCATAAGCTGCGTGATGTATTGGCAAGCTCCCATCGGCAGTTTTATTTACATCACACTGATGCTCGTCTACTAGATATTTGACTACATCTAGCCAACCACCTCTACTAGCAAAATGGAGATAAGACCTTCCATCATCACTAGTGCAGTGAGGGTCACAATGCATATCAGTGATCAGGTACACCACAATGTCCATGTGGCCTTTGTTACACGCAAGCATTAAAGGAGTGATTCCTTCATCATCCCGATAAGAAGGATCACAGCTCTGAGTGTCCACTAAGTATTTGATCACATTGAGATGTCCTTGACGACTGGCTGTGTGCACTAACGATCTACCTGCTGCCATGGTGAATTTATCAGTTTTCCATTTTATTGTGGTATTGAAGTGTGCATCAGCTTGCTTCTCCTCTATCATATATTTGAGTATGTCTAGATGCCCTTCTCCAGCAGCAATGTAAGCTGAAGACCTTCCATGCTCATCCACAAGGGTGATGTCACCACCTGCTTCCTCTATTAAAAACCTCAGAACAGGGAAATGGCCATGCTCTGCAGCCAGATGGAGGCAAGACTGACCTTTGTTATTAGTTTTATTAGGATCACAACCTACCTCTTTGCAAAGGAACTCAATGATATCAAGATTACCATGCCTGCTTGCAATAATTAACGGGGTATTGCCCTCGTAGTCAACCTGTTCATAGAGTGATGGGGTCTCAGACTCCGAGGATGCTAGCAAGCGGACTATATATTTGAACACTTTCAAGTGTCCATACTGAGCTGCAACATGAAGGGGTGTGTACCCTTTATCATCCTTGCTCTCTATGCTGAGGTTGTATTTAGTGATAAGTTCCTCGACAATGTCTATCTTCCCATGTTGGCAGGCATAGTGAAGACGATTTGGCAGTGGAAGTGGCAATGTTTTATTTATCATAGCCATTGGAAAGTTATCTGATCCTAAAGTTCATATAAAAAGGAGTAGCTGAGGGAGTCTAAAGTTTATTACTCTTGCTGTTTACACGTTTTTAAACAGTGCACTTCATAGATCAAATCTACAGGTGCTAGTTGACTTTTAGATAAGACAATCTGTGTACATGAAAAAAGGAAAAAATAATTTCAATAAAACCATCTACATGTTATTGGATGGCACCTCAGGGTTCATACAGGATTTTTTTCGTGGATCTGGATGACTGTGTGGCTGTTAGGCCATGGTGAGGGGGTGGGGGGGCCTCCTCCCATGCGGAGTGTGAAAGAAAATTTTACTTGTTTCAAGAGGACTAATTCTCCTACCATTTTCATTTTCGTAAGTATCAGCAAATGCCAATGTTGTGTATCGAGTTAAAGAATTGCAGTTTAGTTACTTTACAAAACAATTTCTTTGGGTGGGGGGGGGGGATTTTTTCTTGGGTAGGGAAGGTTCCTCCCCATGAAACCGCACCTGGTGTGCTTTGATTTGAATTACTAACCACAAAATCAGAAGGGGAAGGTATCTTCAATTCGTAAGTAGGCACTTTTGATTCCCACAAACATGCTTGGATACCTTTCAAGTGGACCTAACCCAACTGGACAGAAACTGAGCTCTTTCTTAATCCCAGGTAAAATAGTTTGTTTTTTTCTATCTGCAGAGCTTGAGAAACACCCTGTATTATTACTAAGCTGGGATATTCTTGTGAGGCTGATGATGCATGTTGAAAGAAGTCCTACCCTCCCTTCCCCCATAGGTCATCACAATAGCTAGAGGCTATAATAATATGGCACCTGTTCATAAATACATGATTATATCTTTCTGGGTCTTTATGCAGCTGCTAGCTAGCACACACGTGTATTTAATAGCATATCTCTTAAACTATGCATTTAGTGTAGCTATAAATTTTGGGGTGGTAATTTGCTAAGCTAACTAGACTAAAATGCTGATATACACACAGAAGACGTCTATCAATAATCAGAGTTAGTATACAGGTTGCAGTGGGGTGGCAAGATGGGGTGGAACACTGCAATCTAGATCTAAGATGGGGGAACATCCCACCTAATACAGAGGTGGAGACAGCTACCGAAAAGTGGGGGGCCTTCTTTGGTCTCTGCTGCTTCCTACCACCCTAGATTAGGACTTACTATCTTTTGTAGTAGCCTGGGATGGGCTGGTAAGGGTCGCCGCTACGGTTAGATTGCGTGGTAAAGGGTCGAGGCCGCTAGATGTGCGTACGCGCACGTGGTCTGTCTTAACTCCACGTGTAGCTGTATTGTCGACATGTCTGAAAAGTGAATGGTTGTATGAGCTCGGCCAGATGTCCTCTGTGTTAGAGGTATTATATAATGAAGGAATGTAGTCAGAGTGATTATCTTTATCGTATTCAACGCAGAGAGATGGAAGGTTCTTTCTGGGGGAAAAGATTAGGACCAAAAAAGTGGAAAAGTTGTGAGTGTCTGGATAGATGGATAGCCGAATATTTCAAGTTTTCTTTTTAACAGATTTGAAGCAGAGTTGAAAGCAAAAAAGGTAAGTGAATACATATATATCTTCAGGGAGCTAGTTTCAACTCCATTTTAGGAAGGTGTTGTAGGCCCACCTAGTTAGGTGGGAAGAGGTAGTTTTAATAGTAATGTGCAGCAAGTTGTATTTGAAATATGAACTTTTCATGTTCTCTCTCTCTCTCAGTATTCAAAGGTGCTGGAGTGTTTCAGTACTATCCATCGTGACCATCAAGTGTTAGTTGACAGTGGTGTAACCTGTGTACTGGTGGAGGGACCAAGTGGCTGTGGAAAGACATCACTGCTAAAGGAATTGGCATTGAGCTGTGGAAAATGGTCAGGAGAAAACCTTCTCTACCTTCACCTTGGAGAGCAGATTGATGGAAAGGTGAGAATGTTAATGTAGATCTGGAGAGGTTGTTAATGTGAAATTCATCTTGGATAATAGTGGACAGTTCAGAATGAATGTCTCGGTTATTTTGTACTGGTATTCTTAACAGAACTAATGCATCATGTGGTATCATTAATCCATAGTGCATATGCAAGGGTTGCAGTACTCTTGTCTGTCTATCTGTTACATCCACCATGCTGCCAATAATGATTTGAATGCTTCAATTTCAGCCTTAACAATGTCTTGATACTCTGCATTGTTTATTTAAATTGAAAGGAAGGCAAGATTCTAGCTCTATCGTACTATGTAGCCTATACTTCATATAATGCACACCACTCTGCTGTCTAATCTATTGAGTGTAGAGAACAACATAGTTAGCTGGAAGTTAACTCATGGCAAGCTTTATGCAGCCATTAGCTGCTAGTGCGATGATATTAATGTGTATGTGCTCAAGATCGAGTTAGCACTTGCAGTTTTTTTTTCATTTTTACAGGCACTGTTGGGGACTTTTACTTCCACTGGCTCTCCAGGAGAGTTTCTCTGGCAGCAAGGAGTGTTAACTAAGGTTTGTCTCTTACATAAGATCCATGTGTGATACCTTATCTCTCTCTCTCTCTCTCTCTCTCTCTCTCTCTCTCTCTCTCTCTCTCTCTGCAGGCTGTGCAAGGAGGCATGTGGGTCATCCTTGAAGATATTGACTCCGCTCCATCAGATGTTGTGAGCAAACCTTACTATTATTTTGTGTATGTCTTAAATAATTTATGTGTACATGTCCAGATATCTCTGCTGTTGCCGCTGGTCAAGAACAGAGAGTTGTTGCTACCAGGATGTATCGATCCAATCATGGCATCCGAAGGTTTCATGCTCTTCCTTACTCAACGGTTGGTGTGGTGTCAGCAATACACCTGACATTGGGGAAATGGTGCTGTAATATTTGAGCACTGTTGGTGTCTGTCAACTATATTCTGTTGCCATGTCATATAATTTGCTTTTTAGAACCAAGTCCAGTGGTACAGGTTCTGCTGCCTTATCAAACATCCATCAAGTTTTACGTCAACATTGTGCTGTGCTCCAAATGGAATCAATGACACTTGAGCAGAAAAAAGAGGTAATTAGCATACTCTGTGTGGTTGCTATGGTTGCTTCAGTATGAGTGTTTGACTCTCAGATCATTAATTTCTGCCATCCAAATCTTTCATTGCTCACTGATGACCTTGTCTCAACAAGCACTAATATGAATATACATATGAGGTTAGTGATATTCAAAAGCTGGACTGCCAGTTGGTGCCAGGCTGCCCCCCCCCCCCCCCCCCCCCCCCCCCCCCCCCTCCTCCCTCCCTCCCTCCCTCCCTCCCTGTTTCCTTTCCTGTTCTCAGGTTTCCTTTCCTGTTCTCATGATGTTCTCATCATTTGTTTCCCCCTGTTTATCTCTGCAGGAAACTCTTGAAGCTATGTGACCGGGTGTCTCCTCAGGTGTATGATGGCCGACTATCCTCTGTCCAAGACTTCATGCTGGAGGTGCATGAGCTATAGTAGAGATTTGTCCACACCTGGGAACAGTGGAAGGTTTGGGTGGGAGGTAGCCAGAGTGGAAGATTTGGGTGGGAGGTAGCCAGGTGGATACAAATAGCTCTAGTTTACATAACTTGATTGTTGTAGGCCACTACCCTGTTTGAGTTTTGGTAGTTGGCAGATGTTCACTGTTTGCTGTAGCTATTAGAAATACCAAGTCTGAGTTTGGTAGTTGGCAGGTTTTCAGTGGTTGCTGTATTAGGAATAGCTAAGCTTCATAACCATTGTGGTCTCTCCCTCTCTCCTCCCCCTCCCCCCCCCCCCCCCCCCCCCCCCCCCCCCCCCCCCCAAAAAAAAGAGGGGGGGGGACATGGGATTTTCCCCTACTATTAGTACATGGGATTTCCCCCTACTATTAGTTTGGGACCTCCATAATGTTGAGACTAGATTCATAACAAGATTTCTATATGTTCCAGTTCTGCCTGCCTGTAGTACTCGTAAATGAAATAACTGAATCTGTTTGTAGGTGATTGATAGTGTGTGTGGTCATCTGCCCTTGTCTGAGCGTGTGGCAGTAGCTCTGGAACTGAGAAACCTTTGTGGAGGAATGGCTAAGGAGAAGGTATCATAGTAGTGCACCTTTCTTTAAAGGCTGTAGACCCAAAATAATGTGGGAATTAATTGATGTGCAGTCACGTGATATTTTTTTTCCTGTAGGTGGAGCAGTTGTGCAGATGTCACAAACCAGCGCTCAAGCTGTCCCAGTCGGTGGTCTCAATAGGACGTGCTTGTTTATCTACTCTCTCAAATGGCCACACCCCCAAGTATGTACCTAGGATGTAGGGCTCACAATAACAGTCAGTCACAGGACATGTTCTGGTCAATTTCTTCATTTGTGTCAGGTCATTTCCTGAGGCAGCCTTTGTCTGACCATTTTTTTCTATTAGTATATATTGAGTGTGAGTATTGACTGACTGACTACATTGTTTACAGGTTGTATGCCCACACTCAAAGTTCTCTTTCATTGCTGGAGAAGATAAGTGTGTGTGTGGCTAACAACGAACCTGTTCTCTTGGTGGGAGAGACTGGAGTTGGCAAGACTGCTACTATAAACTACCTTGCACAGCTCACTGGTACAAATACCGGCATTATTACATGTCATGTGATAATCATGTGACTTCTCCATAGGAACCAAACTAGTGGCAATGAACATGAGCCAGCAGACGGACAGTACAGATCTCTTGGGAGGGCAAGTCAGTTTTTGTGTCCAGGCATCTGATAATATCAGTTGTTGGCCCTTTTATCTAGGTTTAAACCGATTCACTTTTCTCGGCTGCTTGGTCCCGTGAGGGATAAATTTGAACAGCTTTTCTTTGCAACCTTTTCTGGAAGGAAGAACAAGAAGTATCTGGAAGAAATACAAGTATGTATGTATAAATATATCCATCATGATTTGCATAAATTTTGAGCACTGTAGTCTATTAGTGTTCACTCGGCACTTCAGCCTTTATGATCATAATAACTTCCTCAATCCCTTGAGAATGTTCTGATAATGGTTTCCATAATGCTCCATTCCTTACCAATGAAGTAAAGTTGAATTATAAATTTTCACTTATTTCTAGCTCTCGTTTCTGAATCATCGCTGGAAGAAGATGTTGAGTTTGATGAACACTTCTATCAAATCAGCTCTTTCAAAGCACAACTTGCGTAAGTTCAAAATAGTCTTGATTCACACGGAGTTGACCTTTGTTTTCCCTCCCTCAGAGAATAAGTGCATACCTAACTTGTTTGAGGGGTGGAAGAAATTGTCTGCAAGGATTCAAAAGATCCGTAAAGACTTGCACAAGCCAAGATCATCCTTTGCTTTTTCCTTTGTTGAGGTAAGATTATGCATTGTGGTTGAACAGAGAGAGATGTTGAGGTTGAATATATGCTCAGGGTGCCTTGGTGGAAGCCGTCCGTCTTGGCCACTGGATTCTATTGGATGAGATCAACCTTGCAACTCCCGAGACGCTGCAGTGTCTGTCTGGCCTCTTGGAGAGTCCCCGTGACTCCTTTGTCATACCTGAGAAACCGTACGTCCTGGGGGGGGGGGGGGGGGGGGTGGAGATTACTGGAAACAAATTTAATATGAAAATGAATTCCATGCTGGAGATGGATCTCTCTCTCTCTCTCTCTCTCTCTCTCTCTCTCTCTCTCTCTCTCTCTCTCTCTCCCTCTCCCCACCCCATCAAAGCACTCCTTTCATATCTATCAATTCATGCAATTCGTAATGTTCTTCCTGTAGTGAGCAGACAGCTGTGGAAAGGCACTCTCAGTTTCGGTTATTCTGCTGCATGAACCCGGCCACAGACGTGGGCAAGAAGCAACTGACCCTCAACATCAGGAACAGATTCACCGAGTTCTTTGTGGATGAGATCCAGAGTCCCTCAGACTTTCAGGTTCTCATTCGAAGCTACTTGAAGAACTCCTTCCCCTCAGCTCAGCTTGTAGAAGGAATAATAAAGCAAGTCAATACAACATAAACAGTGGAAACATTATTTATTCATTTGGCATAACTATACAGATTGTATCAGATGATGAAGGAACTTGCTGAGACTCGGCTTCAGGATGGGACAGGAAGAAGGCCACATTATAGGTAACCAGAGGTTATTTCCCAAGCCAACTGAATAGTCATGAGTCTGTAACCCCTGGGAGGTGAAAAGATGCACGAAATTTTGTGCATGGCATTATTTGTTGACAAAATCTTTAAGCAAAAGATTACTGAAGAAGATGGTCCATGCAGAGAAGTAAATTTAGTTTTAGTCTCATGGAGCCGACTCATTTTACCATGGAAAGGGTCTGGTCCACTGTAATGCTAGATAGCTTTCGTTCTATTTGTGCTAGCAACTTGTGATCACTTTTGTGTAAGTTTTAGCTGTCAATAGAGATACTACAGTAGCAGCTGTAGCTAGATTTCTCACTGGATAAAAAAAGGGAGCAGTTAGACTGCACTGGTGTGTAGCATGAGGGTGTGAATGTACATGCTTCTCACAGGCCACGATGCAACTGGGAAATTTATTACTTAAAGACAATTATTTTAGGGGTTTTTCCACGCATTACGTCATCTGACTAAGCCTTATAAGTCACCTCACCATGTGTTTTTTTTCCTTCAGTTTTGTAATTGTATCCCTGACGATTGCCTGTGCACCAGGCTGAAATATCGGATATGAAAAGAATTTTTTAAGCTAGTATCTAGAGAAGTTTTACACGACATAATTAGCTGATCTGTGAAATTTGAGCTTCTCAAAATTCAAAATTCAAAGTGCTGCACTGTATTTTTTTTTTTTTTTTTGTGTCTCCCCTTTAACTCAATCATGATGATCAGAAGGCTGAATTCACACTACGAGAGATTAGCTGAATTAGTAGGCAACGGATGAAGACAGGAAGACCAATCAGCTGTTGAAGCTGTGGTGAGGAGTATACCTCCTTAGCATGTTCTGGACAATCGTACTGAAAAATGATCTAGGAAGCACAACTTCCCCACCCCACGAAAAATATTTCTCTTAGATAATAGATAATAGATAATAGGCCATACCAAATTGATTTTATGTTTCTCAGACAAAAAAAATCTGGATGATGACCCGGCAGGGTGGCACAAAAAACAACAAAAAAAAAAACACATAAATATCATTAAAAGATTTAATTTAAAATTACAGCTGCAGTACAATGGGTTACTCTTTTCTTGGTCGTTTTGCCACATTCGAGGGTATCCTACAATGTGGCAACTTCCTGTCACTCTTGCACACAAAACATAAAGGACAACAGCATATGAACGTCTAAGTTCTTTCATTGTTCTCCTCTCCTAGCCCACTGTAGAAAGAAACCGGAGGAAAATGCACCAACATGGAAATATAGTACTGAGTCTCCATTGGCAATCCACACAAAAGAGCTTCTCTGACCACAATAGTACTTTCAAGAGGAGATCCATCTGGAAATAATGGACTCCCACAAATGTATGTATTAGCTTCTTTCATACCCTGGACACATATCTCTTCTTGAGAAGACAACCTTGGAATGATTTTTTTCTCGGCTAGCTTCCATCAGCACACTAGCAACAGTCCTCTTACATGGAGCAGGCCTATTTTTCTCCTCAGCTTTCACAAACATGTTGGCATTTGAATTGATCACAAAGACTAACAGGAGTGTCTATAGGCACTCTGTGACTTGGATCTAAAATTTTTTTCATTCTGAGAAATGATAACTTCATGGACAGTTTCCTCTTCAAAGCCAGGTCCAAGAAGGGAACCAAAATTGTCCTCCCAGGAACAGCTGATGATTGATCTCTTCTGCACAACTCTCTGGCCTCGTTTCACCATCACACTGAGCCAGGCAGTACTGCTGCTTGCCATTTTGAAGACAATCTTGAAATTATTTTTTCTATTTTCGTAGAAATATTCTTATAATTATATTGATTTTTGATTTTTTTTTGGAATCCTGAAAAAATGGACCCGGTAAATCCGAGAAACATAAAATCAATTTGGTATGGCCTAGATAGATCTTCATTATACATATACAATTACGATAATTATTCATCATCTTCACTGCTTGAGCTATTGTACGTTCTAGCACTAACACACTTGCACATGTCTGAGTCAGGAACAAAATGTGACATGTAGTCACTAGGTAGTCTGCTATGTGTCACTAACAAGGCATCCAGTGTTGATGTCTTAGTCTCTTCCTGTGCTTCGTTTTGGTAAGTACAACTTGTGAGAAGGACCCTCTCAATGTCAGCATTAAATGTGGTAATGTCAATAGTGACTTTGCAACAAAAAAAAAAGTAACCGTTTGGGAATTTGAACTTGTCAATCTTGCCCCAGAATCCGTCAATATGATCCTTTCTTGGATTGAAAACAAAAGGAGGTTCTGTAAGCGATAATTGCTGCCACTCATCTCCCAGTGTACTGGATTCAAGGAATTTAGAAGCCACATCAATGACCTGAGCAGCAGATCACCGAGTCGATAGAGCGAGAGAGGAAAGAATAGGGTCACTGATTGTAAATTTTTTCTTCACTTGAGCAGAAGCTTCAATTAAAAGTTCTGTGCAGTGTTCCAAAAAACCTTCCTTGCAAGAATCTCTGGTTTAGGTGGAAGAAGTCCATTAATCTCCATCACTCCACATTTTAAAAGATTCTAAAGATTTGTTGGCGTTTTGCGTATACCCATGCACTCTGAGATAATAGAGTCATTGGGACCGCAGAGATGAGGTAGTCTGGCGTATTGGCGACCCACAGAGAGATCAGTTTGATGGATCGAGTGCAGAGAGGTTGCAGTCGAAGAGGTTCAGAGAGCGATTCGACAGAGCAGATCTGATTAAGTTCAAACTGACAACGGGTACACCAAGGCACTTTCCAACGAGGACTTGTTTCCCAAACATGCATAAATTGGTTTTAAAACTTCCACTATTGCTTCAGGAATGGTAGTCTTGTGAGTATACTCATCTTCTTTATTCATGATAGTTCTGCAAAGACTCGATAAGTGTTCCAGTGAACCGACCTTTGCCCCCAAATAGTTTTCCCATCAGATAACTTTGTGCTTTTAAATTATGCAGTACAGTCCCCATATGTTTCTGAACATGGCCAATACAATCCATCTTCTGAACAAGGTGATCTTCACCATATGGTTGTTTTTTTCTGAAATTAGAGATTAAGTCTTGCAATCCCTTAAAACAGAGTTATTACTATCATTTTAAAGCTTTTAATCTCTAGTTTTATATGTAACTTGTGAATTTATAAGCCTTTTAGTTTTGCGCAATAAGACCCCTTTCTCAAATAGTATCATGAATGGTACACATGGTACCTAGAGTGTGTCATTGCTATGCAATGTGTTTCATAGCTTAGCAAGTTGTGCTGTTGATCAGCTCTGTATACTTGTGCATTAAATCCTTGGGAGTGACGAATAAAACCAGTGGACCACGTATAGGTGAGATGGTGGGCTTTGCTAGAATACCAATGCTCTGCCGCCCCATTTTGCCACCCATGTCAAGCATGGAGAAGTAGGACTGGATGATAAGACCTTTCAAGAATTCAGTAGGAGTGTAGTAACAACTATCCCCTCAAATACACTCCTGCCTCTCGGCATCTAATGTAAATGCATGTATATTATAATATTATTACTTTATAGTTTGCGAAGTTTGTGTCGAGCCCTTGCCTATGGTGAAGTCAATCCCTGTGGTACTTTCAAACGGTCTCTCTATGAGGTAAAGTGTCATTCATACATTACAACTGCCCAACTCGTCCAATACTTAGGCTCAGAGTAGAGAATTTAATAAGTTTGTGACTTGATAGAAGTCTCTCTCTCTCTGATGATTTCAATTTAATTTTCTATAAAGGGTTTCTGCCTAACACTTCTATCAGAGCTCCGTTCCGATCAGCATGCTCTCGTCAAAGCACACATCCAGAAATCCCTGAAGATCTCAGACCAGTGCGTTACTGCCCCTCTTCCCGATCCTTCGTCTAGGGACCTCAGTGGTGCTGGTCATGTGACTTCCCCTCTTCACGGTGCTGGTACTCATGGTACTCATTACAAGAAAGTTGGTGGATTCTTTTTGAGGTGTGATCCAGATGCAAGCCGTACTCCAAAGGACTACATTTTGACTGATGCTGTCGAGAAGAATCTAGAGAATCTGGCCAGAGCTCTTTCTGCCAGGTAAAAATATAACTGTAGTATCATATGTATATATAGCAGTGGCATTAGTGCTAAAACAGTTAGAGAATAAAACAACAACAATAATAATAACAACAACACTTTTGCTGGGGTGTCACATTTTCGATTTGTATGATTAATGATTAGGAACTACCCCATTCTCCTGCAAGGACCAACATCTGCCGGTAAGACGAGTTTGATCCAGTACATAGCAGAGAGCCTCGGGCACCAGTGCCTGAGGGTCAACAACCACGAGCACACTGACCTCCAGGAGTATGTGGGATCTTACACCACCAACCACAAGGGAGAACTAATCTTTCAGGAAGGTATGTACGTAGGGTTCATTTGGTCATGTCTCCTTCATAAATTACATTGATTAGCTGCAATAACTGTGTTGATGTGAACCTACATCCTTTTGATTCTCACTTAATCCACACACCCTTTATTCATAAACACTCACATTTCATCCCTTGTGATCTCAACATCACTTCTAAAAAATCTCACTTTGAAGTTTTTTTTTTGCAATATCTCAATCTAATTTTTTCGTTACTTTGTTATATCTCTAGTTTCTTTCTGTCGTCTTGAGCATCAGAAGTTAGTTAGCTATACTTGCTAATCTCACTAGCTAGTCAATTTCTCGTAGCTACTGGGAGAGGGTTCATACAAACTGACTAGGGTTGGTTTCCTGGACCAGCTTATAGCATGTGTAGGCACACTTGTTTGGAAAAATCCTTCAGCCGATTTAATTGGGTGAATGAACTTGCTATCTCTGTTTGATAATGTGATGTCTGCATTCATCCACAGGAGTGTTGGTGACAGCTATGAGAAAGGGGCATTGGATAATCCTAGATGAGCTGAATCTAGCTCCCACTGAAGTCTTGGAGGCTCTAAATAGAGTATGTTGATGTGTGTGGAGGCTCTAAATAGAGTATGTTGATGTGTGTGGAGGCTCTAAATAGAGTATGTTGATGTGTGTGGATCGAGGCTCTAAATTTGTGGAGGCTTTAAATAGAGTATGTCGATGTTCGTGGAGGCTTTAAATAGAGTATGTTGATGTTTGTGGAGGCTCTAAATAGAGTATGTTGATGTTCGTGGAGGCTCTAAATAGAGTATGTTATTTATGGAGGCTCTAAATAGAGTATGTTGATGTGTGTGGAGGCTCTAAATCGAATATGTTGTTCGTGGAGATTCTAAATAGAATATGTTGATGTTTGTGGAGGCTCTAAATAGAGTATGTAGAGGGTATACATTATTGACTCAAAATAGTGTACACAATTATGATTGAGTGCATACATTTGAGTATTGGTGTGTAGTGGAAGGTTTATTCTGTATGTTGCTTTTTATTTTGAAGGTGCTGGATGACAACCGTGAACTTTTCATTCCTGAAACACAAGAATTAGTCAAGGCTCATTCCAACTTCATGCTCTTTGGGACGCAGAACCCCCCTGGAACTTATGGGGGAAGAAAGGTGAGACTATCGAAGGACATAAAACTCTTCCCATGAATCAAATCACTGTGGAGTTATCGTGCTTCTGTTTTCCATTGCGTAGTTGTAGAAGGTTGTATGATACTTTGCACATGAGAGAGAGAGAGAGAGAGAGAGAGAGAGAGACTTTATCTTGATATGGTTATAATGAATAGGTTCTGTCTCGTGCATTTCGAAATCGTTTCATTGAGCTTCACTTTGAGGACATACCAGCCAGTGAACTGGCAAAGATCCTCCACCTGCGCTGTCATTTGCCTCTCTCCTATGCTGAGAAGATGGTGAGAGTCATGAAAGACCTCCAGGTAAGTTATATAATATTATTAAAATAGAGCACAAAACAACAATGTTACAATTGTCAAATACTATTGCCATTTGGCAGTGAATTCCTGTCTTGGTTCTTAATATAATCCAGAGGCAGCCAAATGGTTGGGAAACATCCTGCATTTCATTCATAGATTGAATTTCATAATAAATGAGTCTTTATTCTCGGTTTACTTTCTCAGCTGTCTGAGCCTGTCTCTTGGTCCATTCACGCTTGAATAACAGCTAGTTGTTTGCCTATCTAGCTACACGTGCAATGTAGATTGCGTGGGTGTACGTTACATGAACGCGCGGGTGTGCTACTTACTATTACGACGTACGTACCACCACCGTTGCCATAGGTGATCCCAGCACTGTGCCTTGGCACTCCGGTACCAAGGCAAAAAACTTATATCTATGAGATGAACAACATTACTAGAGCTTCATCTTAATTGCACTATTTTTGTTTGAGGGTGTTTTAGCACATAATGTGTGTTATTTCTGTTTTCAGGAGAGGCGGTCTACATCTGGTATCTTTGCAGGCAAGTATGGTCTGATCACTCTTAGGGATCTATTTCGTTGGGCTGAGAGGTACAGAAAGTCCAATATAAATGAGAAATTCCATGACTGGGATCAGCAGTTGGCTGAAGATGGTGAGTAATTGCCCAGTAGTCATGTCTGGAATGCTACACATTATCTGGAATGTTTTATAGTTTCTGTCAATGAATCATTGCAAAGATTATAGACCTTATTCCAACAAGAATCAAGTTTCGTTAAATATATGTACATAGCTTGATAAAGATGTTGGATATTCTTGACTCCAAATTTGGAGAGTGGTCAAATTGTCTCAACTTGAGGATCAGGTTTCTTAGGTCCTTGCAATCCACTACCTATTTCTCATTCCTTATGGACAACTGTCCTGAAACCTACACTTAAGTGTGCACTGGCTATCTCCCAGTACACTGTACACTTGAGCATTCCAGAATACTGGCTATCTTCCAGTACACTTAAGCATTGGCTCACTTAAACATTGGCTATCTTCCAGTACACTTCCTTAAGTGTTGACTATCTTCCAGTACACTTACCTTAAGCATTGGCTATCTTCCAGTACACTTGAGCATTCCAGAATACTGGCTATCTTCCAGTACACTTAAGAATTGGCTATCTACCAGTATACTTATGTACTGGCTTTCTTTTTGCCTCCGCACCAGAGTGCCAAAGGTGACTATGGTATGGTAGTATGTCTTATTAGTAGCACGTGCAAATAGTTCTATGCATGTGCATGACCCTACAATTATAAGCCATGGCCACATGTAAGGAGACCAGAGTGTACAAATCTCAAGATTTTATGATTGTCTTAACAGCAAGAGTAAGCACAAAGTTCAGTCAAGACTCGTGAGTTATGAGAAAGCAGAAAGAGAGCCGAGCTACAAGAGCAGGCATATTATAACAGAAAGTAAGTAAGAAAACTGCCATAAATAGTGAGAGCAGAGGGTACAAAGCTCAAGATAATCTAGCAAGAAAGCCCTTAAATAGCAAGAACAGAAGTTACAAAATCACGAGTAGCTGAAAGAGAGCCAAACTATAGCTATGACCACCATAAAAACTCGCTCACTTGAAAAAAAAATACTAAGAATAGCATTAACAAAAAATAGCAAAAAAAAGAGAAAAAGATGTGACAGTGCATGCAAAAATAAGATCTTCAGTCTTCAGTATAACTCCTATAATTATTATACCTGCAAAAATAAATCAGTGATAACCAAATGATAATAAGTTTACTACGTGCCGAGGCATCCAGTTTTTTAAAAGACTAACTTGTTTAAAATGTTTTGATGGATCATATTACTTCCTGCACAATTTTACTGCTTGTTAGTGCTACATATATATATATATAGGCCAGTAATTATATGATCTTGAATTTTATTCTTTTTTTCTTTTTTTTTGCAGGATTTATGCTTCTTGGTGGGCGACTGAGAGAGGTGCACGATGAAGATGTTGTACGAGAAGTTATCAAGAAACATTTCAAGCGAACGATTGACCCTTTTTCTCTGTTTGGTTTTGGAGGAGGAGAGGGAAGTGTGGCCAGTAGGGAAGCATTGTCGTCACTCAAGTCATCCCTGCCTGACCAGTTCAGTCACTTGGTGTGGACGGATGAGTTGTTGAAAGTGGCAGTGTTGGTGCACAGGTGTCTCCAATTTGAAGAACCTGTACTTTTGGTGGGAGGCACTGGGTAAGTCTATGCCACGTACGTACTCCTAATTCCACTTTGTGGAGTCACTTCCTCCAAGCATGGCTGGCAGAACTTTCTCACTAAAGGAATAGAACAATATACTAGATGTATTCGATATCTTGCATGTGTAAAACTTCTGCAGTCCTTCAAGCAAATTTACATACCTTTTCGAGTGTAAAATTTTTCGTGGATTTTGTGGTTTTGAAAAAAATAATACACGAGAATAAGGGAATTTATATGGTTCATATATCAATATTTGCAAAACCACGAAAATTTTGACCCACAAAATTTTTGCACTATACGGTACGTAGGTTTGATGGTATAAGCTGTGCAGAATTTTATACTGCCATTATTTTGAGTATGAGGAATTTAATTTTTACTGGAATACATGACATTGTATATCTTGAGTATAAACTGGAGGTATAAGCTTTTTACAGAATTCTTTACTATTTCATCTGTTTTAGTTGTGGGAAGACCACTTTGTGTCAGCTTCTCTCTGTCCTTTTCCATCGTCAGTTCTTCTCCATCAACTGTCATATGTACACAGAAGCTGCCGACTTTCTTGGGGGACTGCGTCCTGTTAGGAGACATCAGGCCAAAGAAGGTCATATCCAGGAAGCAAGGATTCAAGTATGTACATGAGGTCTTTCAGATATTTCACTGTACATTTCTTACCTCTCTCTTTGATCTTTGATTGAAATTTTTTTCAAGGGTGACCGCATACCAAGTAGAACAAGTTAGTCTTTTAAAAGACTAGGAATGCCTTGGCACGTACTTAAGTGCAACCTTTAACTTTCTAAATTTATTTTAATTTTAAATGCTTTACAGTGAATATGACAGTGGTATATAAGAGACAATAAAGGATCACCGGCTTGAAGCCAGAGTCCTACAAGGATGATTATGTTTGGAATTGCTGAACACTTGCTGCATGGGCATAAATAATGAAAATTGCAGGGGTTTGTGGGGTCAAAATGTTGCCAAAATATTTCCTTTTTAATTCTGGCTGTGGAGAGTTCCAAATAGTGCACACTGAACAACATGGCTTATTGTAGTAAGATTAGTATTTACACAGCTAGTATTCTTGCTGTTCAATGCTTTCGAACTGCCTTTTAGAATGGCTATTCTCATGCATAGCTTGATTGAGGTATGTGTACTGCATTCTCATTATTTGGAAGCCTCAAAGTCTTAGTTCTGAGATTCCATTCACCATGGCTCTCTCTTTGGCACTTCAAACGACCACTAGTTCATGTACACTGCAATCTCTGTTGTTTTTGTTCACTGCTGTCTTTTAGTCAGTTCTCTGCATGTGATAATGGGCTTGATTTGTTGGCAAAGACGGCCAAGAAGCATCAGTACTGTCTTCACGGTGTAGAGTTACCGCGTAGTGACTGCGAGCCTGAGCCTGTTTGTCCTTAGTACTGTATGTCTAGCTAGCTAGCTATAAGCTCTGGCCTCACTGAACTATTTGTTTTTTTCTTGGATGGGCCCAGGAGTACTTGCAGATGCACAGGGTGTCCTCGTGGGAGTGGTCAGGTAGTAGTATCGCGGGCCCGACCCTTTACCAACTGCGAGGGAAGGAAAGAGTCTGGTCAAATCCAATACATGATCTTATTGTGCACAGTCAGCAATTTTCGGAAGGAAGGGCGCGGCTATGACGTTATTATACATCGCGAATTTTAGGAAAAATCTGTGCTCCGGATTTCTTTGTGCTGCATGGCTGAGCAGGAATATGATTACAGAGTGGAGGCGGCTATTCAAGAGAGTGGGACGAAGCTTTGAAGCAGCTTTCTGGTCAGAAAGTATCGGAATTTTTTCCAGTGCAACTCCTGCAAGTACCTGGAGCAGTTCTTTGGCTGATGCACACCCTGGACCATGTCTTTTTCGTGTGATCACTACCAACGAGATCTCTGCACAAGCAGCAGCTGGTTAACATGACTAAACTCTAGGACTACTCTGTAAGTGCATGTGCAAATAATCGTTTGAGAGCTGTGACGCTTTGCGTATGCCCGCCACCAAATCTTTGGCAAGTTCAGACTCTTTCCTTCCCTCGCGGTTGGTAAAGGGTCGGGCCCGCGAGACTAGTCGAGTAGTGTCCGAGGAGTTTCAGCCATGAAGATGTTGGTGCCATCTTGGTTCCCATTGTGCACTTGATGATACAATTTGTTGGAAAATTGGAAATAGTTTAGATGGTCGGACATTGTCCCAACATAAACTACGTATACCTGAGATTGGAACGCATCATGTGTGCTCCATAAAAGCGGTACATTTCGCTTTGCACAATCCTAGTTGCACCCCATCAAAGAAACTGCAAGTCAAGAAGTGGCTGTGGCATGTCCTCTTTGCTGCCTTCTAAAGCTGCTTTAAGGCTTGAGATAGGAGTGTTTGGCTTTCTGCCAAAGAGTAACTCGTATGGTGAGTGACCAGTTGCTGAATGGTATGCGATCCTGATAGAATACAACACAAAGTGTAGCCACTTGTCCCGCGATTTTTCTGTGGCACCAGCCTTCTTTATTGCTTTTTTGATAGTACCCTTGGAGCTGGCCTAGTCGATCATGGTCCAGACTCCACATTGATTTTGCTGGTCCAATAGAAGGACACATGCTGTTAGTGCTCGTGGATGCCCATAGCAAATGGATGGAAGTGTTTCCTACCAAGAACTCAAACACCAACATGGTGATTGAACATCTGAGGAAAGCTCACCAGTGGTCTTGGAGAACCCCACAGCTGTTGAAACCAACACTACAAAAAACTGCACAAGAAAGTTGTATCCCAGTCAACAATGGATAGTATGGAGCTGAAGTAACTTGTTTCACTCCATTTCTGAGCAAGAAGTGGTTTAACTCCTCACTAACAAACACATGCAGATCCGTTGTTTGAGACAAGAATCTCCAATAAGCCAAAATGAGGGAGTGGTTTGAAGTTCTGTACCAGGGCACTTCATGGCTGACCATCACGTGACCTAGCAGTCGCCAGCCTGGCTCTGCTAAAGCAAGGGATAGATAGTATTGGGCCAAGTAGACAACGAGACTGTGATTCTACTATTACAGTAGTTAAAAGAGAGCTTGACATGTGACAGCAATTTGAAATTTCACAATGTCCACACTTCTTCACCGGTACACTTCCCACAGAACCATCCCAAATAGTTAGCAATTTCCTCACTCAGACCAAATGTATGTATAAGCTCTACTTTCTTTCATATCTCGTATATACCCCTGAGGGCTAGGAATATTTCATAAAGCTGTTGTTTCTGCATTACTTCTACCTCCTGCTGCGGAATGCTTATTATATTACGTAACGTTTCTTGCTGTTGCACAGTTGTCTGCAAGGCCAACTCATGGTGTGGCCTTGCCTATGGTGCCTGGTTTTCATTGAAGCCCATTTTGACTGCTTTTTATGCCAGCGTACATCAACATGAAACTGAATCACCTAGCAGATGACCGTAATAATACCATAAGCCAACAGCCACCTATCTCATAGTGGAGAAACCAGTGGAGGGCATCGGTTACCGATCCTGCTATCCATGACTTTCATGGATTTCTAGTTGTAAGTCAGTATAGGAATTTGACCAGACTCTCTCTTCTGCATGTGCTGCTGTGTGAGCCACTGCATTGAAAATTTTGGGTGCCAATTGAAGGCCAAATGGTAGCATGGGGTCAACAAATCCATCTCATGCCCTGCAGGATGTGGTCCTGTGGATGGACTGGGCTGAGGCCTCAATGTCTATCACAGAAGTGTATGAGAGTGAACAAATGTCAGAGTCGATCCTGTCGTTGACACTCCCCCCTCGTGGGAAGGAGAGACCAGTATTCAACCGCTACTTACCCATGTTGTGGCCCTTAGGGATCATTCCAAATCGGTTGATGTGCAACGCTGGATGCAGAGATGGGGGAACTGGCTCCAGCAGTCGGCCTGGCCCTTTGCCAGCTCATCCGTCGTGCACCTCTTGCTGACAACCAATCTTCCTCAATGTGTAATCAATGTGTGCCATCATCATGTCCCGTTATTGTCGTCCCTTGTCTGTTATGCCACATAATCATTGTATCCGGTTATCACTGGTCAAGAACGTGAAGCCGGCCATTTCAGTTGAACCTGAGAAGGGTGTGGGGGTGGAGGGGTGAGCGTGAACGCCCCTGAGAACGTGGTATGAGTACACAGGTACCGTGGGATTTCAAGAGATATAAAATGCTACTGGACAGTATATCACTTTGAGTGACAATAATTCTTTGGACCTATCGATGAACACTATCAATATCTTTGTCTGCAATACCAACCAGAAGCTTGGCTGCATAATGGTCTGTTTTATGTGATCCTGAATAACACACATGACAGTATGGAAGTTTGGAGTTGGAATTGGGTTTTGAGGTTGGGATTTTGGGTGCCAGAGTTAGAGAACCAAGCAGTGCTCCCAGCCCTCCCCACCCAGCAACAAAAATATGACAGAAAATAGTAATTAAAAGATAGGTTGATGGATTGTTTCACCTAAAGTGTTCAGTCTAAATCCTAAAGTGTTCAGTCCCAAACTTCTTTACAATCTGCATCTTGAAGGATATCCAATACAGAGAGTTGATTCTCAATTATTCCCTTGAATGTAGATGAATCAAACCTTTTATTGTTTATTATTGGAAAACTAACTGGACTACATCTCCAGGCTGAAGTATTTTCACATCACTTAACGTGCAATTTACACTAGCAAATTGGACTGGTCAACGAACTTTTAATTCAATATTAAATTTTTGGCTGAATTCATAATGCACACCACTAGTTCTTTGAATGTAAAACTAGTCCTTATGACATTAAGGCTTTTCACACAGTCCCTATCAGATATACTTGCAAACTTTAAATGAGGGTCCGTGCCAGATTGAGGGGGCAAGACAGGGCAGGGTGTGGCATACCACACTCCTTGCACGAGTGGGCGTAATGACATTTGTGTTGCCTGCATCAGCCTTTGTTAAAACGCCAGCAGGTCTTGGCTGGCGGCACCTGGCTAGGGGGTGGCACTTATGGTCCAGCACTGGGGAAGGGCTGATAGGCCTGCCAGGTCGATGGGTCGGGCATCCAACCAAACCAAGGCCTGTTCAGATTCTTTGGGCAGTACTGGCCTGTATGCTCGTTCTATAAGCAGAAAGAGCACCAGGACATTATCAGTCTCCAGTTGTGACTGTATTCTGGCTCTTTATATTTGGAACAGCCTACAAAATATATAGGCAGTATTTCGCTTCCTTGTACATGTACACAGCTTTAACACCCTCACCTTCATTTCAGATTAGCAATCATCTACACATGTACCTGTGGTTGATGAAGAGCCATATCAAGAGTAGTATAGATGGCCCTCTCTCATAAATGAACTTTATTTTATTTGTCAGAAATAACAAGTCCCTCGATGAGTTGTAGAGACTTATTTGAACTGTCTCGCAATTAATCATCAAAGATGGTATTAATGCATTCATAATGGAGTGGTTGTGATGTTCAATAAATGATGATACCACATTAGTGGCTATTAGTTGGCTTATGTCTTTCAACTATTTGTCTTTTTCCATCCATTAACGTATGGTATTAACACATTCATAGTGGAGTTGTTGTGATGTTCAATAAATGATATTACATTAGTGGCTATTAGTTGGCTCGTGTCTTTCAACTATTTGTCTTTTTCCATCCATTGTGGATGCTGCACCATCGGATATTTCACTTTCGCCACTTGCGGACACCAACTCTACCTCTTCAAAGCTAAATCCTCTAACCCTGCCATTTGGTTGCCCATGCCATGTCATTTTGGTCCCCATTCCGATGAAACTTTAGGGCTATTGGATCTCCAATGGCACCAGGCAACAAATCAGATTATTCTGTCTGCCTGATGCCATTGGAGATCCAATAGTCTATCTGACGAGAGTTCCTCTGTTCTGAACTGTCTCTGATAGTATTGCCGGACATTATAGCACATGTCTTTTAAAAATATCAGACACTGCTATATGCTTTTGAAATTAGATAATGAAAACTCATACACATTAAATACATGCGACTTAGATTTCAGACTCTTCTTTTGGCTCTTCTTCCAACTCTTCTCTTAACTGTTCTCCCGACTCATACAATGATGAAATGGATTCATTTATAGTTGGTTCTTTAGACTTCCTCTTATAACTAAATATATCAATGATGTCATATCATTGCAGACAGAATGTTCTGCTCAAGCCTACTCCATTTTTTTTTCCACGTGCATGCAATGTATTGCGTGAGTGTACTTGAATGCACAGTGTGCTACTATTACGATATCAAAAAATATACACATAGTCAGTTCTGAGTAACATGAACATATTTCAATAAGAAACAGATATGGTTCACACGCTGGTTTTCTCTTTTAAGTCAGAATTTAAATAAACATATTTGACAACTTTCAAAGTTCTCGTTCCATCATCCTCTATGAAGAAGTAGTGGTAATCATTCAAATCTGTTATCTCTCATAATATGCGTTTCCGATAAAAAAAATTTTCTTACATTAGCGAATGAATTTTTGTTTCTTGAACACTCTCCTCTCTTCTTTGTAGATTTAATGAAAGAAAGGGAATCTAATGTAGCATGTAGATGCCTAAATCTAGCATACAGTGTATGCTTCAAGCTGCTTTCCTTGGAGGCAACCAGGGTTGACATTTGTCCTCTTTAACACTGGTGGTGTATACTGCTGGTTTCTGCAAAAGGTTGAAGGCCAATCTTCCATTTTCTTTAACGGTTTTCAAATATATTTCTGGAAAGTCAAGTATAATAAAGGTTATGATCAGTGGCTGAATTTGAGCTCTGCTACTGAAATCTCCATATGTGGTTTCATGTCGCTTTTAACGTCTTTCAATAAAAAATTGGAGGTCGAACTTTTTCAAATATATTTCTGGAAGTACTGTAGTGTTACGTATCCTACTGGTGTGCATCTTCAACAATGTTGTTTTTCATTTTTATTTGATGTGGTATTTTAAGAAGCTTCTGTGTTGGGTGCACTATAAAACCTTTAAATATGTTCCTCTATGCTCACTTTAATGATCATGGCTGCAATTACATATTTTTGACCTTCCTTCCTTGCCAAATCGAAGTCGATCAGGTAGCTTTGCCCAGTTAACAAGAATACCATGTTTGCCAGCCGAACATCCCCATATTTTGTGGGTGTGGCTCTTTTAGTGAGGGTGGTGTCCAGAAATACATTTCATTAGGTCTCACCTTCAAGCTTCAGTCGTTTAGTAAAAGCTTCTTCACTCACATCAGTTTCTAAATCAGGAAATTGATATGAGCCCTACTGTCATGTAGGTTGATAGTGGGGATTCACTTGCAGTTCACCCTCTTGTCAATTGGATATGACCCAGCCTGGCATCTCCTGCCTGCTTCAGTATTCGGACTCAATACACACTGGTATGTGTCACACAACAATGGTCGCTTCTGCCTGTGCCTGAAGTCTTTCGTCTGCCAGCCACTGGTGAGTGGCTTTTGGGTTTAATCCTTGGCTATTTGCGTGGCACACAGTCCCATCAGTGATTACTAATAGCAGCTGGTTATATACAGTGTTGGTGTCCTTTTCATTGACTAAAATAGCTTCAAGAATTAGTTGTGAAAAATCATTTGGGAGTTTCTCATCTGCAGAGAGCACTATGGCAACACTCAATTTAACTTCAATAAGCACAAAGGTACCTGTACCTCTGTAAATTGCTACCTGCATCTCTGTCAACTCTCTGAACATCTTATGTGACGGAACGATTGCCTTCCTCCAAACCCACTTGTTGAAGTTCTCTCGGTCTGATGCTTGCTTTCTGGCTTTCACCCTCTCTTTGTACAGGACAGTCATCATTTTGGTGTCGAACTTTGCATGGAAACTTCACAGTTAGCCCTTCTGTGAACCCCCTAGAGTACCCAAGCTTTTTGGTTGCCTCGTCCATAGCTCCTCTTAACTGTAGCTTCTCACCTCTCTCTTTCTTCTCTTCGGTTCCATATTTTCACACACGAGCTAGAAAAATAGCAACACGTCATCATGTCACATGACTTATTAAACGGCATGTGACTACTTTGATTTGATTGGCTCTGCCAACATTCTGGCAGAGTTCACAAAAACCTGGCTTATCTGACCAGACATATTTTTCTTCCTTTTGCCCTCCCCCTTTTCGCGTGTGAAAATATGGCTGGCTTGTGAGACTATTACACTACCTTGTTGAAATGTTCACTTATAAATCAGGAATTTGCCTGGACTGCCAGTCTCTGCCGTTTGTCCATTCTCGGGGAGATTTCTACTTGAATCTATTAAATTGTTAGTTGTTTGACCATTCTACATGTGCAATGTAGATTGCGTGGGTGTAAGTAACATAAACTTACACCTACCTTTATCAGCTCTTCACCTAGTCTTTGGTCTAGGGTTCAGTTCCACATCCCCAGAGAGTAATAAGATACCTGTAGAGAACAATACTGGCCTCCTTTTTCCTCTGGAGTGGCGATACTTACAAAGAACAATACCGGCCTCTTTTTTCCTCCGGAGTGATGATACTTATAAAGAACAATACTGGCCTTGCAATGTAGATTGCGTGGGTGTAAGTAACATAAACTTACACCTACCTTTATCAGCTCTTCACCTAGTCTTTGGTCTAGGGTTCAGTTCCACATCCCCAGAGAGTAATAAGATACCTGTAGAGAACAATACTGGCCTCCTTTTTCCTCTGGAGTGGCGATACTTACAAAGAACAATACCGGCCTCTTTTTTCCTCCGGAGTGATGATACTTATAAAGAACAATACTGGCCTTGCAATGTAGATTGCGTGGGTGTAAGTAACATAAACTTACACCTACCTTTATCAGCTCCTCACCTAGTCTTTGGTCTAGGGTTCAGTTCCACATCCCCAGAGAGTAATAAGATACCTGTAGAGAACAATACTGGCCTCCCTTTTCCTCTGGAGTGGCGATATTTACAAAGAACAATACCGGCCTCTTTTTTCCTCCGGAGTGATGATACTTATAAAGAACAATACTGGCCTTGCAATGTAGATTGCGTGGGTGTAAGTAACATAAACTTACACCTACCTTTATCAGCTCCTCACCTAGTCTTTGGTCTAGGGTTCAGTTCCACATCCCCAGAGAGTAATAGGAGAACAATACTGGCCTCCCTTTTCCTCTGGAGTGGCGATACTTATAAAGAACAATACTGGCCTCCCTTTTCCTCTGGAGTGGTGATACTTGAACTATACTGGTCTCCTTTTTTCCTCTGGAGTGGTGATACTTATAAAGAACAATACCGGCCTCTTTTTTCCTCTGGAGTGGCGATACTTATAAAGAACAATATCGGCCTCCTTTTTCCTCTGGAGTGGTGATACTTATAAAGAACAATATTGGCCTCCTGGAGTGGTGATACTTGAACTATACTGGTCTCCTTTTTCCTCTGGAGTGGCCTCCCTTTTCCTCTGGAGTGATGATACTTATAAAGAACAATACTGGCCTTGCAATGTAGATTGCGTGGGTGTAAGTAACATAAACTTACACCTACCTTTATCAGCTCCTCACCTAGTCTTTGGTCTAGGGTTCAGTTCCACATCCCCAGAGAGTAATAGGATACCTGTAGAGAACAATACTGGCCTCCCTTTTCCTCTGGAGTGGCGATACTTATAAAGAACAATACCGGCCTCTTTTTTCCTCTGGAGTGATGATACTTATAAAGAACAATACTGGCCTTGCAATGTGGATTGCGTGGGTGTAAGTAACATAAACTTACACCTACCTTTATCAGCTCCTCACCTAGTCTTTGGTCTAGGGTTCAGTTCCACATCCCCAGAGAGTAATAGGAGAACAATACTGGCCTCCCTTTTCCTCTGGAGTGGCGATACTTATAAAGAACAATACTGGCCTCCCTTTTCCTCTGGAGTGATGATACTTATAAAGAACAATACTGGCCTCCCTTTTCCTCTGGAGTGGCGATACTTATAAAGAACAATATCGGCCTCCTTTTTCCTCTGGAGTGGTGATACTTATAAAGAACAATACTGGCCTCCTGGAGTGGTGATACTTGAACTATACTGGTCTCCTTTTTCTTCTGGAGTGGCGATACTTATAAAGAACAATATTGGCCTCCTGGAGTGGTGATACTTATAAAGAACAATATTGGCCTCCTGGAGTGATGATACTTATAAAGAACAATACTGGCCTCCTGGAGTGGTGATACTTGAACTATACTGGTCTCCTTTTTCCTCTGGAGTGGCGATACTTATAAAGAACAATACCGGCCTCTTTTTTCCTCTGGAGTGGCCTCCCTTTTCCTCTGGAGTGGCGATACTTATAAAGAACAATATCGGCCTCCTTTTTCCTCTGGAGTGGTGATACTTATAAAGAACAATGCTGGCCTCCTGGAGTGGTGATACTTATAAAGAACAATACCGGCCTCTTTTTTCCTCTGGAGTGGCCTCCCTTTTCCTCTGGAGTGGCGATACTTATAAAGAACAATACCGGCCTCTTTTTTCCTCTGGAGTGGCCTCCCTTTTCCTCTGGAGTGGCGATACTTATAAAGAACAATATCGGCCTCCTTTTTCCTTTGGAGTGGCAAATCCCTGGTCTTTCCCCCACTACCCTCCTCCATAGTCTAGTCTTCCTCGAGCAGTTCTTCCCCCCACTACCCTCCTTCATAGTCTAGTCTTCCTCAAGCAGTTCTTCCCCCCACTACCCTCCTTCATAGTCTAGTCTTCCTCAAGCAGTTTTTTCACCCACTACCCTCCTCCATAGTCGAGTCTTCCTCGAGCAGTTGTGGTTTTAAGATTTGGTGTTGTTCTTGCTCCTGTTGTGGATACCTCTGCACTTTTCAAGTGCACGAGGGATAGCCTACTAATCCAGTAACGGGTAAGCGGGAAACTGAGAAAGGAGAGTGGTGATGGATCTCCTTAGACCCTTTGTAGACATGAATCATGTTGTCTATTATGATAATTATTTTCTAGTGGGCCTCTTGTAGCTAAGGATAATATTTGTTATGTTGGCACCATCAAACAAGAGGACATTAGGATCCAAGTTCCACTCCCTCCAACTGTGAATGTGGCAACACCTTCTCAGTAGAACACGCCTTATCCTATCCCAGGGGTGGTTTCCCCATCCTCGGGCACAATGAGAAGGGATCTCACTGCCAAATTGCTCATCATCAAGTGAGCACTGAACCATATCTACCACAGAAATATTCAGGTTAAAATCCAGGATAGAGCTAGGCTGGACATCTCTGTAAATGGTTCTTGGGGTGGCAGACATGAGAGATGCTTTTGTGATGTGCGAGTATTTAACCCCCGTGGTTGTCCCATTTGTTTGCCAGGAGGGACGATCTTTTGCAATTTGATCAAATTGGTCTGCTCTCCTCCATTTCTCTCAAGTATCGCTGTTCTTCCAATCTAGGCACTCACAAAAATTTTTTTCATCTTCTACATGAACAAATGTTCTCCACTTAGTGTCTGAAGCTAATCGTTTGTAGAATGCCGTAGTACTGCTTGCCATGCCTCCAGTTGCAGAGAAGATCAGTGGTGTGAAGGATGCATGCTCGATATCTTGTATTCTTTTCTCATATACATTTGTTTCTCTCTTTCATGTTTTCGGTAAACATTTGTAAGTGAGCTGTTGCTGTTAGATGGAGCACATGATTACACAAACACACTCACAAATTGTTTACACACAAAAAAAGTCGGGAGATCAGGCAACCTTAGGGTTACACTTCCTGCAAATGTCCTTCAGGATGCATACTTACTTTTCAGTTAAAGTGTCCTTCCTCACATTATGAGACCAAGGATAGCCATGAACTTTTTGACTGAGTGTCTCATATAGCGATGTCAGCTCGCCAGATACTGCTGAATAGGTATCATCTACACCACAGTTGACAACTGAATCAACTAAGTCCCTTGCTGTATCCTATGGGCCAACAATGTCCTGGCTGAACTGCTGCCTCAAGGTCTAGACCAGTCAAGTACCCCTTTGCTTTGACTACATATGTCCATTTGTAGTAGGGTACTATCGGGGTCAGGGCGAGTAATTGCTTCTCCTTTCCGGTTAGCAAGGTTATTACTGAAGATATCGAGTCTTCCAGTTTTTTTTGTTTTTTATTTTTTTCCTATTGGACGTTTCCCGTTGATAATTGCTGCAGCTTTTTTATTTCACGTTTCATTTCGTTCATTTCACGAGCAATGGAAACTGAGTTCGGTTGTACTGAAGAGACACTAAGGTCGTCAACATGAGACGGTAGTACAATTACATGATTAAAAACTGACTAGATCACTTGAGCCACATAATGCCTGTACATACTGCTTAGCAGAGTCTCATCTCTGTCTTCAATCAAGGCTTGCCGCTACAGAAGAACGCTAAGAGTAACGAACTCTACTTGCACGTGTTCTTAGATTGTATGGTAAAAGTCGTCAACATGGAGACTGTAGTACAATTTCTGACCTGATGTGCAGTCCAAAACGAAGTAGAGTTAGACGCTCTAAGTTAATGGCATGAAGAAGGATGAAGTTGCCTTAGAGATCTGTGATGGCAGCAAAGCGCTGAGGTACTTGGTGAAGAAATGCGCTTTGATTATTTAGATTATTTACATTACATTATGTATGTAATATTTAAAAAAAAAAATTAATTTTTTTTTTGTTTTTGGGGGGGGGGGGGGGATTCCTGGTTACCCACCCCCTCTATTATATATATATTTATTTAGCTTTTACTATAACTTGGTATGTATAATTATTTTTATTTCAGGATGACTCACCATTTGCCTTATTTGAATGGGTGGATGGTGTTGTTGTTGTGGCAATGAAGGAAGGAGGATGCCTGCTAGTGGACGAGATCTCACTAGCTGATGATGCTGTGTTGGAGCGTTTGAATTCCATACTGGAACCGGAACGGAAACTAGTGGTCAGTGAGCGGAGTAGGAATCACGAAAATGAAGTATTCCAGATCTCAGCGAGTCAGGGGTTCCAATTTCTCGCTACCATGAACCCTGGAGGTGATTATGGAAAGAAAGAGGTGTGGTTAAAGTAACTAGTCCATTTGCATTCTCTGGTACTGTTATAGAACCTTTTAAAGTACTCTTGACTCTTTTTTTGTTTTGTTGTGTGTTTTAGCTCTCACCAGCTCTTCGTAATCGCTTTGTGGAGATTTGGTGTCCCTCTTCTTCCAGCCGTGATAGCTGTGGAAGAATTATTCGACATAATCTTGGGCACGTATTCACCATGACAGGTGAGTACTTGATCTTTACCCGATTAAAACCAGACCACTCTTACTTTTATTAAAGCAACTCTGCCATCTTCCAACAGCAACTAGCCTATGTACCTGTTTATATTGAATTGAGCCTTGTAAATCTTAACAGTTTGGATGTGAATGAATGTGAAATTGGTAATGGAGGCTGTCAAGATGAATGCATTGATATTGATGGCTGGATATGAAGTAGTTAGATTTAAAAAAAAGAAAAAAGAAAAAAGAAAGTATGTCCAGTGTCCAATTAACATTGTTGTTTTAGGTAGCAGGGCATATCTCCTAAACTATAAGCCAGAGACACAATCTGCACTGTACATGTGTCTACTAATATGTATCTTGATCATGATAAAGATGATAAAGATATTTACCCAGGACTGTGGCAAATGCTTTTCATTTCTTGTATAGATGTGAAGTGGGATGAAATAATGCTTGATGTTCTGGAATGGTTGAAACACATTCCAAGGTTTGAGACACATAACTTAACGTGTACCTCTCTCCTTGATGTCCGTTTTTTTCCCCCCAGCATGACCATCAGCGTTCGAGACATTCTCACTTGGATTCGCTTTATGAATATCACTGCTTCATCATCCCTGAGTCCAGCGCAGTCTTTCTGTCATGGAGCTCACCTGGTTTTTCTCGATGCTTTAGGTTGTGGAGTTACTTTTGGTGGATCTGAATTGAAAGCAGCTGTCAGCAGTCAGATAGAGAGCATTCTGAACAGTTATGGCATTGAATGTGGGAGAAGTGAACAGGCTGTTGGAATGTTCCAGTCAGACAATGATAAATGTGGGATTCTGCCATTTACAATTTCTAGAGGCAAGTTTGTGTGCTAAGGTAGTTTTATTGGGTGGGCATTTCCCATTATAGTGGTGAGGTTAATTAGAGACACTGCAGATGCACTGAAGCTGAGTTCATTAGTATATCATAATACAAGTAATAATGCAGAATTAATTAATATACCAAAACTGACCTGAAAGAGTGCAGTGCATTAGTACAGTGCATAGCTTAGAATGTTTCTGAAGGTGATTGTCTAGTTGAGCAAACAGATTTCTCTTAATAAAGTAGATTAGTAATGACAGATTTCTCCTGAGCACCTCTCCCTCCTAGATAATGGAGGTTTTTCTGTGTAAAGTGAAGTATGTGAAACACCTCCTTGACTTTCCAGGTTCTAGTGATTGTGATGTGAATGGTGTGTATTCACTGGAAGCTCCGGGCCCTAAGAAGAATGCCTTGTGTCTGTTGCGAGCCATGCAACTAGGTAGACCTCTGCTCCTGGAAGGTCCCCCTGGGGTGGGAAAGACAAGTCTCGTGATTGCGCTGGCTGAGTTGAGTGGACACAGGGCTGTGCGTATAAACCTCTCTGAACAGACGGTGAGCAAATTAATTTATCAACCCATTACTACATAATATGGTCATCCTTTACCGTATGACCCTTTGCTAGCTAGTAATATGGAAAAGGAAATCCAGGGATATCTATAGTGTCTTCTAAAACTCTCGCCATACTATGATTGACCCTTTACCAAACATAGCCTATTTTATCTTATCTCCATAATTATATGGTAGGATGTGAGTGATCTCTTTGGTTGTGATTTGCCAGTGGAAGGGAAGGCTGGTTCTTACTTTGAGTGGAGGGACGGTCCATTCCTGAAGGCCTTGAGAAATGGCGACTGGATTATTTTAGATGAAGTGAGTGTGAAGATTCTCATTAGTGATGTGTGAGACCTTTGTTATGTGTTCTAATCATCTTTTGTGTTATGAGATCTTATGTCATGTTATATGTGAGATCTTCATTTTATGTGTGAGATATTTGTGTGAGATCTTTGTGTGATACCTTTGTTATGTGTGAGATCTTTATTTATGTGTGAGATCTTTGTAGATATTTGTGTGAGATCTTTGTGATGTTAGTTAGTGCAAGATCTTCTTTATGTGCGAGTATTTATGCATATAAATGTCGTTTTAGATGAACCTGGCATCTCAGTCCGTGTTAGAAGGTTTGAATGCGTGTTTGGATCACAGAGGAGAGGTAATTTAAACTCTGGTTGATGTATATTCATGGAGATAAAGGCTGACGCACCACCATAGCATAGCGTTGACAAGTTATAAAGCAAGATATCTAGTACCTGGTTGGCCAAAATTTTCCATGATGGTTAGCTGTTATCTTCAGGGTCATCTTAAGGCTACTCTGCCTTCAGTTCTTCCTCCTATGTATTTTACAAATGGAGTCAGTTTAATCAAAGTGGCTGGTTTCTCTCTCAGACTGTACCGACTAGGTGCCATCTTGAATTGAGCATCAAATTTGAGCTCCATGGCTACTAGAAATTATAAGCTAAATTTACCAATGTAAGAATCACTTTTGATCCTTACATTGGAATGTCACATTTTTCATGAAACTGTAAAATTAAGTCTCCTTCTGTCATAAAGGTGTATGTTCCTGAGTTAGGGATGACTTTCAAAGTCCCCGTGGAGACAAAGATATTTGCATGCCAGAATCCACTGCAGCAAGGAGGTGGTCGCAAGGGACTACCAAAGTCCTTCATCAACAGATTCACACAAGTCAGTATTAACTAAGAAGAATCAATTGTGTAAGGTAAAGCCAATGGCAGGGTAATTCCCAATTATTCAAATCCGAAACTCGAGATTTCCGGTCTCAATGCTACTATGACAGTAGTAAGAATGTGTCTTTCAAAATAAAGCACATGAGCTTGAGGAGGTTTGGAAATATTTGAACCAGTTGGAATTACCCTGCCATTTGGCTTTTTACCTTAATCCTTAAGTTAATCATGTGCTGTGTTTGTTTTGGTGGGGTAAGCTTTTACTAGTGCTGTTATTTATTTAGTGATGTTTTTACTTGCACCAGGTTCACATGGAGCCTCTCTCTTCTTATGACCTCCTAGTGATCGTATCGTCAGTACATCCAGCAATTGGGACACGTCTTTTGGAAAAGATGATAGAGTTCACGTCCAAGGTACGTATGTACACTAACTAATGGTGGCTACATTTTATCACCTGCAATGATCAAGATCAAGTCTCAAATATTTATGATAAAATATTTCTTCTCTCCCCGTCCTCCCTCTCTTCCCTCTCTCTCCCCTCTCTCTCCCCTCTTCCCTCTCTCCCCTCTCTCTCCCCTCTTCCCTCTCTCCCCTCTCTCTCCCCTCTTCCCTCTCTCTCCCCTCTTCCCTCTCTCCCCTCTCTCTCCCCTCTCTCCCCTCTCTCTCCCCTCTTCCCTCTCTCCCCTCTCTCTCCCCTCTCTCCCCTCCTCCCTCTCTCCCCTCCTCCCTCTCTCCCCTTCTCCCTCTCTTCCCTCTCTCCCCTCCTCCCTCTCTCCCCTCCTCCCTCTCTCCCCTCTCTCTCCCCTCTTCCCTCTCTCTCCCCTCTCTCTCCCCTCTTCCCTCTCTCTCCCCTCTTCCCTCTCTCCCCTCTCTCTCCCCTCTTCCCTCTCTCTCCCCTCTTCCCTCTCTCCCCTCCTCCCTCTCTCCCCTCTCCCCTCTTCCCTCTCTCCCCTCTCTCTCCCCTCTTCCCTCTCTCCCCTCTCTCTCTCCTCTTCCCTCTCTCCCCTCTTCCCTCTCTCCCCTCTTCCCTCTCTCCTCTCCTCCCTCTCTCCCCTTGAAGATTTCTTCATTATTCAAGGCTTCTTTGTGGGAGTTCAACTTGAGGGACTTGTTTAGGTGGTGTCAGCTGATGACCAGCCATCAGGTACATACATAAACATCTTTGCTCTCTCCCTAAGAGAGATAATGGAACCAAACACCACTAAGAACCACTAATGCTTATTCAGTACGCTTGAAACTGAGTCCCAACTGTACATTTGAAACTGAGACCACTGATATTCAGTCTCAAATTATCTATTCAGAACTGAGACCACCTTAATTGGCGGTCTATTTGCATCCACCTTGCCCCTTGATCATTCACTATAACTGCTATAACTTTCTCAATTCTTAACCAAATTTCTAGTTCAATGCATCAACAGAGAGTCTCTGCTGGTGTTAAGAATTGAGAAAGTTATTAATAGCAGTTATAGTGAATGATCAAGGGGCAAGGTGGATGCAAATACACTACACCGTACTGTATATCACGAGACCTTTCTTTAAAGACCGCTTGCCAAACCCATTAAGAGACCTCCTCCAAAATTTGACCTCGTTTCAAAACGAAACTCCTGCCATGGCTTGTCCCTGTCCCGGGATGTGCATGTGGAGGGAGAAGGAGTGGGTATCACTATCAAGTACAAATATGATCAGAAGCTATTCAGAAGATACACCAGAAATGCGAATGAAAGGAAGATCACAGAGTGTTTGTTTGCTGATGATGGGGCCCTCCTTGCACCGACAAGATCAGCTGCAAAATGTGCAACACTGGTATACCAGCAAACCAGTATTGACTTTGGACTGACAGTGAGCATCCCCAAGACGAAGCACATGGTGACAGGGAAGAGAGTGATCGAGAAGTGATTGCTATTGAAGGTGGGGGACATAGAAGCAGTGGATGAGTGGATGTTGATGTAGACAAAAGAGTGGCTCAGGGATCAAAGGCTTTTGGTGCACTGAGGAAAGCTGTCTTTCTGGACGGGAACCTGAGTTTGTCCACTAAGAGGAGGCTGTACAATGCTTGCGTCTTGTCAGTGCTGCTGCATGAAGCAGAATGCTGGACCCCTCTCAGAAAGCACCTTTCATCACCGACCAGTCTCGGAGCTTTATGTGCATCCATAGCAGATTTGTATTGTTTTTCATATTTTAATTGCTCATTAATGGAATCTATAGTTAATTTCAAGATGACAACTGGTTTAATAAGTCCAAATGACACCCCATAGGAAGTGAACGTTTTTAGTTCCTTTAGCCATGGTACAGGCCTATCCATGTTTTTCAGTTGCTTCAATTTGGCAACTGCTAGTGAGGACGACAACAAATGCATGTTGGCTTTTAACTGCTTCTCAACAGCCTTGTCTGACTGACTGGTTAAATCTTTCAGTTCTATGTTTGTGCCCAGTCACTGCTCCCCATCATCATCATCTATCAGTGAAGATTGCAAAAAAGGAGAGACTTTATCTTCGGCATCTGGAAGTTTCTTGGTTGAGAATTTCATGAATTATAAGTCAGGTCGATTTGTCCTCAGATATTGACTGACAGCCGTAACAAAGCAATCTCCACGTTCCTCTTCCTGGGAGTGACTCCCTGTAAGAGATGAATTGTTAGATGCCACACATTTGAGGTTATACCCCTCATCTGTGTATTCAATTTCTGGTTTATTGGCTTGATTCATGTAAAAATAGGCAGTGCCTAATTCATCTCCTTTCAAGCGTAATAGTTCTCGGTCTGGAATGACTTATTAGGCGTATATACATGGTGGTAGAACTCGATGGAAGGGGCTAGTGGTGTCTCTGCACCCCTTACCACGTGAAAATTTGAATACGTGTACAGATAGTGTGATGTCCCCTTCCCGCACAGCAAGTAAGTATTCGAATTCCCCTGGTGACGTGTCCATCAGCTCAGGAACATGATCAATATCAATAGTATCATAGAATGGGAATTTCATACTAATTTTTAACGGTACAGTTCCAAAATAAAATAGGACTGCCTCGACCTCGTCGGCCTTATGTTTCTTCTATATTGAGAATAATTATAATTAAGATATGAAAATCCAGATGATTGTCAACCTTGGAATACGAGTGAGTGAGTGGGTGTGCATGCATAACCCTTCATTTCTAAACACAAATGCACTTCCTGCCTTATTAGCCGCCATGTTTTCTCTCCTATGTTTCCTTGGACCTTGTAAATCATACAATTGATTACAATAATGCAAAATGGGCCCATTGATGAATGTGCATGCGCAATGTTAGTTGTGGTGTGTAGCTTGCTACGGTTGAACACTTACAGATCATGAAACTGACTACAGACGAGGGAACATTCCCAGAGCAGGCAACAGCAGGAGGGAGACTGGCAGCTATTACACAATGAAATATTTCAATTCAAGCAATTTAAATCTCAAATTTGAACCATTACATAAATGAGTAGACTAGTTGGCTATTTATTAACTCATTGCATGCATGCAAAAGTGTTCCTACCAGTATAAAACAGAAGAAGGCCAGCCAACAGCTCCAACTGTCTGCAGAATGAAAAATTTGATAGAGAAATAGGTTACAGCCATTGCAATTTACAGCCATTCATCAAGACAACAAAAAGAGTCACAGCCATGTTTACTTACCAGTTAACAGGAAGAAGGCCAACAGCAGACAAAACAGAGCGGGAGGGAGACTGACAGGAACAAGCAGACGAGGGAACAGTCCCACAGCAGGCAGCAGGCAAACAGGAGCGGGAGAAAGACTGAGAGCTATTACACAAAAGCATTTCGTGAAATGAAAAAAGATGTGTGAAGGTCCCAAGTTAAAATCAAACGACTCACAACTTATGAAAAAAAAATTTTTTTATTGAAAGTGAAAGAAGTAGCACTAAATATGATACCATGACAAAAAGTTCATTCCAAGTTACTTAAAAAACCACAAAACACCCAAAACAAAATGAGGAATTACTACTGTTTTATTATCATTGTTCAATGCTGACGTTTACCCCTTTTTCAGGACAGATTGGTGCTCTTTAGCTGCCTTTGAATTAACTGTACCTGGTTCCATGTCTGCTGCATTTCCAGACTCACGAAGCCGGTTACCTATTTGACGATACCACTTTGCCTGTTCCTTATATTCCACACACAAATCACAATAGTCAAGTTTTTGTGGGGAGATAGCATGTTTTTCTCTATTTTCCTTCAGCCACGTTGAAGCAGCAGCACTTGAACAGGTTCCTCTACCCAGTTTTACTTGAACACTATTAAATGTAGCAACTACAGATCGTTGGCACATTTCAGCAAAATTTCTTGTTGTGCATCAAAGCGTGTAAACGCAGAGTCAAAATAAAACTGAGGTCCATAGCTTCCAGCCTGACGGCCATTAGGCTGTGAATGTAAGTCAACAAACAGCAAAAATTCTCTCTTAACCGCTTCTTTGGAATTGTTAGACTTCCTTCCACATAAGCCATGGTTACCAGCTGGATTTTCAATCCGTATGGATGCATCGTCATCAACCACTTAGTAAAAGCTAGAGACACATTAACCGGCATTATAATCTTCGACTCCAGTTTCTTAGTAGTTACTTCTCTTTTAGTCATAGGTATAGTAGGAACCTGGTTTATTTCAGCTTGGATACGTCGAAGCCTAGATATCCTTTTTCCAACACAGGTAATAACAGATGCATTCCTAAACGTAATTACCTCGTACATCAAACATATTAGCAAGTAGCCATGCATTCTGTGCTGTGATATTTCTATAGGAATCACTTTTCTTCGGTGGATTTAATTTCCTTTTTTTAAGTGCACTTCCAGTGTGCTTCATGCCTTTAAAATAATCAGCTGATTTACTAAGGCTTACATGGCAAATCCTACAGGAAGGTGTGCACTGGGGTCTGCTGCTTTTTCTTCCATAGATGGGGCCACAACACTGCCCGTCAGCAGTGGTCTCCTCCTCTTCCCTAGCAAGTAATTGTCCTTGATGACCTGCTGCCTCTGACAGGACTTACTGCTGCTAGCAGTAGAAAACGACTCTGGGCTTATAAACCTGTTGTTATTCCCAGGATCTGAAGCTGAAATCACGAAAGAACTGTGAGAATAAGCTACAAAAATAGAAACAGCTGGAACAGAAATACTCCTTCCATTTATTCCATGTGACCAAGATTAAATAATTTGCTTAAATAAAGCGCGAATTTTAAAACGCAAATTTTCGCGTTTTTTTTAAATTTACACGAGTCGTTTGATTTTAACTTGAATTGTGAATTTGTCGATCAACTTTTTTTTTTGGTGCATTTTAATCCACTTTTAATCTCTCTCCTTTATGTCACATTACAAATTCTTCATCTTATTTTGTAAAGTATGATAACAGTATGATAGGGAGTCCACTGTTTTCTGTTGGAGATACCCAAATGCATTGAGCAGTGGTCATCCCTACATGTGAAGGTCCCTAATAATTCTTCACTCAATAAGATAATATTAAAGGTTAAATATTTTGAACTTTTCTTTAGGCATCTTTTCCAAAAATAATGTATAGGCCATACCCTCTTCCTCTGTCGTGATGTCCTTGCTTTACTCCCATCATCTTTACCATCTATGTCATCTTTATGGATCTCCCTAGATGATGAAAGTATATAAGAGTCTTTTCTGCAACTTTGGTTGTAAAAGTATCACTGCTTGGAATTGATGGTGACGAATATACATAAAATGCATTGCCTTTGCGGATTTGAAATTTCTCTATATAATAGTCGTAAGGTGAGCAGTGGTTTAGTGTGGGGGAAGTTTCAAGAACAGAATGGAATTTCCTGTCTTTACGGGATTGGTAACTCTGTCCTGATACTAGTACAAAGTACAATGCTCTTCCATCAGCTGTTCCAGTTGAATTGTCAAAAATTAGAAAGTCAATAGAAACATGGCCCTTTCTTAGTTTTATCATGTAACATTCACCATCTTGTGTTACAAAATCGTCTACTTCTGTTCTCTGTTTTAGGAACTGTGTACAACGAATCACGTAGGAATTTTTCTACCTTTAACAGTGTGAGGTTTATTTCCTAGGCATTTTATCCTTATCAAGCCACGATGGCAACATCGATCAAATAAAAATTCTTTTGCAGCCCCACATCAACTTGTGCAAGTATCAAGTACATCCACTGGCAATCACAATCATACACAAACGAATATATACTTGATCCCTTTCGAACACTAGACCAACATTCTCCAGCCACATCAAGGAAACGGCATCAATCTCGGCATCAATCTCGGTACAGTCTCCAGACAGGGCTATTGCATAAATAGAGTTTATAGCTTCTTTGTTTAAGGCAAGTCATCATCAGTCAAAAAAAAAAAAAAAAAAAAAAAAGGACTATGGGACATCACTGTCATCCTGATATTAATGACCACTGTGTTGCCTAGCACAAAAAAATTCACTTGATATATTATAATGTTTTGGCCATTATAAAGAAGAGCAGCCAGCACCATGAATCATCTGACACTGCCAGCTAATGTACGCCGGTCCATTAGGTGAGTGCTGGTTCACCTTTGCTTGCCTGTTTTTGCGGTGCATCTGATAGGATGGTGCCCAAGGTGGCCACCTTCTTTAGTGTTGTGGGGTGCGATTGTGTGTATCTTTGGTATGCCATACTACACCACCTTCCAAGGAGTTTTATATGGTGTGATGGCATTCCTATATGAGCTGCATGAGTGGCTGCTCCTATACGGAAGCTGTGAGTGTTAAGCTGCTTCCTTCCAGACAACACGATCTGAGTAGCTATTGCTAATGGTTGCACTAGAATTGTCAGTGGTTTGTGGAGTAGAAGATCGTGATGTGGATGTAGATGACGGAGTTAGAGTCCTTTCATTCCTATATTTTGCTACCTTCTTTGTAAGAGTGGAAGAACCTGGCTGACTCTCCCCAGAGGGATTTGTTCCCCCTACTTACATAATCCATACACTCCTGATTAATTCCCTAACAGACGACCACTTATATGATCATGAATTATGGACTTTGGAATGCCAAATTCCACCTCAGCTCTCCGCCTTGTCTGACAGCCTCACATGCATGTTCTAACTTTTCTTTCATCCGTAATTTATATTGCAATGGTCACTTATTGATTCGGGAGGAACTTTTGCTTCACTGAAGAAGCAAATCTCATTAAATTTGCAATAAAATATTTTCCGCTAGCATCATCAAAACTCTCTCTTACTGCTTGTATGATGCACTATTATCCAAAGTGGGTTCTTTCGCTTAAGCCAGGAACGTTGACTTTCGCCTACAATCAAAAGTCTGTTAATTCTCAAGGTCAACTAAGCCAAGCGCCTACAACCCACTTACTGTGGATTGCAGTCTACTTTAGCCAGCAAGGTCACATGGACCGATCAGATTCATGCTGACATCATTACCTGCAAATCTGATTTGTCCATATGACCTTAGTGGCTGTGTATGTGTCAAGCAACCTGCAATCAATGGTAGATACGCCACAATGTTGGAAAAGAGAATGATAAAGTCAATGAGAAGCAATGTTTATAACAGTCAATTAGAAGCTGAAGTACCTTCTGGATTCTCCATGTTCATAACCAGTTTCTTTATTCCACGTAAAAAGTCATCGATGCCATACAGCCTGCATGTCTCTGAATAACTTCTCTCTGCACCACATTGGGGGCAAGGCTTGCTGTTTCGCCCATCACACTCGTACCACCTGTCAACGCATTTTTCACAGCCTATAAGATATTTACAGCACCGTGAAAAAATGACTGGTGGCTCAAGTACATCCTGGCAGATGGAACATTTAAAGTTGTCAATTAGGAGGAGGTGCAGAGAAAAAGGGATCCTCAGTGTTTTATCAATTGTTAACAGAGACGACAGTTGTTTCTTGATATCTTTAACATCCTTTCCAATAGTACTGTCAGAATATTTGAAATGCTTTGGTCTAGGCACATCACTCTCAGATGAAGACGTGCTATCAGCAGGATGCTTCCCTTTGAAACTGAATTTCAGCGATCTCTCTGTCACCGCATATATTTTTCTAGAGCCAATTTTCCAAAAATTCAAACCTATAATGGAACAAAATTGAGTAAACCAAAAAAAAAAAATGCTAATGTTGCATGCTTACAGCTCACCTTGAGTGCCAGAACTGTCCTCCAGTTCCATTCCATCTGCGGTCACCAAAACATCATATATATAACATATTAATAGGAGGAGATAGAAATGAAAGATGTTTCTTCATATACATACATGCATACATACATACATACATACATACATACATACATACATACATACAAACCATATGATTTATGGTAACAGATGCTATTTAGGACACAGCAAAAGTTGGATGCTATACTGAGGATAAGAGTGTGGCTACACAAGACTATCCCAATGCTACTGCATAATTTTCAACACAAATGACATGAACATGCATGCAAATTTGCAGAATGCTCTAGGATGGGAACACAACAATGGTCAAACTTGGCGACTGTTGACATGAACCACAAATTGGTCGCATATTGTGGACATGTTGGAGTCCCACTTTGCAGTAGATTTCGTGGAGATGGAACGTAACGAGAGAAATGTTATTGGCCGACAATACAAATTTGTTAAAATTAGGTGCCATGTTGTGCCATCCGTTAGTACACACAGCATGTTGCGGTTGTTTAAAGATTTTCCCTCTTTCTCCCAGGTGTATACTGCTTCGAGGAAGAGTTGAACCAGCTTGTCTTTATCTTCCACTGTTAATACTGCCCCTACAGCAAGTTTAACTTCAACTACAATAGGTTACTCTATTGAAAACCTTATAGATTGAATAGTCTGCCTCCTTATTTTCCCTACCGTCTAACTCATCCATCACAATTGGAAAGATCTCAAATTTGCAATGAATTCCCAGCAAAGCCTTGATGTCCTCTACAATGTGGTTGATGAGAATGCCACAGAGTAATGTGGCTTTCAGTTTTTGAGAGGGTGCCTTTTTACCCTGTTAAAGGGTAAGGTTCCGAAATGAGCAAAACGTCCTCCTTGCAATCATATATTGCAATTCTGAAAGACTGCTTGTTGAAGAGCAAAGTTGGCACTGCTGAGTTATCTGCTGGGTTTGGTAATACATCTTCAATGCACGGAATTGTGGTACAACAACAAGACTTCATCAAATGCATTCTACAGGATTAATACTGTGTTCATCTGAGTCTCTCCTGTGAGAGTTCTCCACTGAAATTGTTTCCACTGCTATGAAGCTTAGGAAGAACACTAACAAGCTGTCGTGCTCTGAAACTATTCCACTAAAAAACCCATTAATGTAACTGAGAGCTTCCTTCTTCTGTGAATTAGCAACAGGTAAGCCTAGTAAGGCTACAAGAGGAAATGACTTGTCGCTCGCAACCACCAACTTTGCTTAAAAAAATTAGAAAATTTGCCTCATGATTGAGTAAGAAGTACCACTTATACCCACTAACCAGCAATATTTGAAAAAGCTACTGCTCGAGATCCAAATAAAATTTGAGACAGAGAATACTTCTCCTTGAACTTGTCTGCCACTGTGAGTTGTTTGTTTGCCCCTTTCGCCCCTCAGCCACCAATAAGTTCAAATAATCCTGCATTCAAACAACCGCCGTCGATAAATATAGGAATTGGTGGAATTGCTAAGCAGTTGACAAAAAAAGTCAACATTATCTTTGAAAGGAAAGAAAAGAATTTGAATATAATCCCTGTCCACCATAAGCACAAGCGGCAGTGGCATTGGTGTCGTAATTGCTAGGAAATATCCTATTGCTTGAATTCAATTGTATTCTTCGGTGTTGCCTAGAACACAGCCATCACTTTCGAGTGATTTTGTTGTTCCAGTTGGAGCTAGGACACTGAAGTACCTACTCACTTGAAGTGGTTGGGGCTGAAGTGGATGAAACAGATAAGGTTCTTTGCTGTCCCATCTGGATATATGACGTACTACTAGTCCCCGGCCACAGCTAATACTGGCGTTCAGGAGGTCTCTTTTCCACAATTTAATTTCATTCGTGGACATATATTGTTGGAACTTTGTACATTCATCCTCTTTTAAGTTTGAATACAAGTTCCATCAACTTTCACCTCATTCGCATCATAAGTGAGGCATCTTGGACAAGCTCTCATCGCTATTTATCCTGTTTTAAGTTAGAGTATAAGTTCCATCAACTTTCACCTCATTAGTGAGGCATGTTGGACAAGCTCTCCTCGCTATTCTGTCCAGCCATTACACTAATTCATTCTTGGCTTGTGCTGCAGTTCTGGTGGGTAGACCAACCAGTGTCGATGGTACATTTGGTATATTTGCAGCATCTAGGCACTGAGCTATTTCGGCATCAAATGAAAATAATATTTTTATTGTTGTGATCTGCATAAAAATTAAGACGCCATTGTGATGATAGCTTTGCTCGCTCTACCCAAGCTGGCCTCATTTAGTCTTACCACCACCATATCATGTTTGTTTATTTCATGTTTATTTTTTCATGTTTTGTTTATTGCATGTTTATTTTTTCATGTTTGTTTATTTCATGTAATAGGGTGCTAGGGTTTTATGCGCCCGAGGGCGAGGGTTGTTTATAACCCATAAAACCTATGGCACCCATGTTATAACTATTTCATATCCTGCTATAGCTAGCTAAGGCGAGTATAGACTAGGCTAGCTACAGTAAAGTAACTTCACTTTGAGGCTTTAGCGCTGTACATTCTTGTCTCCATGGAGATTAAATATTTCCATGGACTACGGACATTATGGCTTACAAACCACACAGCGGCCCTTTGATCTCACCCACGCATGTTTGTTTATTTCATGTTTGTTTGCTTGCTCAATTAGTTCATTGTTTACGTTGTTTTCTTTCATTGGAAGGATGAGAGTAGCTGGGATCCTGGCTCTTATGTGGAGGTGATCTTTTGCTCAAGGTTCAGGGATTCAAGAAGCAGAGTCATGGTACGAACTGATCTCACTAGTTACTATATCTCCTCAGAAATGGTTGTGTAAGGATATAGAGCTGGATTAACTACATAATGGAACGTCAATGCTTGGTCTGAATAATTATGAGTGGGTGGAGTTTATCCCAATAGAATTTTTCTCAAATATGGGGGCTAGCTTGTAATAATAGGAAATGCATTAAATAGAAGAATCAATAGATTATTGAAAGGGGAGGGTGGAGGAATGCTGGTACCTCCTGATAAAGGACACTCCTTACTTCTCAGCATTGTTCTATGCAATAGAGGACCACTTTTCTATAATGGACAAAAGCCTGAGGTCCCAAGTGTGTCCATTACTTGAGGGGATCCATTTTGTATGCAATGATGATGTCTTTTATCTTTTTGTAGGTTCGTGAGTTATTCAGTGAAGTGTTCAAAGGTAGTGGAAAGACTTCGGTGGCTCGACTGGGAAGCAGTTTCCAGATATCTCCTTCAGCAGTCCAGGTATGTGTGGGCATTGGGAAAAGTATCATATCATGTACATCATGTACCCTATTTACAACCACTCCCAACGCAATTACTTTTAAGTTTGAATTTATTTTTTTCATCATAATATTAAATATCATGTCTGAAAATAGGAACTTTTATATAATGTAGTGCTCAGAATTATAACAGTTAGTCTTTAATAGCTGATGTCTCTCTGTACAGGAGACTTAGCATATCACTATTTCCTCAAGCGATCACTTGCTAGCTGGCTGAGCTGTTCTTGACCTTCTTCCTCAAATGATCACTTGCTAACTCACTGAGCTGTTCTTGACCTTCTTCCTCAAATGATCACTTGCTAGCTGGCTGAGCTGTTCTTGACCTTCTTCCTCAAATGATCACTTGCTAGCTGGCTGAGCTGCTCTTGACTTTCTTCCTCAAGCGATCACTTGCTAGCTCACCGAACTACTCTTGACTTTCTTCCTCAAGCGATCACTTGCTAGTTCACCGAGCTGCTCTTGACTTCCTTCCTCAAGCGATCACTTGCTAGCTGGCTGAGCTGCTCTTAACTTTCTTCCACAAGTGATCACTTGCTAGCTGGCTGAGCTGCTCTTAACTTTCTTCCTCAAGCGATCACTTGCTAGCTGGCTGAGCTGCTCTTAACTTTCTTCCTCAAGCGATCACTTGCTAGCTGGCTGAGCTGCTCTTAACTTTCTTCCTCAAGCGATCACTTGCTAGCTGGCTGAGCTGCTCTTGACTTTCTTCCTCAAGAGATCACTTGCTAGCTGGCTGAGCTGCTCTTAACTTTCTTCCTCAAGCGATCACTTGCTAGCTGGCTGAGCTGCTCTTATCTTCCTCAAGCGATCACTTGCTAGCTGGCTGAGCTGCTCTTAACTTTCTTCCTCAAGCGATCACTTGCTAGCTGGCTGAGCTGCTCTTATCTTCCTCAAGCGATCACTTGCTAGCTGGCTGAGCTGCTCTTAACTTTCTTCCTCAAGAGATCACTTGCTAGCTGGCTGAGCTGCTCTTATCTTCCTCAAGCGATCACTTGCTAGCTGGCTGAGCTGCTCTTAACTTTCTTCCACAAGTGATCACTTGCTAGCTGGCTGAGCTGCTCTTAACTTTCTTCCTCAAGCGATCACTTGCTAGCTGGCTGAGCTGCTCTTAACTTTCTTCCTCAAGCGATCACTTGCTAGCTGGCTGAGCTGCTCTTGACTTTCTTCCTCAAGAGATCACTTGCTAGCTGGCTGAGCTGCTCTTAACTTTCTTCCTCAAGCGATCACTTGCTAGCTGGCTGAGCTGCTCTTATCTTCCTCAAGCGATCACTTGCTAGCTGGCTGAGCTGCTCTTAACTTTCTTCCTCAAGCGATCACTTGCTAGCTGGCTGAGCTGCTCTTATCTTCCTCAAGCGATCACTTGCTAGCTGGCTGAGCTGCTCTTAACTTTCTTCCTCAAGAGATCACTTGCTAGCTGGCTGAGCTGCTCTTATCTTCCTCAAGCGATCACTTGCTAGCTGGCTGAGCTGCTCTTAACTTTCTTCCTCAAGAGATCACTTGCTAGCTGGCTGAGCTGCTCTTAACTTTCTTCCTCAAGAGATCACTTGCTAGCTGGCTGAGCTGCTCTTAACTTTCTTCCTCAAGCGATCACTTGCTAGCTGGCTGAGCTGCTCTTAACTTTCTTCCTCAAGCGATCACTTGCTAGCTGGCTGAGCTGCTCTTGACTTTCTTCCTCAAGAGATCACTTGCTAGCTGGCTGAGCTGCTCTTATCTTCCTCAAGCGATCACTTGCTAGCTGGCTGAGCTGCTCTTAACTTTCTTCCTCAAGCGATCACTTGCTAGCTGGCTGAGCTGCTCTTATCTTCCTCAAGCGATCACTTGCTAGCTGGCTGAGCTGCTCTTAACTTTCTTCCTCAAGCGATCACTTGCTAGCTGGCTGAGCTGCTCTTATCTTCCTCAAGCGATCACTTGCTAGCTGGCTGAGCTGCTCTTAACTTTCTTCCTCAAGAGATCACTTGCTAGCTGGCTGAGCTGCTCTTATCTTCCTCAAGCGATCACTTGCTAGCTGGCTGAGCTGCTCTTAACTTTCTTCCACAAGTGATCACTTGCTAGCTGGCTGAGCTGCTCTTAACTTTCTTCCTCAAGCGATCACTTGCTAGCTGGCTGAGCTGCTCTTAACTTTCTTCCTCAAGCGATCACTTGCTAGCTGGCTGAGCTGCTCTTGACTTTCTTCCTCAAGAGATCACTTGCTAGCTGGCTGAGCTGCTCTTAACTTTCTTCCTCAAGCGATCACTTGCTAGCTGGCTGAGCTGCTCTTATCTTCCTCAAGCGATCACTTGCTAGCTGGCTGAGCTGCTCTTAACTTTCTTCCTCAAGCGATCACTTGCTAGCTGGCTGAGCTGCTCTTATCTTCCTCAAGCGATCACTTGCTAGCTGGCTGAGCTGCTCTTAACTTTCTTCCTCAAGAGATCACTTGCTAGCTGGCTGAGCTGCTCTTATCTTCCTCAAGCGATCACTTGCTAGCTGGCTGAGCTGCTCTTAACTTTCTTCCTCAAGAGATCACTTGCTAGCTGGCTGAGCTGCTCTTATCTTCCTCAAGCGATCACTTGCTAGCTGGCTGAGCTGCTCTTGACTTTCTTCCTCAAGAGATCACTTGCTAGCTGGCTGAGCTGCTCTTAACTTTCTTCCTCAAGCGATCACTTGCTAGCTGGCTGAGCTGCTCTTGACTTTCTTCCTCAAGAGATCACTTGCTAGCTGGCTGAGCTGCTCTTAACTTTCTTCCTCAAGCGATCACTTGCTAGCTGGCTGAGCTGCTCTTATCTTCCTCAAGCGATCACTTGCTAGCTGGCTGAGCTGCTCTTAACTTTCTTCCTCAAGAGATCACTTGCTAGCTGGCTGAGCTGCTCTTATCTTCCTCAAGCGATCACTTGCTAGCTGGCTGAGCTGCTCTTAACTTTCTTCCTCAAGAGATCACTTGCTAGCTGGCTGAGCTGCTCTTATCTTCCTCAAGCGATCACTTGCTAGCTGGCTGAGCTGCTCTTGACTTTCTTCCTCAAGAGATCACTTGCTAGCTGGCTGAGCTGCTCTTAACTTTCTTCCTCAAGCGATCACTTGCTAGCTGGCTGAGCTGCTCTTATCTTCCTCAAGCGATCACTTGCTAGCTGGCTGAGCTGCTCTTAACTTTCTTCCTCAAGCGATCACTTGCTAGCTGGCTGAGCTGCTCTTATCTTCCTCAAGCGATCACTTGCTAGCTGGCTGAGCTGCTCTTATCTTCCTCAAGCGATCACTTGCTAGCTGGCTGAGCTGCTCTTGACTTTCTTCCTCAAGCGATCACTTGCTAGCTGGCTGAGCTGCTCTTAACTTTCTTCCTCAAGCGATCACTTGCTAGCTGGCTGAGCTGCTCTTAACTTTCTTCCTCAAGCGATCACTTGCTAGCTGGCTGAGCTGCTCTTGACTTTCTTCCTCAAGCGATCACTTGCTAGCTGGCTGAGCTGCTCTTAACTTTCTTCCTCAAGCGATCACTTGCTAGCTGGCTGAGCTGCTCTTATCTTCCTCAAGCGATCACTTGCTAGCTGGCTGAGCTGCTCTTAACTTTCTTCCTCAAGCGATCACTTGCTAGCTGGCTGAGCTGCTCTTATCTTCCTCAAGCGATCACTTGCTAGCTGGCTGAGCTGCTCTTATCTTCCTCAAGAGATCACTTGCTAGCTGGCTGAGCTGCTCTTAACTTTCTTCCTCAAGCGATCACTTGCTAGCTGGCTGAGCTGCTCTTAACTTTCTTCCTCAAGCGATCACTTGCTAGCTGGCTGAGCTGCTCTTAACTTTCTTCCTCAAATGATCACTTGCTAGCTGGCTGAGCTGCTCTTGACTTTCTTCCTCAAGCGATCACTTGCTAGCTCACCGAACTACTCTTGACTTTCTTCCTCAAGCGATCACTTGCTAGTTCACCGAGCTGCTCTTGACTTCCTTCCTCAAGAGATCACTTGCTAGCTGGCTGAGCTGCTCTTAACTTTCTTCCTCAAGAGATCACTTGCTAGCTGGCTGAGCTGCTCTTAACTTTCTTCCACAAGTGATCACTTGCTAGCTGGCTGAGCTGCTCTTAACTTTCTTCCTCAAGCGATCACTTGCTAGCTGGCTGAGCTGCTCTTAACTTTCTTCCTCAAGCGATCACTTGCTAGCTGGCTGAGCTGCTCTTAACTTTCTTCCTCAAGCGATCACTTGCTAGCTGGCTGAGCTGCTCTTGACTTTCTTCCTCAAGAGATCACTTGCTAGCTGGCTGAGCTGCTCTTAACTTTCTTCCTCAAGCGATCACTTGCTAGCTGGCTGAGCTGCTCTTATCTTCCTCAAGCGATCACTTGCTAGCTGGCTGAGCTGCTCTTAACTTTCTTCCTCAAGCGATCACTTGCTAGCTGGCTGAGCTGCTCTTATCTTCCTCAAGCGATCACTTGCTAGCTGGCTGAGCTGCTCTTAACTTTCTTCCTCAAGAGATCACTTGCTAGCTGGCTGAGCTGCTCTTATCTTCCTCAAGCGATCACTTGCTAGCTGGCTGAGCTGCTCTTAACTTTCTTCCTCAAGAGATCACTTGCTAGCTGGCTGAGCTGCTCTTATCTTCCTCAAGCGATCACTTGCTAGCTGGCTGAGCTGCTCTTGACTTTCTTCCTCACTTGCTAGCTGGCTGAGCTGCTCTTAACTTTCTTCCTCAAGCGATCACTTGCTAGCTGGCTGAGCTGCTCTTATCTTCCTCAAGCGATCACTTGCTAGCTGGCTGAGCTGCTCTTAACTTTCTTCCTCAAGAGATCACTTGCTAGCTGGCTGAGCTGCTCTTATCTTCCTCAAGCGATCACTTGCTAGCTGGCTGAGCTGCTCTTAACTTTCTTCCTCAAGAGATCACTTGCTAGCTGGCTGAGCTGCTCTTATCTTCCTCAAGCGATCACTTGCTAGCTGGCTGAGCTGCTCTTATCTTCCTCAAGCGATCACTTGCTAGCTGGCTGAGCTGCTCTTAACTTTCTTCCTCAAGAGATCACTTGCTAGCTGGCTGAGCTGCTCTTATCTTCCTCAAGCGATCACTTGCTAGCTGGCTGAGCTGCTCTTAACTTTCTTCCTCAAGAGATCACTTGCTAGCTGGCTGAGCTGCTCTTATCTTCCTCAAGCGATCACTTGCTAGCTGGCTGAGCTGCTCTTAACTTTCTTCCTCAAGAGATCACTTGCTAGCTGGCTGAGCTGCTCTTATCTTCCTCAAGCGATCACTTGCTAGCTGGCTGAGCTGCTCTTAACTTTCTTCCTCAAGAGATCACTTGCTAGCTGGCTGAGCTGCTCTTATCTTCCTCAAGCGATCACTTGCTAGCTGGCTGAGCTGCTCTTGACTTTCTTCCTCACTTGCTAGCTGGCTGAGCTGCTCTTAACTTTCTTCCTCAAGCGATCACTTGCTAGCTGGCTGAGCTGCTCTTGACTTTCTTCCTCAAGAGATCACTTGCTAGCTGGCTGAGCTGCTCTTAACTTTCTTCCTCAAGCGATCACTTGCTAGCTGGCTGAGCTGCTCTTATCTTCCTCAAGCGATCACTTGCTAGCTGGCTGAGCTGCTCTTAACTTTCTTCCTCAAGCGATCACTTGCTAGCTGGCTGAGCTGCTCTTAACTTTCTTCCTCAAGCGATCACTTGCTAGCTGGCTGAGCTGCTCTTATCTTCCTCAAGCGATCACTTGCTAGCTGGCTGAGCTGCTCTTAACTTTCTTCCTCAAGAGATCACTTGCTAGCTGGCTGAGCTGCTCTTATCTTCCTCAAGCGATCACTTGCTAGCTGGCTGAGCTGCTCTTGACTTTCTTCCTCAAGAGATCACTTGTTAGCTGGCTGAGCTGCTCTTGATCATGAGGTACTTGTTCTTAACCTTACCTGCAGTGAGGAATACAAAATACAGTGCTGTTAACAGCATGTTAGCTAACAATCCTACTAGCCGTTGTAGTTAGAAATTGGCCACAAGCCATGCCAAACTTACCACTAATGACTTTGTACTCATTTCTTCATAAACTCTGTGCTGGATGTGTCGCTTCACAATGTCATCACTGCACCAATGCAAGAATCGATCAAGGCTTCTGGTATTTTATCCCATAATCGAGATCATTTTCAGAGGAATCTTTTAAAACTACTGGTCTTAATGGTCCTCCATAAATGGTAAGAATTTCTAGAGTGTTAATAACTTCAAAATCGTCATCAGTTGCCTTCTACATAAATTCCCTCACAATTAAGTTATACATGTTTGCCTTGAGTTGCTGATGGATTTCTTTATTTGTCTTTGTTCTTGACAATTTGCACTCCAAGTCTCGTGTTCATGGAGATGTTGGACTGTGCAATATGGTCTTTGATGATAATGGTATTTGATAACCAGTCACATACAACTTATTGAGCATACCTACAATTTCAGCTTTCACAAAGTGGTAGGTTATCAACACATGCTTGAAGAGCTAACTGTTGGAATTCATCCAATAACCTTGACTTTCCAACATCACCCCCATTGCAGACCATGAAGATTGGGTGTCTTGTTTTGCCACTATGACTTTTTAATGTTGCATTGTGGCGCTGGTTCAAGATGAGCTTTTCATATAGCAGGGGCGACGCCTGATATCGTAAATCGGGAAAATTTCGTGTTGAAAAATATTCGGGATGAAATATTTTGTGTAAAATTAATTTCGTAAACATGGATTCAAAATAACGCACGCGCGCACGTATCATGTGCTTTTATTAGAGTAGCTGCAGAATGGATGAGTTGAAAGTACTACCATATTTATCATATTTATAAAGCGATATGGATGGCAGCTATTGGAGAAAGTATCATCAACAAACGCACACGTGGACCGTTTATCCAAATTTTCATTGCTCTATTTATTCGTACATTATTATTTTTCGTTTGATGAAAAATTTCATGTTTTTTTATTTTTGTAATTATATTCACTTACAAAATTAAATCTACTATGAAAATTTCCCGATTTACGGTAGCTCCATCGAGAGCCTACACCTTCACGTAATTTCTTTCTTTCCACTTGAATGTTTACTGAATAAGAAAACAAATCTTGTATATAAAGCTAGCAGAGCAAACCAGTGACTGCAACACTAGATAAAGGAGAAAATGAAGATGACGACGAACTGATGGACGACAAAGACCTTTTAGCCCTCAGACTGAGAAATACAAAGAGGCAGCCTCTAACCTGACAAAGATTGAATTGCATCTGTTTTATCTCTGCCTGCATTGAAAAGGGACACACACCCAAAGGGCTTCAAATCTGAGGTGCACTTTACTGTTTCCTTAATGCTCTCCAGGACCTAAACCGCACACGTCACAGCAGTTTAAGGTGTCCTTTACTATTCCTTAATGCTCTCCTGGGCCTAAACCGCACACGTCACAGTAGTTTGAGATGTCCTTTACTATTCTATAATTTGCTATCATGCAGTTATCCTCTAGATCAGTTCTGCCTCTTATACTTTAACCTCTCCCATAACAGACGATCTTAATTGGGCCTCTTGGAAAAAAAGCTCGTAATGCAATCGTGCAGTTTGATACACACGATTGAATAGTAAACGTCTCTCGTATACAAGACGTCGGCCTCGATTGAATGGAGAGGACGATACCTGAACAAAGTAGAGTCTTCTGCTCGAAACAGATCCCTCACTTTAATAAATGATAAAATCGATAGCAGGATGACATCTCGCAAGCTTTATCAACACACACGTTCTCATAGAAAGATTAATATCTACTCCATAACCAATACTCTATTGTTCCCGAAATTCGGTGCATACAATTTCGTGACTCTTCAGGTCACACCAATAATGATTTTTGTATTATCACGTAGTATCAATTCTTTGTAGTAAGTAAGTTTCTTGCATTTCATAACTGCTAATAGGAAGAAGAAACACACTCGGTTGGATGAAGATCTCCAAAATGTCTGCATGATTAAATTGGAGGATCATCCTTTAGCGATATTCTAAATAGACCCTCCCCTTCAAATACTATTTGCGGTGCAACATACGATTGCAGATACGTAATTATGTGCATAATTGTGAATATGTCAGGTTATTTATTTATTTTATTTATTTATTTACTTACTTACTTACTTACTTTCTCCAGATAGGTGGTGTGTGTCTGGAGAGGGGGTACTATTTGGATGAAGTGAAGTTGGAGCGTAGTGGGCTCTTGCTGCTTCACTCCCAACTACCGGCGCTAGAGGCTCTCCTGTATTGTGTCAAGATGAAATGGATGGCAATATTGGTATGTACAATTTGTATAGTGAAACACATCACTCCTTAAATTTGCTAAGTTTGATGAAGTGCATCACCCCGAGAGAGAGAGAGAGAGAGAGAGAGAGAGAGAGAGAGAGAGAGAGAGCTATATAGGCAGATTTATATACTTCTCCTCCTCCATTTCAATTCAACTTTAACCCCCTTCACACTCAATTTCAACCCCTTCAATTTAACCCCCCTCTCAATTCCAACCCCAATCTAACCCTGTGTGTTATGCTGTGAATGTGTTAGGTTGGACCTAGTTGCTGTGGGAAGAGCAGTGTAGTGCAGACACTGGCTGCTTTGACAGGACACAAACTGCTCGAGTTCCCCATGAACAGCGACACTGACACCATTGATTTACTAGGTGGCTATGAGCAGGTACAATAACATTGACACCATTGATTCCACTGACACCATTGATCCCACTGACACCATTGATTCCATTGATCCCACTGACACCATTGATCCCACTGACACCATTGATTCCATTGATCCCACTGACACCATTGATCCCACTGACACCATTGATCCCACTGACACCATTGATCCCACTGACACCATTGATCCCACTGACACCATTGATCCCACTGACACCATTGATCCCACTGACACCATTGATCCCACTGACACCATTGATCCCACTGACACCATTGATCCCACTGACACCGTTGATCCATTTATTCCACTGACACCATTATTCCACTGTTGCATTTTTGTTTTAAAGGTTAACTTGAGTCGAGCCTTTGGGAATCTGATGAGTTCCATTCAGGATGTGCTGGTGTGTGTCGGCACTTATGTCCAGAGGAATGATCTCAATGTTGAAGCTACTGAACCAATAGAGGAAGTCTTGACTGAATATGTGCCAGGTAAGAGAGCAGTGAGTGTATTCTACAGTTCTTGGGCTCAGGGTTCTCAAACAGTGATTCATTAGTGTTTTGGTTGGGGGTTTGAAATAGCGTCTCATTTGCTTAAGTGCTGGTGAATATTTTCTTTTAAATTTCGTAGGAAGTGTATTGGATGAGATGGACATGCTTCAGTGTTGCTTGAAGCTGAAGGGAGTATTGAAATCCAGCTTACTGGATCTTCCTTTCCATATGCCTCATGGTAAATGACTTCAATGAGTTGTTTTTTCAAGCATACATGTGCCTCTACATAGTACTCGAAGGTCTCTTTTTCAATTGTTGACATTTAACGGTTAAAAATACTAGCAGAGAGCTGACAAACCACTCTATGAACTTGTTTTAGGTGAATTGAGAAAGTCACAATGAACAAGTGAATTGAGAAAGTTACAATGAACAAGTGAAACATAATAGACTTGTAATCCAGTAACTTCTGATAGAAATTTGACCAGATATTGGCAAAAATTGACTGGATAAGTGTGGAAAATGGCCAAAAAATATCCTTATCGGACTGTTATTTCCAGCCCTGCAGTCTAACTACAGATTTCCACATTTCTCATCACTCTCTATGCTTTTTCATTCTGATAGATATTGATGGCCTGGTGTGTGAGATAGATGCTCTTATCGGTCGTTTGGAGAGTGTCAGAGAGCGGGGACAGTTTGAATGGGTTGATAACGTGCTGGTGAAGGCACTGGAGCATGGCCATTGGCTCATGATAACACATGCTAACTTCTGCAGGTGAGTGTGCTCTAATTAGAGTTATATACGATCTGTAGGTATGGTCACATAAAGGTACAAGGTGAAACTCATTTGCCTATTGTGCGACTCATCATAATGTATTTTAGTAGCTTTTAGATCTCTCTTCACCTGCTTATCCTAATCCATAATTGCAGCGAGCGAGCTGACTCAGGTCATGACTCATTGAAATTCTAAAAAATATATATATCTAGGTCTACACTCTAAAATGCCCCGGTGTGTGCATAATACGCATGCTCCAATAATTGTACTCGATATGCAAGCTAGATTGTTTTCTATAGCCTTTTGTCATAGAGGCGCTAGGCTTATCAAAGTGAATTGTAGGCACTTGGCTTATCTAAGTGCTTGTGGTAAGTATTTACAGCGTTTGATGCATGGAGCTTTCTGGTTGGAACCACAACTTACATCTGATGCAATATCAAGCACTGGAGCCTATCATGCTCACTTGCTCACTATCTAAAGCTAAAGTAGTAGTTGTAGCTTATCTGATACATATGAACTAAACAGCAAAATCTTCTAAAGAGTTGTAGCTAGCATTAAAGAATGCTTGCTTGCTCGCTCGCTGTCAATTGAATGTTGAACATTGCCCTAGTATATATATCTAGGTCTACACTCCAAAATGCCCCAGGCGTATGTATGGTATACGTGTTGTGTATAGTAGCTCCTGCGCTTGCATGATGCGCATGCTCCAATAATTGTAATCGAGTGAAGCCTAGATTGTTTTCTACAGCCTTTTGTCATAGAGGCCTAGGCTTATCTAAGTAAATTGTAGGTGCTTGGCTTATCTAAGTAAGTATTTACAACTTTGACTTAGATGCATGGAGCTTTCTGACCACTTAAGTGACTGCAATATCAAGCACTGGAGCCTATCATGCTCACTTGCTCACTGTCTAAAACTAAAGTAGTAGTTGTAGCTTATCTGATACATATAAACTAAACAGCAAAATCTTCTAAAGAGTTGTAGCACTAAAGAATACTTGACTGCTCGCTCGCTGCCAACTGAATGTTGAACATTGCCCTGGTTTGTAATTGTGTGATGCACCAAGCAGTTACTGATATTCTGGTTTGTGCTGCTTCCAAATTCTGTCACTTTCTAGGCCAGAGAGAGAGAGAGAGAGAGAGAGAGAGAGAGAGAGAGAGAGAGAGTTGGCACAGTCAGTTATAAGATTTGAATTCCCTGGTCATATCTGATCAGGATGAGGTTAATATTGTCGGTTACTCCCAAAGGTTGCTCTCCAAAGGTCTTAGTTGCATAGATTTTGACTAAGACAGGTAGAATGTCTCGAAGGTTGCAGATGACGCTTCGCAAGGTGGAGTCATGTGGCCAGGAGTACCTCCCGTATTCTACGGCCACCTGACAACCATTGAGGATGTAGGCTGAGGCCCAAGAAGTTTCTTCTTATTGGTACCATTTACTTGCAGGCAGTGGAAATCCAACATTTGATGCTTGCTTCATGTTTGTTTCAAAAGACAATGAAGTGCGAATTTTTCTTCTGTAAGCCTTTTCTTCCACATGTGCCCATTACACTAAAAGATGAACACATGACTCCAATACAGCAGTTTAACTCGTCAAAATCGAATACAGTTAATGCTCTTCTTTTCGTACAGGAGAGGAGCTAGGAGGAGGGAGGGAGGGACAGGAGGCCCCTGCACCGAGTGGTTGTTGTGGCTGTAGGAGGAGGGGGGAGGGCTCCCTGCACATGTGGCTGGAGGAGGAGGAGGAGGGAGGAAGGGACAGGAAGTCCTTGCACCAGTGGTTGTTGTGGCTGTAGGAGGAGGGGGGAGGGCTCCCTGCACATGTGGCTGGAGGAGGGAGGAAGGGACAGGAGGTCCCTGTACCGAGTGGTTGTTGTGGCTGTAGGAGGAGGGGGAGGGCTCCCTGCACATGTGGCTGGAGGAGGAGGGAGGGAGGAAGGGACAAGAGGTCCCTGCACCGAGTGGTTGTTGTGGCTGTAGGAGGAGGGGGAGGGCTCCCTGCACATGTGGCTGGAGGAGGAGGGAGGGAGGAAGGGACAAGAGGTCCCTGCACCGAGTGGTTGTTGTGGCTGTAGGAGGAGGGGGAGGGCTCCCTGCACATGTGGCTGAAGGAGGGAGGAAGGGACAAGAGGTCCCTGCACCGAGTGGTTGTTGTGGCTGTAGGAGGAGGGGGAGGGCTCCCTGCACATGTGGCTGGAGGAGGAGGAGGGAGGAAGGGACAAGAGGTCCCTGCACCGAGTGGTTGTTGTGGCTGTAGGAGGGGGAGGGCTCCCTGCACATGTGGCTGGAGGAGGGAGGAAGGGACAAGAGGTCCCTGCACCAAGTGGTTGTTGTGGTTGTAGGAGGAGGGGGAGGGCTCCCTGCACATGTGGCTGGAGGAGGAGGGAGGGAGGAAGGGACAAGAGGTCCCTGCACCGAGTGGTTGTTGTGGCTGTAGGAGGAGGGGGAGGGCTCCCTGCACATGTGGCTGGAGGAGGAAGGAAGGGGCAAGAGGTCCCTGCACCGAGTGGTTGTTGAGGCTGTAGGAGGAGGGGGAGGGCTCCCTGCACATGTGGCTGGAGGAGGAGGGAGGGAGGAAGGGACAGGAGGTCTCTGCAGAGTGGTTGTTGTGGCTATAAGAGGAGGGAGGGACAGGGGGCCCCCTGCACATGTGGCTGGAGGAGGGAGGAAGGCTGTAGGAGGAGGGGGAGGGCTCCCTGCACATGTGGCTGGAGGAGGAGGGAGAGAGGAAGGGACAAGAAGTCCCTGCACCGAGTGGTTGTTGTGGCTGTAGGAGGAGGGGGAGGGCTCCCTGCACATGTGGCTGGAGGAGGAGGGAGGGAGGAAGGGACAAGAGGTCCCTGCACCGAGTGGTTGTTGTGGCTGTAGGAGGAGGGGGAGGGCTCCCTGCACATGTGGCTGGAGGAGGGAGGAAGGGACAAGAGGTCCCTGCACCGAGTGGTTGTTGAGGCTGTAGGAGGAGGGGGAGGGCTCCCTGCACATGTGGCTGGAGGAGGAGGAGGGAGGAAGGGACAAGAGGTCCCTGCACCGAGTGGTTGTTGTGGCTGTAGGAGGAGGGGGAGGGCTCCCTGCACATGTGGCTGGAGGAGGGAGGAAGGGACAAGAGGTCCCTGCACCGAGTGGTTGTTGTGGCTGTAGGAGGAGGGGGAGGGCTCCCTGCACATGTGGCTGGAGGAGGAGGGAGGGAGGAAGGGACAAGAGGTCCCTGCACCGAGTGGTTGTTGAGGCTGTAGGAGGAGGGGGAGGGCTCCCTGCACATGTGGCTGGAGGAGGAGGGAGGGAGGAAGGGACAGGAGGTCTCTGCAGAGTGGTTGTTGTGGCTATAAGAGGAGGGAGGGACAGGGGGCCCCCTGCACATGTGGCTGGAGGAGGGAGGAAGGCTGTAGGAGGAGGGGGAGGGCTCCCTGCACATGTGGCTGGAGGAGGAGGGAGAGAGGAAGGGACAAGAAGTCCCTGCACCGAGTGGTTGTTGTGGCTGTAGGAGGAGGGGGAGGGCTCCCTGCACATGTGGCTGGAGGAGGAGGGAGGGAGGAAGGGACAAGAGGTCCCTGCACCAAGTGGTTGTTGTGGCTGTAAGAGGAGGGGAGGGCTCCCTGCACATGTGGCTGGAGGAGGGAGGAAGGGACAAGAGGTCCCTGCACCGAGTGGTTGTTGAGGCTGTAGGAGGAGGGGGAGGGCTCCCTGCACATGTGGCTGGAGGAGGAGGGAGGGAGGAAGGGACAGGAGGTCTCTGCAGAGTGGTTGTTGTGGCTATAAGAGGAGGGAGGGACAGGGGGCCCCCTGCACAGTGGTTGTTGTTGTGACTGTAGTAGTGCTTGCAGTTGTATTTATTGTTGTATTTGTGGCAGCCTAGACCTTGTGGTCCTGGTGGCTGCCATTCCTAATGATTCCCCTGGTTCTCTGTGGTTGGCTTGATGGATATCCTGGACCCCCAATCTTGCCACCACCCTCACCCATTTTGTAGTGGGATGTGAGTGGCTTTGGGATCCAGAAGGATGAGGTCTTCTCCCTGAACATCCTGGCCTTTGCTGCACCTCGGGAAGAAGTCTATGAAATGTAAGGAGGAAGGGAGAGAAGAGTAATGAATTCGTCACTGAGGGGTGATTGATTCTTATAATAATGATAATTTCCTCTCTTCACCATGGCATTCAGCAGTGTAGATGACTGACCAGTGATAGTTCTTCACGTCTACAGGCAATGCCATCTTTCTCACACAAGTTGCTGATGGAACAGATATCCCCTAAGAACCTGGAGAGATTGCCGGGAAGAAGGAAAATGTTTGGAAGATCCCCAGGCTCACCCACCAAGGCGGGCCTGATGTGGGCCTGATTTTGCTTTGCCCTAGTGAGCAGAGTCTGGGTAAACATCACTTTACTGCTTCCCTTTGACTTTTTCACCCTCTGCCTGGGTATTCATCCACTTTCATGTTCGCTATGGAACTGTTGCAACGGACAAAGAAATGTACGGAGCACTTTTAGAAGAATTGCCGGGCCTGGATGCAGTGACCAAGGTCGTGGACAGTGAGAAATTGTGAGCATGTTTCAAGGTTGTAGTGGAGCAATTGACCAGTGGGAGGAGCACGTCAGCCATGACCTTGGTCAGTCATCCTCCAGCCACGGTGCACACTTGCACATGCACATCAGGTATAATAATTTGATCGGGCACCATGACTGATTGTTGAAGTTTTTCAAGCTCTCTTCTCATTTTATTAGTATTTTTTTCTCACTTTATTAAGCTCTTTCAGTCTTCATTTTCTCTCTTCTAGCTGCTTGGAAGTACTTCTGTGTCTCTCAATGTTCAATCTCTCTTCTACCTTCAGTCATCATTTTCTCTCTTCTAGCTGCTTGGAAGTACTTCTGTGTCTCTCAATGTTCAATCTCTCTTCTACCTTCAATGTTCAATCTCTCTTTCTGCCTTTGCAAAACTGTCTTCCATTGAGTAAGTGAGTTCTCCATGGCTTCAATTTCATCCAGCAGTTTCTTGTTGTCGGTGCCGGCAGTGGCAGGAATGGATGCAGCTAACTTTGTTGCTAGCAACAACAGTGAATAGCACCTATGCTTGGTTTTAGATAAGAAATGCAGCTACTGCATGTGCAAGTGGCAAGATGTGGGAAGAGCAACATTCAATGCCTCCACTCTGAAACAAAAAAAAAAAAAAAAATCTGGAACTTTTGATGTACAACTCGCTCAAATAGATTTTCCAGGTTCCTATATATATTTGACTTCTCAACATGTTATACAAAGAGTTTGGTGCTACAGAGCTAGAACAAGCAAAGTGGAACATGTTGCCAGACTAACACCACGTGCTGGTGAAGCTGGAGATAATAATGAAGTGAAGTAAATGTACAAAGGTTGTAACTTAGAGAACTATGATGCTACAGAACTAAAGCAAAGTGAAATATGTTACCAGACTAGCACCACATGCTGGTGAAGCTGGAGATAAAAATAAAGTAAGTAGCGGTTGTGACTTAAAGAACTATGGTAGTGGTGGCGGATAAAAATAAAAATTTATAGTGACTGGTAATAGGTTATGGGTTAGTCAAATGGCATGTTAAGCATGGGCAGCGTATATGATTATTATGTACATAGCCTAGCTTGATTGAAGTTGTTCATGGAGTCTACACAGGCCTTCCAATGACCACATCGATTTTCCCATGTGGGACACCACAGCTTTCCGATCCCTTTTTTACCCAGCATTCCTGATGAATAACCCATGGTGAACTTCTTTACGTTCTTCTCGAATGGTGGCATACTTTTTGTTAAGTGTTCCTAATTCAATTTGCAGTTTCAACTGAGTCAATGGGATGAGCCTCGTTACTTCAACAGAAGCTAAATCCCTGAAAGAACGAGTACTGCTAGTACTGCTCCTGGTAGACATGGTGTGGGTCATGGCAGTGCAGCCACTTCTTACAGGTATACAAATGGCATCAGCAATGTTCAATCAATGTTGCTTGCGCTTGCATACACGATCACCAATCTTTTCAGGTAGATCCACTTAATGAGTTTCCAACATTTGCTCCACTTAGAAGCCCATTAATAGCAGCAAGGGCTGCTTCAATCATATTTGGCTGAAGATACACAGGAGCAATCGTCCAAAAGTGACTGTGCCATTAGTCACAATCTCTAAAGTGGCTGAAATATTAAAAAAAAAAAATGCCACTAGGTAATCACTAACCAGCAACTTCGGAAAAGCTTACTGCATGCTTTCCAAATAAGATATGATGAAGGGAGTACTTCCTCCGTCCATGACCCACTTTGAATTGGAGGCACTTCACTCTGTAACTTAAAATTTCCTTTGAAACACTGGAGACCTGCCTGGTCAATAAAGTTAGGTACTCTGGTCCTCTCAAATTATCATAATGGCCGAGCGCTACTTCCCCCCCCCCCCTTGTATTGACAGACTTCTTGTGTTGCAGGTTAAAGGCTGTCACCACTGAGTCCAGCATGAGCCACCAAGTTGTTTCCCTACTTGCTTCATGGGACACATTCTTCTGGGTTTGTCATCCACACTGCTGAGTGCCATATTGAAGAGAGAAAATACTTGCATCCATCTTTACTATTCAGTTGAAGTCTTTAACTGAAACTATGCCCATCTGGTGCCACTGCTTGCTTCATGGGACACATTCTTCTGGGTTTGTCATCCACACTGCTGAGTGCCATATTGAAGAGAGAAAATACTTGCATCCATCTTTACTATTCAGTTGAAGTCTTTAACTGAAACTATGCCCATCTGATGCCACTGCTTTGCACGATTGAGCGTTTAGTTTCCTCTTGTGATACCCTATGGACAGAGATGGATCGAGACCTCTATGTAATTAAGGCATTAATTAATTAGTGCAAGGGTCAGTCCCTATCATTTGGATGTGGCAGTATAAGCTGTCAATCCACACCAAGGGCTCATTCATACCTGCCTGATCAATAAAGTTAGGTACTCTGGTCCTCTCGAATTATCATAATGGCCAAGCACTACTTTTCCCCTTGTATTGACAGACTTCTTGTGTTGCGGCTTAAAGGCTGTCACCACTGAGTCCAGCATGAGCCAGCAAGTTGTGTCCCTACTTGCTTCCTGGGACACATTCTTCTGAGTAGCCTGAGAGGTTTGTCATCCACACTGCTGAGTGCCATATTGAAGAGGGAAAATACTACAAGAATCAATCTTGCATCCATCTTGAAGTCTTCAAAAAAAATTACTTATTTGGGCGTCATTCCATTCTTAGAGTGAAAGTGGGTTGACGTATTCATCCTTAAATGTCAACCCAGTCAGCAAGTTGTGTCCCTACTTGCTTCCTGGGATACATTCTTCTGAGTAGCCTGAGAGGTTTGTCATCCACACTGCTGAGTGCCATATTGAAGAGAGAAAATACTACAAGAATCAATCTTGCATCCATCTTGAAGTCTTCAAAAAAAAATTACTTATTTGGGCGTCATTCCATTCTTAGAGTGAAAGTGGGTTGACGTATTCATCCTTGAATGTCAACCCAGTCAGCAAGTTGTGTCCCTACTTGCTTCCTGGGACACATTCTTCTGAGTAGCCTGAGAGGTTTGTCATCCACACTGCTGAGTGCCATATTGAAGAGAGAAAATACTACAAGAATCAATCTTGCATCCATCTTGAAGTCTTCAAAAAAAAATTACTTATTTGGGCGTCATTCCATTCTTAGAGTGAAAGTGGGTTGACGTATTCATCCTTGAATGTCAACCCAGTCAGCAAGTTGTGTCCCTACTTGCTTCCTGGGACACATTCTTCTGAGTAGCCTGAGAGGTTTGTCATCCACACTGCTGAGTGCCATATTGAAGAGAGAAAATACTACAAGAATCAATCTTGCATCCATCTTGAAGTCTTCAAAAAAAAATTACTTATTTGGGCGTCATTCCATTCTTAGAGTGAAAGTGGGTTGACGTATTCATCCTTAAATGTCAACCCAGTCCCATGAAGAATCTCACTCCAATACAACTCTCTCTTTCTTTTCTTAGATTTTCTGGATGAAGAAGTCATTACTGAAGCAGATTCAATGAACTCCTGCTTTACTGCTTCAATTTCATCTTGGAAAATGTTCTTAATCTTTAATAATAACTCTGGTTGCTCTGCAAGGTGGCCTGATGTGGGCCTGATAGAATCTGCATTAATTAGTCCAGGTTAGTTAGCTGTCAATCCACACCAAGGGCTCATTCATACCTGCCTGGTCAATAAAGTTAGGTACTCTGGTCCTCTCAAATTATCATAATGGGCCGAGCACTAATTTTCCCCTTGTATTGACAGACTTCTTATGTTGTGGGTTAAAGGCTGTCACTAAACGTTTTAGCACTGGAAGGCTTTTTGGGAAGAATTGCTTCAATATTTCGCTCATGAAGGACAATCTTACTCATTTCTAAGGCCTCTTCAGTTACTGTACTAGTTCCAATGGTAGTGGGAAAATCGTACTGCGTATTTGGTATCTTCGTGTACTCGTTGGTATGTCCCGTTGTTGAAGGGAGTGTATATTGTAATAGGGCGGGTGAGACTTATCGCTTTTGTGGCACACCACTTCCATTCGTTCGGTGGAGGAAACGTCAAGAAAATAGAAGACCCTAAGTATTATTAAATTAGGGTTAGGGTATACAGCTTAATTCATGAGTTATGCTTTTTGGCGTTTGTACCAAAAAAGAATATGTTTTATTGAACTAGTGAGTCTGATGGCAGAATTTCTGTATCTATCTATGTGTGTGTGACTACTGTAATTACCCCTCTTCGGGTGCCCTCAGGTTAATAACTCGCGAGTTATTACTGACCCTAACCATACCTTTTCATATCATTGTCACCTAGAGGACAAACATCAAAAAATTGCATATTATAGCCATAGTCCTAGGGTTAGATGCAATAGTATATATACCTTTGAATTGGTCTAAAGGAAGTTCATAATCTTGCAGACAAAGCAAAATATGAAAGGTGTTTAAAAAACCCATAAATATTTGTGACTTAGCTGGTGCCTATAGAGGTGCTGATATGACAATGAGAAATCAGAGCACTTAGCAGTCGAAAATAATGAACAGAGTGACAGTGAAGTTGATAGTGGTGATGAAGTTAAGATGGATGAGTTGGATGATGAGTTAATGTTACAAAGAGATTGATGAACTTATCCATAAAGTTTTTGGTAGCTATGTCGAAGCACTTTTGTGTTCAATCACTTCACAAGTTCAAAGGGAATTGTAGTATGGCCAGTCATTTGAGTTTATGGCAAACAGTACTTGCATTCATGTACGTGAAGGCAGTTTGGAGCCTGTTATAGATGTGGCAATGTCCTTTCTGTTGATCAATGGAAGAGTGGAGGTGGTTGCTGCACGTGCACATTCGTAGTTGTTAGAGAATGGATCAATAAATATCCAGATAACTCCAGTTTTACCATTGATTAGGGCAGGTACAAGCAACACAATTTTTGGCTGTTTATAGATGTTTGTTGAACGCTTGCCTCAATAGCAATTAGTCTCTATTATGTAGCCAACTAGTTGTTGAATCTAGGTCTAGAAATAGCTTTAAGAACTTGCTTTAGGAATCTTAACGAAAAAGATGCCTCCCCTGTCTATTGTGACATCCCACTGCACAGCAGTCCTGAACCTTTGGAGGGAGATGGAATCAAAACTAATCTAATATTGAAAATAATAATGGATATTGTGGTAGCTATGGTGATAAGTTACTACATATGGACTTACAATACTTTTACCTTCCCATTTGCCTCTCAAAATGGCACCCCTCTTCTGTTCACAAGATTGGTAGCGAAAGACTACAATTAGGTCCATACCTTGTTATTGCGTGAATCAGAATCAGACAGTCGCCTCTGATTACATGACAACGCTGAAGGGACATGTGCTATATTTCAAAGCCCTCTCACGTACCTTGCATTCTACTTTGGAACCCCTCTTTTGTTTGCCTCTGGAAACCTGCCAGGAGTTGCAGTGGTACCTGACTCATGGCTTGAGATATGAGAGTCTCGAGATCTCATGTGGCCACTGAAGGAGAGGCTAACTAGTCTACTCTTGTCGTCATTTGAAGAGCTTTATTGTGCTAATGGCTGTTCCTTGGCTGAGAATTGTCCAGTCATAAAAAAATTGTGTTTCTACAATTAAGCTAATTTATTCCTGTATGAAATTACTATACAACACAAACAAAATATGCTGTCCATAAGGCTAATGGCTGTGTAATGAGGACCCCCTTCATTTCTAGTTCGTTCTCTCCTCAAACAAGTGATCTCAGTGTCTTTCTCTTCTATCAGTTTCTCTTGCTCAAAATGACAGCAATTTATATATGCTCCATCTGCTTTCCTGTTGAAAAGCAATAAAGTTACATCTGCTTTTCTCTTCCTGTAACAGAAAAGCATTGAAGTCCTCTGCAATAAGGTAGCGTCATCGACAAAGCTTCGCTCACCACAATGCTTGCATTTCCCTAGTATATTTTATGCTTTTATATTTCACGTTTACGTTTTAACGTTGTAGTTTCTTGGTTTACTCAGCATGCACGCTCGCCCCACAATGCTTGCATTTCATATTACAGTGAAACCTTTATTAAGAAACCACCCTATTTAGAGACCACCTCTCTTTAAAGACCACTTGGTTATGTTTAGATTTCAATATCTGTAAAGAGACCATTTCCTAAGAGACTGAACAATTAGCTAGCTTTCATAATGAGATTATCATAGATACACGTACTGGTTTGTAGTTGCCCCTCCTCAAATTTTTTCACTAGGCATTTGACCCCTCTCGAGCAAAATCCTGAATTAAACCCGCCCACCTTTTCAGATTGGTGGCCCAAAGGTGGTCACTATAGACAGGTTTCTCTGTGTCATTATCTTTTCTGTTTGATATGTATCATATGTAGTATAATATTGTATAATGTGATATTTGTTTCAGTGCTTCAGTGTTGGACCGACTGAATGGTTTGTTGGAGCCTGGGGGGATCTTGAGGATGGACGAGAGAGGAATAGTTGGGGGCAGCATCAAAGAGATCAAGCCACATCCTAGCTTCAGGTAAAGTCAGCTGATAAACTGTATTGGAATAGAGACCAAGGGATCAATGGTATTTAGAAACCTGAGAGAGAGAGAGAGAGAGAGAGAGAGAGAGAGAGAGACCAAGGGATCAATGGTCAGAAATAGATAAGTGCATAGGCCACTTGCCAAGGTAAATACACACTTAGCTACTTAACGGGAGGTTTGTGTGGCAGCTGTTCTTCTGTGTGTTACTAGCTACTTGGTATGTACTTTCTTTTGAGCCATACTGTAATCATAGGTGAATTATGGTATGTACTTTTGAGTAGAGCCTTATAAAGCTACCTTGAATCGTTGGTAATCAGTGAAGTGGACTTTTGGAAGTAATGATATTCATAGCTCTTAATTAAAACATTGTGGGTGTTAGGAATGTAAACCCAATGTGAGAATGTGTGCATATTGTGTATTTAAGTGGTGAGAGCAGCACAGCTTACTCTAGTGCGAAGATATAGTTATTCTTTCATGTTCATCACAATTTTTGGAAAGCCGCTGTTAGGCTTGTTGTCTGAATGAATATACGACTGTCCTCAGACCTGTCTGTCCCAAGTTTGTATGTTCTTCTAGTTCTGCCCTTAGCAATTAGGTGATGTCAACAGCTAAGCTTCACTTGCCACAATGCTTCTCTGGTGTTAGGTAATATGATGTAGTAATGATTTGTGCGTGTGTAATATCAGTGTTTCCCCAGGAATTGTCTAGGATTCTACATAATATTATATGTACTTGTTTATAGCTGCCCCCCTCAAATTTTGCAATAGGCATTACCCCCCCCCCCCCCCCCCCCCCCCCCCCCCACCACCACCAATCGAAATTCTGAATTAAACCCTAAATTACTGTACTACTGGTATTGACTATTGTGTGCACATGTTAAAGCAAAAAAAAACAAAACAATGTTCTTGGAGGCATTTCAAATGCTTGGTTGCAAAATAAGCCTACTTTGAAACTCTTGATGAATATTATCCTTATGTTGATGTGAGTGCAGTCAGTAACATTACAAAGTATAGCCTTATGAAGTTATAAATCAGCTATATTGAGCAAGTAATGACTTTGGAATTAATGATATTCATGACTCTTAATTAGGACAGACAATGTGTGGGTGTGTAGGAATGCAAACCCAATGTAAAAATCTGTGAATGCAAGTGTACATAAGTAGTGGCAGCTTAACTAGGAATGAGTACCTGTAAAAGCTCTGAACATTAGTGGTGGGCGATACTAGCTTTTTTGTAATGATACGATACCAAGTACTTTCCTCCCCAAAAGAATGATATTGATACTGTAATGATACGATACTGAATGGTGGTGGATTGATAAATGCTCCTTAAGTGGATCCAGACTGTCAACATGATCTTAGTTATTATAACTCATTCATCTCACTCATCAATCAATATCATGTGAAGCTAAAATAAAAAAGTTATATGTTCTTGTTTAAAAATAAGAAAATATTAACATGTTTCGGCTTGAGTCTGTTGCGTTTCACACTGACAAGTTCACCAGCCTTCGAAAAAATTCGTTCTGATGGAACAGAAGTACCTGGGATACAAAGATACTTCATAGCCAGTTTCGTGAGCATGGGATAGTGGACACAATTTTGTTTCCACCACAGAAACAAGTCCTCCTTCCGGTCTAAATTCTTTTGTTGAGTATACTGCCGAATTTCACTCATTGCATTTGAAGTCGAGGTTCTTCTTGTTTCTGCTACCTGCTGATCAAATAGGTGCCACAAACCACTCATATCTCGAGTAGTACTAGTTGTGGTTGGACACAAACCGATTGTGTCAGTGGCAACCATAGGCATAGTACTCTCATTAGTTGATGCCATTTCACTTGTTAGTCGCCTTACACATGACTCAGCAACTCCTGAATCAGCAAATGCAATTTTCTTGAGGCGAGGATCCAGCAAGGTGGCAGCAGATAAAATATGATGAGATTCCATGTTCAAGAACCTTCTACGCATTTGTAAGCAAAGGTAGTCGCCAAGCTTAGTAGTGGTGGATGTTCCAACAGTTAATTGTTGAAGGGACCTTGCTAGAGGTATTAACTTCGAAACTGTCACATAGCTATCCCCAGATACTTCCCTTGTTGCTGCTTCAAAGGGTTTGAGTAATGATACAGCACTTTTCATGCATTCTATCTCTTCACTACTAAGACAAAGATCACTCTTATCCAGCAAACAAAGTGTAGTTGTAACAGCCTCATGCTGTTCCATTAGCCTTTCAAACATATAAAATACAGAGTTCCACCTTGTTTGTACTTCCTGAATTAACTTCAGGTTATCTAAGTTTAACCGGGCCTGAATGGATGCAAGCTTGTCAGTAGCTTTGCTGCTATGATGAAAGTAAGTAACAATGTTACGACATTTTTTCCGAATGTCTGTTAACTCTTTTGATTCCTGCAGTGAATCTTGTATAATCAGATTAAGGGTATGGGCAAAACATGGTATATGATTCCACTTGTTTAACCTTACAGCAGCAACAATGTTGTTAGCATTATCTGTAGTTACACACACCACTTTCTGAGTAATGCCCCACTTGTCTGTGATTCTCATTAGTTCCATTGCAATGTTTTCAGCTGTATGGGACTCATTAATCTGAACAGTATCAAGGACAATTGAGTGTAATTCCCAAGAGGCATCAAGAAAGTGACATGTGACTGTAATATACCCTTGAGTAGCTCTGGAAGTCCAGATATCGGTTGTGACAGCACAATATTGGACATTAGCAAGCTTTACCTTGACAGCTTCTTGTACTGCTTCATATTTTTGTGGAAGGAGGTTCCGCATGATGGTTCGACGGCTTGGAGGGGTATATCTTGGATCAAGAATCTCCATAAAATTAAGAAACCCTCTGTCCTCCACAATTGATGCTGGTTGTAGATCCAGTGCTAGCATCTTGATTAATGCATCATCAATAATTTTCCGTCGTTGAGAATCTTTTCTATATCCACTTGTTTTAGTAAGACTTTCAGAAAGAGTAACTTGCTTCTTACTCCCTGCACAAGAACCACTCTTATCTTCTTTCAACCTCTTCATTTCCTCTTGTTCTTCATGAACATGCTGGTAAGCATCATGGTGCTTATTCTTTAAATGTTTCAGCAGATTGGAAGTGTTACCAGCAGTCTTCACAGATTCATTACAGATCGTGCAAGTAGGGTCTTTACCATCTTTGCCTTCTGTGAAGTAAGTCCAGACAGCGCTTCTTTTCCTCTTAACACTCATCATCAAACAAAAATTATCACAGTGAATAGCCAGCTGCTACCCGCTAGATAGACTGTACTCTGCACTTTGCACTGTCACGTGATAAGGTCGATACCCACCTAATTGATAATTCGATACTGATACTTGGTTCCAGCAGTGGGGTATCGATATTTGGTATCAGTATCGCCCACCACTACTGAACATACATTCAGAAAAATTTTTGGAAAGCCTATATGAGGCTTGTTCATGAATACGGTAGAAGTGTTACCACTACTATTAATCAGACCACCCATTATGGGTACATCCATGTCTACTGGCTCCATTTACAATGTCAATAATGTGTAGTTGAGGGGTGGGTGCAAAACCTGGACTGTGGACTGGACTTTGGACCAGCTTTTGGACTACTGCGCATGCCCAATATTTACATTTAAGAATAATAATTAATAGTCACAGTAAGAATTGGATACCAAACATTATGCGTAAATATTCCTTGTGTATCGGTGTCAACAATGGATAAACATCGGGAGGAATGAAGAGGTTAGCGGGCACAAAAGACGGCGATCCACTTTCAACACACCCTACTTTCAAATGGTAATGAGCTGCTTGATCACGAGTAGGGGTTTTCAGTTCACCTGTCTTGTCCCTGTAAGGCCTTCATTCAAACCGAGCAATAACAAGATCAAAAGGAGCCATGGGTACAATTCCATCTGTTGAACGTAAAGAGCTCCTACATCCTTGGCACACTCTTTATGTTGCCCACAATGAATCGTACAAAAAATGGATTGGTGTTGCAAGCAGGTTGAAGATTGGTGTTGCAAGCAGGTTGAAGGTTGTTGCAATCTCAGGGGCCTTTCTACTAGCACTTCTTTTCCTCTTAGGAACACCTCCCTTTCGTCCTCGTCCTGCAGGAATTCCACTCATGGCTAGTGTAGTTATATTGGGTCCCTGATTTGTGCCATTATAGCATTGTAAGAACGCACTGAGTTCATGGTTCTTTTCAGCAACAGAAATAATATGAGAGCATATTCTCGACGATTTCCATTGAAGGCAGTTGTTATCACATGCATACTCACCATCTGATGCAGCACACACAAAATGAGGAACCTTTGATGATTTGGATGCAACCATCATTGACTTGTCACTTCCAGGTGAAGGAACAATGTCCCTTTCAGATTTCAAATAGTGTTCAGCTTTCACCCAAATAGAATGGATGGTTTCAAATGCTAAAGTATGGATTCCACTTTCTTCAGCAGATACACTTAGAGGACTGCTGGTAATTGGTTCACTTGTCAAAGCCTCACAAATCAATGATTCAGAAGTTTTATCACTGCTTCCACCAGGATGGGAGATAAAACGTGAATAAGGGTGATTGATGGTGTGAGGTCAAAGAGCAGCAGACTCAAATCGTTTCACATGCTCTCGCCTCTGCTCAGAAGTCATCTTGGCCCATTTACTTGGATCCACTTGTAAATGAAGATAAGGCTTGGATAACCTGTACTGGCCACGACCAGATAGTGCACGAATACTCTCTTCATGCATTTCATTAACAATCTGCTTTAGCTCTTGGTTAAATTGTGGCCATTCGGTCTCTTTGAAATTCACCTTGCGTTTTACAACAGCATTGATGCTCTCACTGCTATTGGTAGTGAAGATAGATGGGGGGTCACCCAATCCAGCAGATACTCTCAGATCTTTCAGCATATTGTAACGTACGATATCAGCATAGTTTTTTTTTGTTTTTTGTTTTTTTTGAAGTAATCAAAGAAGGATAATTGACCATCACGAATGTAAGGATGCTCCCGAGTAAGACACACCTCTCTGCATCTGTCAAAACAGATATCAAAATCAGACTCATGCTTGGAATCAACTAGTAAAACTTGCAACAGTGCCCCCTGTGGGTACTTGCACTGTTGCAAGTTTTGCTGTAAACAATAAAGCACTATTATACTTCGGCTACATACAGTTAGTGAATACATCAAAGGCACCTGTAGTTTAAATAGAGCTAACCTTGGATATCTGCTATTCGACGATGAAATTTGTCATATGATTTGTGAATATAATAGCGGCGAGTAAGAACATAATACTGTGATAGCATGCCATGGGGGCGCTTCTCAGAAATTTTAATATTTCCAGATTGAGAAAATCGAAAATACGACTTTTTAGTTCCAGTGGGATGCCAAGATCCCAGATCATCAGCCTTCAAATCTTTAAGATCAACCATTTCAACGTCAATAATAAAAGCAGCATTCTTGGATACTCCCAGTGGCTGAACAGTACACACATTTTTCACTGCTGATTTCATCAGCATATCAACAAGTTCACCTATGTGATACCCTGATGTTACTTGTGAATAAATAGGCATTTCTCGGTCATTGTTGAAAAATTCCGGTGTCTCAAACTTTATCCTATAAAAATCATTAATTTTTTTTGACTACAACGCTTCTCACCTTTTGCAGCAGCCTGGTCGGTCAAGAATGGATGGTGAAATTTCAGCTTCTTCCACTTCAGTGTCACTGTCATCTAACACAGAAAATCTGCAGGGAGAGAAACAAATAGCTGTATAAACTCGTAGCTATCTACATACGTAGCTGGCTCCGGCTCAGGGTCTAGTTGTACCTTCATGCCTGACAAATTTATGTAACTAGCTAGTCTTACTCTGGAATAGCCAATCCCAGGCATTTTTCAAACAAGAGGGTTTGAGCTAGCTACAAATCAGAAAGCCCTGAGTTGTAGCGCTCTTAAATAAGCCTTCCTAAAAATTGGACCATCCATATATACATGTACTAAGGCTAAGATCACTTACTTTTTTGTAGGAGTAAAAGTTAGCCCTTTTGTCACTTGTACCTCGTCATATTCTGTATCGGAGCCTGAATCAGAGATGATGATACACTCTGACTCCATAGCTAGCTAGTATAATACCACGTTTGGATAAGCACGTGCAATAGTCCAAAAGCTGGTCCAAAGTCCAGTCCACGAGTCCAGTCCAGAGTCCACAGTCCAGGTTTTGCATCCACCCGTTTGTATGTTCTTCTAGTTCCGTCCTTAGCAATTAGGTGATGTCAACAGCTAAAGCTTCACAATGCTTCTCTGGTGTTAGGTAATATGATGTAGTAATGATTTGTGTGTGTGTAATATCAGTGTTTCCCCAGGAATTGTCTAGGATTCTGCATAATATTATATGTACTTGTTTATAGCTGCCCCCCTCAAATTTTGCAATAGGCATTCCCCCCCCCCCCCCCCCTCCCAATCAAAATTCTGAATTAAACCCTAAATTACTGTACTACTGGTATTGACTATTGTGTGCACATGTTGAAGCAAAAAAAAAAAAAGACAATGTTCTTGGAGGCATTTCAAATGCTTGGTTGCAAAATAGGCCTACTTTGAAACTCTTGATGAATATTATCCTTATGTTGATGTGAGTGCAGTCAGTAACATTACAAAGTATAGCCTTATGAAGTTATAAATTAGCTATATTGAGCAAGTAATGACTTTGGAATTAATGATATTCATGACTCTTAATTAGGACAGACAATGTGTGGGTGTGTAGGAATGTAAACCCAATGTAAAAATCTGTGAATGCAAGTGTACATAAGTAGTGGCAGCTTAACTAGGAATGAGTACCTGTAAAAGCTTTGAACTTTTTCAGAAACTTTTCAGAAAAATTTTTGGAAAGCCTATATGAGGCTTGTTCATGAATACAGTAGAAGTATTACCACTACTATTAATCAGACCACCCATTATGGCTTGGTGCTGCAGTACAACCATGTCTACTGGCTGGTTCTTTTTCCATTTGCAATGTCAACAATGTGTAGTTGAGGATGACAGCTTCATACTAACTTTTGATTGGTAGTATCACTTATGGAATTAATGATATTCATATATCTTAATTAGAATTGTGTGGTTGTAGGAATGTAAACCCAATGTGTAAATCAGTGAATGTTGTGTTTATAAGAGCTAGAGGTGATGCAGTTCTTCACCTTGTTCCAGGAACACCATATTTCATCACAATTTTTGGAAAGCCTGTTAGGCTTGTGGGTAAATGAAGTATAACCATTAGTTACAACAGTGTAACCATCAGGACAGTGTAATCACCAGGACAGTGTAATCACTAGGACAGTGTGACAGTATAGAAGGGACCATCTATGCAGACAACCCTGCAGTGACTCCTTTATGGAAATTCCATAGCTACAGTGAGAAATATTTAATCATCAGACCATCCTGTAATCCATTTGTTCACTCCATGTTGCCAATCTGCCGTGTCCCAACAGCACCTACTCCAGCTATTTCAACTTGCCATTTCCTGTGTTATGTATTGGGTGAGGGTGTTGTGTGTGTGGAAGTTGCAGTTTTGTGTATATAAGTTGTAGTGGTGTGTTGAGATGGGGGTGTTGTGTCCATGGTAACTGCAGTGATGGGGGTGTTGTGTCCATGGTTTGTGTATCATTTTTCTTATTTTATCCAGACTCTTCCTGACCATGGATTCTAATCATGGAGAGGTATCACGAGCCATGAGAAACAGAGGACTCGAGATATACCTCTTTCCTCAGGTACGTAATGTAGCTAAATCCTAGATATTAATCTCTCGATCTGAGAGCTAGAAACAATCACTGGTCATTTGTAGCTAAACTTTCAAGGTGATCCTAGACATTAATCTCTCGATCTGAGAGCTAGAAACAATCACTGGTCATTTGTAGCTAAACTTTCTAGGTGTGGTATCAAATCCTAGACATTAATCTCTTGATCTGAGAGCTAGAAACAATCACCAGTTGCTTTTTAAACTAACGAGATTGTGTGACCAATCTTTGAATCAGTGTCATTTATCAAAGAAGCAGTTGTACTCCTCTATTTTATAGTCCATGATTCAAAATGGTTATCTAGTTTCTGGAAGGCATTTTTTTTCCTTTTTCTTGTTGTGTAGGAATTGTGTGCTAGTAAAGTGTGTGTCGAAGATGGACTCTCTCTACTTTTGTCTGGGGGTCTGGAACGAGACTTAGCTTGTGATGTCATGAAGCAGCTCAAAGGTCTGTCAACTATACTCGGTATTCTTTTGCTCAGCTGCTTATAACAGAATCTGGTAGTATGTTTTACTCTTACTTATGTCCATTGTCTTCCCCTTCAATATAGGAACTCCATCTCTCTTTCAGATGAAACAGTTTGGGAAGTATCACAAAGCTTTGAAGCTCTCTTCTCTATGTGATGATCAGCTCAATGACTTGACCTGCAAAGCAGCACGTCTCTGTGGACTGGGCTTGGTATGGTAATTAAGTAACCACATGTTTGAATGGAAGGGTGATCTGGTGTTATCAGAATCAAAGCAGCTACAGTAGTTTGCAGAACAGTTGTCATGCATCAGGCAGGGATAGGTGGTGGCCTTGAAGTATTTGTGGCTGGGGAACAATAAAATGTTTTCATAGCCCTATTGTTCTTAGCCACTAGCTAGCTACTCCAGAGCCACTGCCTATCTCTGCCTTATGCATGATAACTGTTCTGCAAACTACTGTATATAGTTGAGTTTGCATTGCTGTCCAGTGCACACACCGCCCCACTACTTCCTGTGATTGCTGGAGGTGACCAACACAGTGCTACATAATTATGTACCTCAAAGAGCTGGTGGCCTTTGCCCGTACATATCACCCTCCCTCCTCCTATAAGAATTCCACTGCTGGTGGCCTTTGCCCATACATATCACCCTCCCTCCTCCTATAAGAATTCCACTATAGTTACTAAGAGTTATTGACCCTCAGGCAAGCTACAGTACTGTTACATCCATCACGCTGCCAGTAGCGATCAGAACGCTTCAATTTCAGCCTTAATAAGGCAGGAAGTATACAAAAAATGTCAAAAAAATATAACTCCTTTATTTTTCACTCTATACAGGAGGTCTTTATATCAATATGTACTCCTTTGAATGTGCTTTTTAGTGATATATTCACTTTTGCATTTCATACTTTCTAAGTCAAGTTATAGCGTGATCAAAGCTTTTGACCTCACTTGTTAAATACTACTCCAGACACTTGGTGCTAACCACTTCTACATTTTACACTCTTAGAGTACCCATAGAAATATAATTAAAGCTGGAGAAAAGGTCATATCATCAAAAATGAAATTTTTTAAAAATTCATTTACCAAAATTTGACTTTTTAAGTCTTGTATTACACTTAACCCCACCATGGATGAGTGTCACAAAATTTCTCCAATTCAAAAGATAGAGCAGAAAGAGAGCTTTAAAATGATATCTTAAAAAGTGGTATACATAAAAATTTAAGGAAGTTATGATTTTTTTAACTCAAAAAATGATCATTTTGAAAAAAGACTTAAAACGTGTTTATGTGTAAACAGTATAGGGTGAATTGTTCTTTCAAGGATCCAGCCTTCACTCTAATGCATGTATGCATACAACAAAATAAAAAGGAGAATAAATAACATGATTTAACCAGTATAATTATACTAAGAGGCTTGGTGCACTATCGGGCTCAGAGCAATTTGCACAATGTCTTGTTGCCAGGACAAGAGTCGGTGAGTTAGCAACATCATCACTGCTCAAAATAAGAGGGAGAAGGCATCAGAGCCACCCCTGCATCGAGAATACTCAACTATCACTATGTCAAACACAAAATTCTGAATAGAGAAGCTCAAGGTAGCACCGATACGACTGTGCGTCACCCCCTGCATATATACACACCCAGGTTTGTGCAGACTGTGATTAGGCAGCCAAATCATCACTTGCCACATGAGTATACTAGAGCATACTAAGACTTTACAACTTACCAGTGATTTGTTGATCCATTCTAGTGACCAAACTCTCTGACAGTGAGGGGAGAGCTACACAGAGCACACACCAATCTCACTCGTTGCATTGCTTCAGAAAGCCTTTCACAGCTCACAAGAGGTGCTTCAACTGGTGCTTCAGCTTCTGTTGAGTGCGAGGATGGCCCAGCTGGCTTCATCTGGTACTCTGGTAGCATAAAAAACTTCTCTCTCTTCTCAAAGCTTGAAGACACGTGGCAAAAAACTATAACTGGAAATTGTGCAATGATGCTGACTCAACAGGATGTGCAGCTAGCCATGCGCAGTTACTATGACAATAATGTGCTTTAATAGAGCTACATTTTGACTGCTTATCCAAGCTTCTAGCATGAACGGTTGACGATCGACGCTTACTTTTAGGAGATCATTCTTCTCCAGTCTCGCGGTTTGTATTTTATAGCTCAATGGAATGAAATAGCATGAGCAAAAAGTAGCATAACTTCATGATGGTGCATGGTAATGCTCTGAAACTTGAAAAACAAGTGCTGGATAGACCAAGGTATATTATAAGCCAAAAAAAAATAATTCAATAAATGTATACTTCCTCCCTTTTAATGATGTCTAGACGATACTCTCCAGTGTTTAAATTGAGCTGATTTTTGGATAAAGGCTTTTATTCGAAAGAAGCCAGTAATACTATATAGCCTATACTCCATATAATGCACACCAGATTGCCGATCATTACCTACTCTATCTGATATGTTTTAGGCTGTGTGAGACTACAAGGTGAGCTGATCTGCATCTATTTAGTGGTGTAGAGCAATAGCATAAGTAATAGTTATGGTATGGTGCCAAGGAAATTATGGCTGTTCACAGCCATAATTTCCAAGGCAACCGTACTATAATTATTATATATCCCACCTGATTGGCTAGAATCCTACCGCAGTTACCATAGACACCTAGCTAGCCGTAGCAACAACCATGAAAGAATCCACTTCTACCTCTGAGTATCCCCATACGAAAGGTACTGCCTAGCGCCTAGGCATGTGCGAGTGGACTGGCCAGCTATCGTGGCTTTTGGCGAGTCTCCGCCCACATCTGCAGTCATTATACAACCCCTTATTACTGACTCGAAGGTTGACGCCCTCCTTGGCGAGCATGCGCATGCTGCTAGCAACGAGTTCCTCAGCTCCCCGGCCCCAAGTCCACAGCTACAGCTGAGTTAGAAACAGAAAATGCACTACGCTTCGAATGTGCCTCAGAAAAAGAGCTAGCTGAGGGGATAGTTCCACAGAACTAGCTTTTGCCATACTGGGAGCTCCATCACTATCATGCTCTCTTTATTATCTCAAAGAATAACTAGCTATAAAAAAGACAATTTTTTGAAAAGAGGCCATTATAGATGGCATAGAGATGCATTTCACTTGGCCTGGGGGAGGCCGGTATTACAATTTCACCTGGGGGAGGTCGGTATTACAGTTAATGTCCAGCCCTCCTATAGGAATAAATGTACTAGGTGGGATATATATAATAATAATTAGCTGGAGTGTCTTTAGTGACAAATTTACGACGCTCATGACAAGTTTTATGTAGCCATTAGCTACCCCAAACATGTGGACTCTGTAGTAGAAACATGCTAGCTAGCTCAACTGCTTTATAAATGATTGGAAATGAATGATACTTTTAAATACCTCCTGCTCATCAGTTATCTGCTCAATTATCTGTAATGAAACTGTAACTAAGCATTTTCAGTGTGCACTGATGGGTTAGCACTTCAGTACTTTTCATTACTTTATAAATACACTAATCTGCTATATTAATCAATACTCATAGCTAAATATGTGGGTTCGCTTGTAATATCAATTGAGCTACTAAATGTTTTGACCGAGGTGCTCTATGCAGTCAGTAGTCATTGTCTTGGATGTTTGAGTAATACTCTTCAGCATATTTACGTATTAAAGATGGTTCATCTCTTGTTCGATGCTTGTATTTTTTAGCCACCCAAGCATACACGATAAAAGTTATCACTCCTATAGAAATATGAGTGATATAAAAGCCAGACCCACAGCTCAAGGGGTAGCTAGTCTTCCAGGAAATTGAAAATGGTGTGGATATAATGATACCAAGGCCTTGTGCTAGCATTCTTAAGGAAAAGAGTACACTAATCAACAGCCCCTTCATGGAGTAAGGACTTTGGGAGGCGATGAACTCAAGTACTCCGATGTCAATAAGCATGTTGTACAGTGCTGAAAGTACATGCTGAGAAGTGAAGAAGTACACATTTTGATATAATCGTGGCCTGAATGAGGTAGACTCGTTGACAATATGTGTCGTATGATTTAGAAGAGAAAACATACATAACTGATTGCTGTTTCTTTCATGTACGACTACATCCATAGCAAGGGCACAGAGAAGAGATAGTATGACCAGAAGCAGCCCTACTCCTATCCTTTTCAGGATAGTCCTCAGCAACCCTGGAAGGTGATAAGTGATGAATGGACGAAGCAAAAACAGATAGAGAGGGATGATAAGCAGGACTAGTAGGGGAGACAACAAACCACTGCTGAGAAATAAGTAGTGAACAATTCCTTCAGTATGTATCATATGCCCTACAGAGTAGGAAGAATTACCTTCAGGAGGCTTGAAGAATAAATCACGGTGTATTGAAAATTCAGCAAGCATTGACTCTGATACAAATTGCAGCATAAATAAAGGCATAATGGAAACCAATACTTTCAAGATCCCCAGGAAAGTTTTTACGTCTTCGACCTGCTCTACAGTGAATGGTCCACCGTATTTCTGTTTGCCGAGATCCAGTCTTGAAGGCCACTCATCCTCACAGTAGGTGAAGGCACTGCGACGTACAGGGACTTTGTGGTGCCAGGCAAACTTAACAACTCTGTACACCAGTTTGTAAGGATTCACTCTGCAAGGTTCTATCAAGAACCACCTTCGTCTGTGACGAACCAAACACATAGAAAGAATAAGAAGAAACGAAAAAACGCAAAAAATCAATAGATACAGAGAAAAGCCAGCAATTCTGAGTGCATCCAGATAGTAGACATGGTAAGAATCATAATAGTAAAGACTCCATGGGATTCCTGTTATGAGAACGCTTAGATAGTTAAGCCACACGTACCAATGCACAAAGAGAATAGAATCTCGAGTTGATGAATCGTGGAGCTGGTCCATTCCAAAATTGATAGCGCTAGACGTCAATGTGATGGAACTTGTCACGAGTACTCCCGTGGTACCAAGAAATATAAACATAAAAGTGACTTTTGGGATATGATGAGGCATAACAGTGCCGATAACTGTGATATACACCACCAAAAAAATTACAAAAAAAGTTGAGGCTGTTAGTGTGATGTAAGAACTACATCGCAGAGTCTTATAGCGACCAAATTTGATATCAGCAAGCAAACCAGCCATGAGCAAGATTAACGTAATACCAAGAATAAGGAATACAGTTGCCGAAATGGCCACGACTCTTACGATCGACAATTTTTTTGACATAAATACTATCCATGCGTTGATTGGATTAACTAGGTTATAGCCTACCAATGCTGATAATGTCCAAGAAAGTACAACTATAGCAGATTTTGACTTAATGCAGCCAATCTTAAAGAAATTGTAGATATAGTTGTAAGCTGACTTACGAACAGAGGTAGCAGCAACTTGTAAGAGTGGTAACTGTTCATTGACTTGACCAACCATTGCAGTAGTAGATCAAAGTACGCTTGAGACTGTTAAACTGCATATACTTAGAAATTATGGTTCTTTGCTACGAAGCTATCCGTATTGGGCTGGTTATATTGACTATAAAAGGGAAGATTCTAAATAAAAACAACCAAAAAGGGATGGCGGTGTATGATTCCATCAACAAGAGAGTTGGTAACCCAACACCAAATCCTCCTAATTCCAATAACCACACGAAGTACATCATAAAGATAAAAGCTAACTTTGAGTACCTCAGCAAAAAAATAACAGTAAAGATTGACCAAACATCTACTCGCTTCTGTTCCTTTCTAAAAAGATTGGAATTCAATGCTTCTCAGCCGTTGCTGAGAAATAGTTCAGTGAGCCCAGTAGGACACCATTTTCTCCTCAGGAAGCAAAGAGCAAGTATGCACCTAAACAGTGAGATGAATAACTTCATTTTTTGTTTGGTATTATTTAGAGTGCCACATGATAAGAAGCGGCAGAAATATAGCAAAGGGTAATCAACATTTAATATGCGCTTATAAGTGAGGTATGCCTAATAACGAGTGAGTACAATATCAAATGACATATTGAGCATGGATGCAGGGAAAGGACAGCCCAGCAGTGTAAACAAGGTAGTCCGTGTATACTTTTTAAAATCACAAGAGTCAACCAGTGCAAGGATTAAACATCTTTATGTGTGTGTGTGTGTATATACAGAACTGGTTATTTTCACTTTAGAGTAAGGCTATTTCCATGCCAGTCAAAGTTTTGACCGAGGTGCTGTACGTAGTGGTCTTAAAAAGTGGTATACATAAAAATTTAAGGAAGTTATGATTTTTTTAACTCAAAAAATGATCATTTTGAAAAAAGACTAAAACGTGTTTATGTGTAAACAGTATAGGGTGAATTGTTCTTTCAAGGATCCAGCCTTCACTCTAATGCATGTATGCATACAACAAAATAAAAAGGAGAATAAATAACATGATTTAACCAGTATAATTATACTAAGAGGCTTGGTGCACTATCGGGCTCAGAGCAATTTGCACAATGTCTTGTTGCCAGGACAAGAGTCGGTGAGTTAGCAACATCATCACTGCTCAAAATAAGAGGGAGAAGGCATCAGAGCCACCCCTGCATCGAGAATACACAAAATTCTGAATAGAGAAGCTCGAGGTAGCACATCCCTACTCAAAAATGGTCAGCACCGATACGACTGTGCGTCACCCCCTGCATATATACACACCCAGGTTTGTGCAGACTGTGATTAGGCAGCCAAATCATCACTTGCCACATGAGTATACTAGAGCATACTAAGACTTTACAACTTACCAGTGATTTGTTGATCCATTCTAGTGACCAAACTCTCTGACAGTGAGGGGAGAGCTACACAGAGCACACACCAATCTCACTCGTTGCATTGCTTCAGAAAGCCTTTCACAGCTCACAAGAGGTGCTTCAACTGGTGCTTCAGCTTCTGTTGAGTGTGAGGATGGCCCAGCTGGCCATCATCTGGTACTCTGGTAGCATAAAAACTTCTCTCTCTTCTCAAAGCTTGAAGACACGTGGCAAAAAACTATAACTGGAAATTGTGCAATGATGCTGACTCAACAGGATGTGCAGCTAGCCATGCGCAGTTACTATGACAATAATGTGCTTTAATAGAGCTACATTTTGACTGCTTATCCAAGCTTCTAGCATGAACGGTTGACAATCGACGCTTACTTTTAGGAGATCATTCTTCTCCAGTCTCGCGGTTTGTATTTTATAGCTCAATGGAATGAAATAGCATGAGCAAAAAGTAGCATAACTTCATGATGGTGCATGGTAATGCTCTGAAACTTGAAAAACAAGTGCTGGATAGACCAAAGTATATTATAAGCCAAAAAAAAAAAATTTTTTTTTCAATAAATGTATACTTCCTCCCTTTTAATGATGTCTAGACGATACTCTCCAGTGTTTAAATTGAGCTAATTTTTGGATAAAGGATTTTATTCGAAAGAAGCCAGTAATACTATATAGCCTATACTCCATATAATGCACACCAGATTGCCGACCATTACCTACTCTATCTGATATGTTTTAGGCTGTGTGAGACTACAAGGTGAGCTGATCTGCATCTATTTAGTGGTGTAGAGCAATACCATAAGTAATATTTATGGTACGGTGCCAAGGAAATTATGGCTGTGAATGGCCCGAGTCCGAGGGCACAGCCCGAGGACAAGGCAAGGCTGTTCACAACCATAATTTCCAAGGCAACCGTACTATAATTATTATATATCCCACCTGATTGGCTAGAATCCTACCGCAGTTACCATAGACACCTAGCTAGCCGTAGCAACAACCATGAAAGAATCCACTTCTACCTCTGAGTATCCCCATACGAAAGGTACTGCCTAGCACCTAGGCATGTGCGAGTGGACTGGCCAGCTATCGTGGCTTTTGGCGAGTCTCCGCCCACATCTGCAGTCATTATACAACCACTTATTACTGACTCGAAGGTTGACGCCCTCCTTGGCGAGCGTGCGCATGCTGCTAGCAACGAGTTCCTCAGCTCCCCGGCCCCAAGTCCACAGCTACAGCTGAGTTAGAAACAGAAAATGCACTACGCTTCGAATGTGCCTCAGAAAAAGAGCTAGCTGAGGGGATAGTTCCACAGAACTAAAGTCTATTCACGTTCACCTTGACCTTCTTATATCCGCGATAACTTGCTCAATTCTTGACCAATTTCAAAATTTCAGACACCAGCAGCTAGCTAATTATCTGAGATTTATGATGATGCTTTTTATAAGGACTCATTCCTTACCAGTAAGAAGTTAGCTGTATGTCCCATAAGCAAAGTATGGAGCTGCCATTCACCACAAGGAATTTAGTGCGCGCGATAGAGCAACAACAATGCAATGGCTGCCAGGTGCTACTGATTCTCGAGTAAGTTAGCTAGCTTACGCGAGTAACTGCTGGTTAAAACTAAGAAATATGAATTATAGAATAGTTCAGCTAACTAGAAAACTGAATCACAGAATCTTTTAGCTAACTAGATCGATAGAATCAATGAGAAGTCACATTATCAAATTTAACTACAATATTTTAATCACTGCTAAACTTTCCGGCAGTTTAGCTTATACAGAACATACAGAATAATCATTACTAAACCCTCCAGGAGTTGCTGGGATCAGGAAAGGAAGGAGCAGGCTTGAGATGTCAGCTGAACCACCCTACCTCTCTGGGGATTGTCCAGTAGAAGACAGGGCAGAGGTCCAGGGAGAGTCATGGCAGGCATGAGAGAAAGTCACGCAAGAACGAGAAAAGAACTTGATAACACGTGGCTTGGCTCCAATTACCCGCGCATACCTCTAGCCATAACTATGTGGCTAATTGGATTAACACACGTTCTTACGTAAGCTTACTATACCACAGCTACTTCCGGGGCCAAGGTGAACGCGAATAGACTTTAGCTTTTGCCATACTGGGAGCTCCATCACTATCATGCTCTCTTTATTGTCTCAAAGAATAACTAACTATAGAAAAGACAATTTGTAGAAAAGAGGCCATTATAGATGGCATAGAGATGCATTTCACTTGGCCTGGGGGAGGCCGGTATTACAATTTCACCTGGGGGAGGTCGGTATTACAGTTAATGTCCAGCCCTCCTATAGGAATAAATGTACTAGGTGGGATATATATAATAATAATTAGCTGGAGTGTCTTTAGTGACAAATTTACGACGCTCATGACAAGTTTTATGTAGCCATTAGCTACCCCAAACATGTGGACTCTGTAGTAGAAACATGCTAGCTAGCTCAACTGCTTTATAAATGATTGGAAATGAATGATACTTTTAAATACCTCCTGCTCATCCGTTATCTGCTCAATATCTGTAATGAAACTATAACTAAGCATTTTCAGTGTGCACTGAGGGGTTAGCACTTCAGTGCTTTTCATTACTTTATAAATGCACTAACCTGCTATGTTTAGTCATATTAATCAATACTCATAGCTAAATATGTGGGTTTGCTAATAATATCAATTGAGCTACTAAATGTTTTGACTGAGGTGCTCTATGCAGTCAGTAGTCATTGTCTTGGATGTTTGAGTAATACTCTTCAGCATATTTACGTATTAAAGATGGTTCATCTCTTGTTCGATGCTTGTATTTTTTAGCCACCCAAGCATACACGATAAAAGTTATCACTCCTATAGAAATATGAGTGATATAAAAGCCAGACCCACAGCTCAAGGGGTAGCTAGTCTTCCAGGAAATTGAAAATGGTATGGATATAATGATACCAAGGGCCTGCGCTAGTATTCTTAAGATAAAGAGTACACTAATCAACAGCCCCTTCATGGAGTAAGGACTTTGGGAGGCGATGAACTCGAGTACTCCGATGTCAATAAGCATGTTGTACAGCGCTGAAAGTACATGCTGAGAAGTGAAGAAGTATACATTTTGATATAAAGGTGGCCTGAATGATGTAGACTCGTTGACAACATGTGTCGTATGATTTAGAGAAAACATGCATAACTGATTGCTGTTTCTTTCATGTACGACTACATCCATAGCAAGGGCACAGAGAAGAGATAGTATGACCAGAAGCAGCCCTACTCCCATCTTTTTCAGGATAGTCCTCAGCAACCCTGGAAGGTGATAAGTGATGAACGGACGAAGCAAAAACAGATAGAGAGGAATAATAAGCAGGACTAGTAGGGGAGACAACAAACCACTGCTGAGGAATAAGTAGTGAACAATCCCTTCAATACGTATCATATGCCCTAGAGAGTGGGAAGAATTACCTTCAGGAGGCTTGAAGAATAAATCACGGTGTATTGAAAATTCAGCAAGCATTGACTCTGATACAAATTGCAGCATAAATAAGGGCATAATGGAAACCAATACTTTCAAGATCCCCAGGAAAGTTTTTACGTCTTCGACCTGCTCTACAGTGAATGGTCCACCGTATTTCTGTTTGCCGAGATCCAGTCTTGAAGGCCACTCATCCTCACAGTAGGTGAAGGCACTGCGATGTACAGGGACTTTGTGGTGCCAGGCAAACTTAACAACTCTGTACACCAGTTTGTAAGGATTCACTCTGCAAGGTTCTATCAAGAACCACCTTCGTCTGTGACGAACCAAACACATAGAAAGAATTAGAAGAAATGAAAAAACGCAAAAAATCAATAGATACAGAGAAAAGCCAGCAATTCTGAATGCGTCCAGATAGTAGACATGGTAAGAATCATAATAGTAAAGACTCCATGGGATTCCTGTTATGAGAACGCTTAGATAGTTAAGCCACACGTACCAATGCACAAAGAGAATAGAATCTCGAGTTGATGAATCGTGGAGCTGGTCCATTCCAAAATTGATAGCACTAGACATCAATGTGATGGAACTTGTCATGAGTACACCCAAGATACCAAGAAGTATAAACATAAAAGTGACTTTTGGGATATGATGAGGCATAACAGTGTCGATAACTGTGATATACACCACCAAAAAAATTACAAAAAAAGTTGAGGCTGTTAGTGTGATGTAAGAACTGCATCGCAGAGTCTTGTAGCGGCCAAATTTGATATCAGCAAGCAAACCAGCCATGAGCAAGATTAACGTAACACCAAGAGTAAGGAATACAGTTGCTGAAATGGCCACGACTCTTATGATCGACAATTTTTTTGACATAAATACTATCCATGCGTTCATTGGATTAACTATGTTATAGCCTACCAATGCTGATAATGTCCAAGAAAGTACAACTATAGCAGATTTTGACTTAATGCAGCCAATCTTAAAGAAGTCGTAGGTATAGGTATGAGCTGACTTACGAACAGAGGTAGCAGCAACTTGTAAGAGTGGTAACTGTTCATCGACTTGACCATCCATTGCAGTAGTATATCAAAGTACGCTTGAGACTGTTAAACTGCATATACTTACGTAGAAATTATGGTTCTTTGCTACGAAGCTATCCGTATTGGGCTGGTTATATTGACTATAAAGGGGAAGATTCTGAATAAACAACCAAAGAGGGATGGCGGTGTGTGGTTCCATCAACAAGAGAGTTGGTAAACCCAAGCTGTCCCATCACCAAATCCTCCTAATTCCACACAAAGTACATCATAAAGATAAAAGCTAACTTTGAGTACCTCAGCAAAAAAATAACAGTAAAGATTGACCAAACATCTACTCGCTTCTGTTCCTTTCTAAAAAGATTGGAATCCAATGCGTTGCTGAGAAATAGTTCAGTGAGCCCAGTAGGACACCATTTTCTCCACAGGAAGCAAAGAGCAAGTATGCACCTAAACAGTGAGATGAATAATTTCATTTTGGTTGGGTAGGTATTACTTAGAGTGCCACATGATAAGAAGCGGCTGAAATATAGCAAAGGGTAATCAACATTTAATATGCACTTATAAGTGAGGCATGCCTAATAATGAGTGAGTACAATATCAAATGACATATTGAGCATGGATGCAGGGAAAGGACAGCCCAGCAGTGTAAGCAAGGTAGTCAGTGTATACTTTCAAAAATCACAAGAGTTAAGCAGTGCAGGGATTAAACATCTTTGTGTGTGTGTGTGTATGTATATATTATGGAACAGAACTGGTTATTTTCACTATACAGTAAGGCTATATTCCATGCCAGTCAAAGTTGTGTAGATACCCTGGTTACTCCTTAGCAACAAGTGAACTCACATAGACTATAGTATAGAGGTATTCCATCTATAAACTCAACCCTCAATCCCTTACAGGAGACTGAATCGCTTGACTATGGGTTTTCTAAGTCATCACTCCTTGCTTCTCAGGGGATGAAGATTTCCTTGAAGGAATGTTTGTCGATGCCTGCTCTCACAGTGACTCGCCGAGATATGGTGCCTGTCCTCCATGCTCTCAGCAACACACCACCAGCAGCCAATCAAAATATTATTCTGGTGAGCACGTACACACCATAACATATACTTGGTTATAGGAGAGATTGCTTTATTGAGGTAGATGAATCAAGCTCATAGGATTACCAATTTAGTATTTAAGTGGTTCAGTGTGCCTTTTACTGTGTCATATCAACCTTGCCTCAACACAACCTTGATTGAGTCACTGCTTGGGAAAGTTAAGTAGTTCAGTGCCTGTGGCCATGGTTACAGCTAGGTCACCTTATCTCTACATGACCTTTGCCCTCAATGTGTAGATTGTATAGATCACACTATGCTTTAGATGATAGAATCTCTCACTATGGACTCCCTAAATTCCAATGACATCCATAATCAGATAATGTGCCTATTAGTATGGAATACCTTAGACTAGGCCACATACATACTAAATCTTAGCAGCCGTGAATCTATACATGATAGTTGGTAAGGATTGTCAAAGTCATAGACAACTCCACAAAATCTAAGCAAGAATGGTTCACTTGATAATTAGCATTCTTGATAACTTGCAGGGCAACTCTTTATTTTCTGGAGCTCTTTTGGTCTTCATGTCCCACTCGACATTGCTTGACAAGTCCCTGAGACTGACATTGCTTGAAGATCTCGTCTCTCAGTTAGTACGTCAACAAATACTTCAAGCAGAAGTGAAAATAAGCAAACAAGTTATGCAAAGTGCACTGAAGAACTGGAGTCCTAGAGGCTGTAAGTTTGGGAGAAATTATAGGCAGGGCAGGGTTCTGCCCAGAAATGAAAAATACCTTGATTTGAGTCCTTTAATGGGTGCACAATAAAAAAATCATAGCCAAAATTGCCAAGTGGCACTGTTGACTGAGTGTAGAACCGTAACTTGGGTGGCCAAGTGTGTATAAACCCTACTGCTGATTATTGGGTGGTTGAAATGGCCACTGTTTACCAAATGGATACCGTCAACTGAGTATGGGTAGAACCTTACTCGGGTGGTTGAAGTGGCCAGGTGTGGGTAGAACCCTACTGATTATTGGATGGTTAAAAAAAATGGCCACTTTCCACCTCTGTGCCTCATTGCAGGCATTAGGCTTATATGCATTCACCTTGCCCCTTGATCATTCACTATAACTGCTATAACTTTCTCGATTCTTAACCAAATTTCAAGCACCAGCAGAGAGAGTGGATAATCAGCTCTCTGTTAGTGCATTAAACTTGAAATTTGGTTAAGAATTGAGACGGTTATAGCAGTCATAGTGAATGCGAATAGACTTATGCTCCATAATGCTCTATCTGTTGATCATGTTCTCCCTTCAAGTAAGAACTTACTTTATTTCGATTTTGACATGTAGATTCTGGTCTTGATGACTGTGGTATGGAGACTCTTGTTCCTGTGATAAATGCTGTGGGAACAAATGGCAATAGGTATACATTTAAGAACAATGTTACTTGTTATGGTTTGTTTTTTCTTGCCTTTTTTGCTCTACTATTCTTTAATAATACACCAACTGTACTTTCCTTTAGTGTGTTGGCCTTCCTCCATGTGCTCAGACTGCAGACCATCATTGAACAGCACTTACAACTCTCGGATCTTGTTGACTGCAAGCGATCAATTCTGTCTCTATCTCACCAGGCTTATGCAGGTGATCACTAGTCACTATAGTGTGTGATATCGCTCGATATAATTGGGGCGAGCCTGAGCGAGCCCCACACTAGCGAGCTGGCTCTAGACTTTGCAATGTAATAATTATAACGGGTCCAGGGTTTTATGGGTTATAAACAACCCGAATCCCGAGGGCAAAGGTTGTTTATAATCCATAAAACCCATGGCACCCATTACTATTTTATATCCTGCTATAGCTAGCTAAGGTGAGTATCGCTTTCTTGTCTCCGTGGAGATTAAATGTTGTTTCCATGGACTACAGACATTATGACTTATAAACCACACCGTGGCCCTTTCACACATGGGATATATTAGACTTATTACACGAGTCAGCCTGAGATATGGGGAGATATTTCAGAGCTGAAGGCAGAGTGAAGTATCTACAGTGCACTACATATGTCTGCTGTAAGATTCAATTAAGCTTGCCTATCATCTTCAGAAATGTCTAGTCTGCACATGCTACTGTTGAATGGGGAAAATGTACTAGTGGGCGTGGTCTGTAAGAATAAAAAATATATCTTTTACATCCTAATAATGTAATAGTGGTTTTTCTCTGCGATGATCATCTGGTAACATTACATCACAGTGTGCAGTAGACTAGTAGATTGATATAAATGTGTGCCATAAGCTAAGAGAGGCTAGCTGAACAGAAAGAACGTCTTAGGAAACGTAGATAGAGAAATCTAGAGACAATGCTGGCTCAGAGAAAAGAATGCCTCAGGCAGACATTCATCACATTCAGCTCAGGCTTGCCCCACAATGCATTTGCATTTATCTAGTTAGAACAAATCAGTAGCTGCTCATTTTTTGCCTCGGCACCGGAGAAGTGCCGGGATCACCTATAGTTTTTTGTTGTTGTTTTTTTTTTTTAAAGGGGGCTCCGACAGGACTACGCGCACAACTTGAATGTCATTAAAAAATAAGCGTGCAATCGCTAAAATAACAGCAGCATTATTGAAATGCAACTTTAAAATAATTCAATCATACATTCAATTTACATGTAGCTAAAAATAATAGCTTCACTTTTGCAGAAAAATATATTATTAATTATTCCCAGAGCTTAATCCAGAGCCAGACCCAACTCCACACCCTACTCTAGAGCTAGAACCAATTCCAGAGCTAGAACTCATTGCTTACAGCTGAGTCCAACATTGACAGACTGTTTGAGCAGTTGAAACAGGCAGTCGATAAACTTGGAGTACTGTTTGAGTTTCCGAATGCCAGACAATTCATTTCTAGTTCAACTCTCTCTCTCCATGAAAACGTACCATCAGGTTGCACTACTGCATGCATTCATGATAGCAGATGCTCATGGAAGGTGAATTATACTGTCATCTCATTCTTGATGAATGGTGAGTTGTACGCCAACTATGCTCATCTCACAGGCATGCTGGACCTTCCATTGGTTTCTGATCGGCAGTGGGGTAGGACAGTAGCGAAACTGGAGGAGCATGTGACCGCCCTTGCCAAATGGTCCTGTCATCAGGTAAGAGATGAAATCAGGAAGCGTGGAGATCAATTGCAATGGATGGCCACTTATGACGGTTTTTACCTGACACGGGGCCACTATTTGAACAATTCTTCCTCGAGTCTACACGATTTTAAAACAGGCAAAGTGGCATGGTTCAAACACAGAACCAAACGTGGAGCTGGGCACAATTGCAGAAGGGAGCATGTTAAATGAGATTTTGGAGGAAGTGAAGAAAGAGGGGTTTTAAATAGCTGAGCTAGTGACGGACAAAGACTCCTCAGTGAATTCTATTTTCTGTCGTCACTTCCCCGAAGGCACCATCGTATGCTGTAGTAATCACAGTGCAAAGACACTCCACAAGGACCTACAGAAAGTGAAATAAATTGCATGTAAGGTAAACACCCCAATGTATGATAGTAACATTGGTTGTACATATGCATGATGGACACATTATAGTGCCCAGCTGCAACTTCAGAAAGAAGGTGCAAGAGGATGCCTGAGACATTCCTCACCAGTTGCAAGGTTGCACTGAATAACCTTATTGCATCACAAGAATCATCCACTGATAAGAGAGGTCTACAAGAATTTTTCAAGTGGACTCTTGAACTTCGTCAATCACTACTGCTCTGATGATCATTCATCTCACTTTTGTGACCATGACAAGGTAACCCAAAATAACATTAGGGAAGTATCACAACCGTGTAGGTCAATGAGGATGGGACACCCTTGATTGTAGGACCCAAGTTGTTGGTTTTAGGGTCCTTCTGAGTCAAATGGCAGAGGGCTTGGGTGGGGCTGTGTATCGGTATACTTGCAGATGCCCATAAATCCAGAAGAGTCCGTACTTGGCATGTTGTTTCTTCATTGTCTGGGGTAGACAGCTACGGATGGGATTAAGAAATCTTCAAAATATGAAGTGATCAGCGCTTTCAGCAGTTCATTCTAAAGCTAGAAATTCGTGTATCTAGCTAGGTTATATAGAGACAATTCGATCCGTAGTTGTCTTATAAGCATGCAAAGGAAGGATGTGAAACTATTTTCAACATTGTAAGTTTAGCACAAAAAAAGAAGTATTAATTTCAGTCCTTTTAGCTTCAAGCGGTGCTAGCCTCTCGTTAACTGCCCCGTTTTTCCTAGTTCTTGGGAGATCAGCGACCGTAGATGAGTCCTCCACTGTGGTCTTTGTAGCTTATCTCTGCGAGTGTCGGTAGTCTCGATATCAGTCCATAGCAACCTGCAAAACAAGCGCGTTTGCGGGATGTTGGAGCCCCCCCTTAAGAAATAAATACAACATGAGTTGTGGATGAAAATTAAGAGTCAGTCATCTTGTGGGATGCATCCCTCTGTGGTCACAAGGGTAATGTCAGCATCGTGTAGGGGTCGATGGTTGGATGACCTTGTTCCACGGATGCATAATACAGAGGATCTCACAGCAGCAAATGACAGCTTGCATCTTAGCCAGCTAATTACTACTGAATATGGCTTGTTTTCTTTCCGGGCAAGCATGCCTGCTAATCTTTTGTAGAAGATGTTTGCCTCCCATCCCATTCCTAGCCAAAACTTCGAGATAATACGTATGTTGATATGATGTGATATCATATAATAATATGCCAACAGATAGACTTTCAATAACATACATTATTTTTTAAAGAAAATGGCTGCACTAACAAAGAACAGTCCTACAGCGACACCTAAAATGGAATACGACGAGCATTTTGAGCAACAGGATTTACTTGTTTTTCAATGTGGAGCTTGACCTTTATTGAATAAGCCTGGGTATTGTCGTATTAATAAGTTCATGGTTATGTCGTTTTTATTCCACCTTGTTAACTTGTAGGTCAACTTGTATACCAGAAACTATCAAGTCCACTTAAAACAACCAGAAATCACTTTGATTTGTTCTGCCGTTGCCTGAAGTGAGATTGTCGCTGTTTTTAATTGCTCCTCTGGCGGGGCATGAACCAAGAAATGTCGGGTGTACTAGGTACTGAAAAGTTCTGTGCACCAGTCATCTTCTTGGCTGTTATTCCATGTCCTATCATATGGTCAGCATAATGACCAAGGTCAGCAGCTGTTTTGTGGCTAAGTAATGATCCATGGTTACCTCTTAGAATGTGAATGGTGGAACCTTGATAACAGTTCTTGAACTCAATGACAGCTTCAAATATGCCTAGTACTTCAAGCTGTGACTCTGATCCCATGTGCAAAGAGATGTTTTGTTGGTGTCTGTAGTTTTGTTTTTGAGATGGTTGACTTTATCAAAGGTGCCTTCGTCCAAAATGTCTGTAGATGCACCAGTGTCTATTATCATCTCAACTGTGGCATCACAGCCACCACAGGAGACTTTCCAACATATATAGATATTCGTCATCACTGCTACTAGTACTGGATATCTCAAGTGATTCTGTATTGATGAACATGTGACTTCTCTCTTTGCTGAATTGATTGCCGATATGACGTGCTTCGATCTCCATTGGAGTTCAGTTTTAAGTGACAAACTCTAGTAAAGTGGTTCTGTTTGCCATATTTGTTACAAGTAAGTACTTTTGCTGGACATGGGCCATTTTTGTGAGGCCATTTTAACCCACAATTTCAACATTCTTTCGAATTTACTGATGACCGTGATTCTGTTTCTGTGTGAATATGGTTCAGTAATGATTCTGATGAAGATATATGAGGTAGACTCTTCTCAATGCCCACTGCTTGTATTCCACGAGCTTTAAACGATAAATTGTCAATCCTACATACCGTATACACGAGTTGAGTTTGTCTCTTCGCCTATCAAGTCACATTTACCAATATTTGAAATCTCTACAATAGGTGAAGAGTTTTCATGTGAAAAATTTCACAAGTACAATGAGACGGTCTCTCAATGGACTTCAATCAAGATATCCTGCAAAGACGAAACAGAGTGGAGATTGAGTCACGTGTAAATGGCAACCAGCACTTTTTGGTTTGATTTAGTTGCCATGGCAGTTTGCCAATAATTTGGTTGAGGTCTATGATACTGTCCCAGTGTAACTACAAAATGGTGAGGTGATATGAGGTCAGCTATAGCCCTGTACCAAGGTGGGGGATTCCCTTCTGGTAAGTGCCTGGGTATTATGAGGCCAGGGGTCAGCTAATTTAGAAAATGCAACCCTGAAAGTGGTGCATAAAGGGATAGATGTGCACTGTTTGGAGAGCAGTGATTGGTGAATGATAAGCATTACCCTTTGCATCATGGAACTACGACAGAATTCTAAGATATATATTATATTGAAGGTTAGTTTTCATAGATCAATCTCATGCTAGACAGTCCAAATAATTATCACTACCTGATTCAGGTATGTAGATTTCACACTCTGTTTGGGTCATTATACTGACAATCAATCATTGTATTTTAGCAAGAATAAATATGGGGTGCTATTCCAGCATGATAATGTAATGTCAGGACCTGTAGGGGAAGGTCACTTTACACTACTATTCCTTTGTTGTATGGATGTATGGCATAAGGAGAAAGGAATTCATAACATACAGTACCTCACCAACACCAGACTACATGCACAGACACCTCTGTGACTGAAACAAGTAACAGCTAGGGTTTACACTATTTCCTGAAAAATATCGCCGCACTGATGAAAACCAGACCGACTGCCACTCTTAATCCTACATACCATAATAACAAAAGATAACTACACAGTCAATTCCACCAGTTGAGTTTGTCTTAAAGTCACACTTACCAATATTCGAACCGGCATTCGTTATTCCTCCACTTATTTCTTTGCCAGTTCCATTAATTTGTCTTCCAAGTGTGTTTGCTAAAAAAAGGTATACAATCAGTTTCAACAAGGTTGCTTTAAGTCACTTACCAGCGTTTTCTATTCCCTTATTGAGATGCTTTGCTTAAAAAAAAAAAAGGTACAGTTTCAACAAGGTTGCTTTGTCAAGTCACCCACATATTGACTTTGTTACACACATCCTTTGGCTTCTAAAGATTTTAGTACTAGCCTCGTATCCAGACTGTGTGTGAGGCTTAAAATATCTATTATAATTCCCTATCCTTCATGCTTTTACTTGCCAGCCCTTTCCCCACGATCCAAAACCTGGTGGGGGTGGGTGTAATGGTGGTATGATTGGTGGCTTGGATGGCTTTGGCTTTTCTTGTAAATCTTGTTTTAGAAACCTATACGAAAAGAGGGCTTCAGGTAAGATAGGGTTTAGTTTGGGACTTTCCCTCCTCACTGTGTGGGAGTTGGTGGAAGGAAGTCTAGGATCACTCTATTATTGGGGTGAGCCTGAGCGAGCCATACATTAGCGTGTTGGCTGCTGGAATTTGAATTATATAACGTGGCACGAGTGTGAATACCAGCCAATCAGACGAGTGATATTTTCACGGTATCTATGATTTATTATGTACCTCTACTGAGCATGTGTGGTGCCTTTAGGCCGTTGGATTTGTTTTGTTTACTCTGTGAATGCGCTTGACTTGTTACAGTTGATTTCTATCAGTGTTTCTGATTGTAGACACATAGCTTATAATTGTCTATTGTTTTAAGACTAGCATTACCTTACATCTAAAGCAGCAAGCTAAGGAGTCTAAAAGGTATGGCTGTACGTACTTGCTTCACTCGCTGTCAAATGATTTACTTGCTTCACTTGCTGTCAAATGTTTTACTTACTTCACTTGTCAAATATTGTCAAGTTGCCCCAGCATAATTAGCTATTGGATTAAGTTTAGCAGAATGTTTTTTTATTCTCTTGAAAAAGAAGTAAAGTTCAGTTACACACTTTTTATGGCTATAAAGTAACAAAGATTGCCTGGGGGGGGGGCGCAATATGACTACGCGATATGGTAAAGTATCACCCTAGTTGTAGTACTACTATTGTTGCGTATTGACCCTTTGTACTTTATCTTGTGTAGGCAAGTATGCTGTGGAGAGGCTGCGATGTCCGGCACTGTTGTATCTGCATCTTTGCCTGCAAACAGTCCTGGGAATGATGGAAGAGGCAACAAGAAATGAAAACAGACATCAAGAAATGGTAAGAATGCTTAGATAGTATTAATACTTACGCTGTGAAACACTCTGGAGTGAGTTTCAATCTACCACATTGAGTATCACAATCTGGCCCAAATGTGTAGACCGCATACCAAGTAGAATTTTGAGCAAGAATATTTGGTAATAGTGATCACATGAATAAGCTGTTCAAGGGGCGGGGCTTCCATCTATCTGGCAGGCTAGCTAGCTGCTAGTTCATGCTGTGAAGAATGCCAACCAAAGCCTAGGGAAGAGCAACAAGGTACAAGCAACAAGATAGCACAGGTAGCGTAGTTTATAAGCTGGAAAGCCCACCTTAGTTGCTGGTGATTTTTCCACACGACTCTCTGCTGTTGGATTCTCAGGGCACAGCTAACTAGCTAGCTTTAGTGCTGTATTTGTAAGTTCTAGAACTATCTCACATGCATGAAGTGGGTAATTACGTAGCTGGGGGGGGGGGGGAGTGGCATTCCATGGCCTCACTAAACTACCAGCGTTTGCTGAGCAATGGCTGAGAAAGAAAAGATGGCGTGTAATTTTTATGACAGTAGTAAGTACTGAGATGGGAAGAATGAAGCTCTAGAGTGCAGAAACATTACATTATTCAGCTCTTTATTATATTAATTTTTTTTTTCAAGCGTAACGACACACCAAGTAGAGCAGCATGCAGCGCATATTATTTGTGCTTTTTATGCATTGTTCATTACAATAATAAATTATAAGGTAAAGCAGGGCTATTCGAACGGCGGGTAATTCCGTATTGTTCAAAATATTTCTGAAACTACCGAGACTTCTGAGCTCAATGTTGGAGGATATAATCTACTTAGTAGAATATATCTTTCAAAATAGAGCTCCTAAGCTCAAGGAGTTTTGAAAATATTTGACCCTACTGAATAGCCCCGCTTTGCCTTATAGTTGGTCTTGTAGTGCTGGGAAGGGGGAGATGCTATGGGAATGATGTGTTGTGGTAGAGGAAATGGTCGTATGTGGAAGTCAAGTGGTATGGCATGATTCAACCTGCACAAAATTGATAGGCTCGGCCTGCAAGAAGTGGTAAGCTCGCAGTAAGATCCCAGTGCCCTCCAGAGCAGCCTAACCCTCACTGGCACCAGTGCCCTTGCAAGCTTGCCTACTGGCACCAGTACCATTGGGCCTACCTCAAGACACACAGTAGGTTATCACTGGCACCAGTGCCCTTGCCTACCTCCAGAACAGCCTACATTGTATTCTTCAGTAAGGAGAGGTGCGTTTTTCGCAACCTTACAATTGAAGTGATGGTGATGGCCACAAGACTTGCGCGCACACACTGGTTAGCAGAGTCTCGTCTCTGTCTGCTGCTTGCACATGTTCCTAGAAAGATCGTCGACATGAAGACAGTAGTACAATTTCTGACCTGATGTGCAGTCCTAGTTAAGTGCTCTAAGTTAATAGCATGGAGAAGGACGAAGGTACTTTAGAGATTCGTGATAGCAGCGAAGCTCTGTGGCACGCAGGGAAGAAACACGCTTTCGCTGTCTCTCAATCGATTCTCTAAGATTTCTACGTGTTTTAGCACTCAGATCTATAGTGGCTAGGCCTACTCCATTTTTTTTTTTCAATTGCACATGCGCATGCAATGTATTGCGTGGGTGTACATGAACGTGCAGTGTGCTACTATTAAGACGTACGTACCACGCATAGTCGATCTCGGCACTTCGGTGCCGAGGCAAAAATGATCATACTTATCGTCATCAAGAGACTTTCCTAGTACAGTAATATTTGTAGACAATCCTGGAGAAAATGCTGCTACGACAAACATTAGAATGTCTACTCGTACTTTACCCGCTACCTTTTGCCAATTTTGAGCATTATCAATAAACAAAAAATCACAGTCTGTGTGAATGCCTTGAATATCCTTAAGGGTGTCCACTTTAGTCTGTGTTAAGTCGATATAACAACTCGTGTATGTACGTAATATCATAGCAACTTATTTGCAAGCTAGCTACTAAAGAATGGATCAAAAAAATTAAAGTCGGACATAGAAGGGAGAGGGAGAGAGCTCAGCGTGCTTCCAAGACTGCTGAACAGAAAGAAGAAACATGCAGAAAGTGCAGGGTACAAGATAAGGCAACTCAAAACACCACAGAGAAAGAAAAAAAGGCTACATTGGAGCACTTGAGGGAGAGTGCAAATTAGTTGTTGATGTCAGAGACAGCTGAGAAAAGAGAGGCCAGGCTCCAAATCCTGAGAGAGAATGCAAACCAGAGATAGTCTTCAGAAACAACTGAGGAAAGAGCAGGCTCCAAATCCTGAGAGAGAATAAAACCAGAGATTATCTTTACAGACAACTGAGGAAAGGCAGACTAGACTTGAGCATACGACAGTGCAAGTCATTCTGGAGACATCTGAAGGCTTGAGACAATAGAAACGAGAGCAGAAACATCCAAGGATAGACAGGCTAGGCTCCAGGGAATGAACAACTATCAAGCTACATCTACTTGTCAGTAGCCATCATTATCTTCTTGCCAACTTCCTTCCTATTCTGTTATATTAGCCTCTCCCAATTAATTCTCACATTCTCACCGTTTCACCCTTGCTAAAGGAACATGCACTCGGGCTGGAATAAGACGCCAAAATGTGGGAGACTTGCTATGTACGATTTCTTTGACAATTGAGCACCCTCTCTTATCGGCTACCAATGTACTAACCCAGAACCCATGGGGAAACAGGCAAGAAGTCTTACAACTATATGATTGTAAAGTTAGCATTTTTATACTAATTTTTATACGTTACTAGTGTTACTGCTCACATTTTTCCCTTTACCTCACCGCCTTGGTTGTCATCACCTTTCTTGTCTTCACTGGTGATTCCTTCTTCACTGCTTGATGGATGGAGGAATGGCTTAGTATTCGCATGGGGGAATTTGTTCGTTAATCTTACAACAAACAATTTTGAATTCTGGTATCCATCTTTCCCTTTCTGCAGTGCAGCTTTTCACTCAGAGGCAGGAAGTTGAAAGGACTCAGTGTTAAATGTCACCATTGCAACCAACTAATAGGCATAACCTGAGGGCTAGGAGAGATTGGTACGAAGGTCTTCTTTGTAGATTTCCATACATCTCACTAGTCTTATATTAGCCAATCTCATAACATTCTCAACAGTTTTTCTTCTTCTTCCTTAGTTAATACTGTCTGTAACTATTTGCCTCCACCCCTCCCACAAATTCAAATGTGCTAAGAGATGTGGCAAAAAGAGGTTACAGTGGAAGCGTTGAAAGGAGTCAAAATAAATGGAAAAGGCTTTAGACAGGCAGCTAGGTCCCTGTAACAACTTTGAAGAGAAGGGTGGACGATCTAGTCGCTGTAGATGCAAAACCAGGACTTCCTTAAAAAACGGCTTCATCAACTAGAAATGGAACTTGACCTACTATCAAATTTCGTTCTTTTTCTTCTAACACTTGAATCTTTATATTCACACATTCCAGGTTTTCTAGCAAATGTCAATTTTCATCTGATAGTGCAAGACATCTTTTCCATAAGATGGTCAACCACCTTTTTAATGTTATCCAGAGCCTGCATGGTGATGCATCGAAATTTGCAGAACACGTTTTTCAGACCTTTGACGAAAATAAAGATAATATAATCGATTTTAGAGAGTTTATATGCACCTTAAGTGTGACATCACGGGGGAAGTTAGAAGATAAGCTACGGTGGGCGTTTAATATGTATGACTTGGATGGAAATGGATATATTACTATGGAATGGTATTGATATGATACCTATGATTGATGCAGACCCATGGAAACAAAAGTCCTGTCTTTGTGATCTGATGTGAGGTGTTGTGATCAGGACAGTTATGAGCTATTTTGGACCTGGTCTGATATCAGCAAGTGGTCTGTGCCAGGGTTAAAAATGCATGCAATAGCCTCCTCTTTGCTGATTAGGAGTGTGGGTGCCATGTGTTTCGAGTGCCGATGCTGATGTGGCCCTCTATGATGCCATCAACAGGGTTCTCTCGAACTAGTGTTGCATATTCCCGTGTGTTTAAGCATACCTGAGTGGTGAGATGACACAAGACAGATGCTGCGAACTGGTAGAAGAATCGATTCTCAGAGAGCAGGTCGTAGTCATGTGCTAGGTTGTTCTGCATGCTGAACAGTTGCAGCATCAACATCTGCCAAGTGCCTGTGTTCTGGCGGTGAAATAGCCAATTGTCGAGGGTATCGGTTAGGATGCAATCCTCAGCAGTCAACCTCTACATGCCAACAGTGTGATTCTGAGGAACTCTGTGGCGTATGCAGAGATGTTCGAATACTTAAGCAAGAGATTGATTGCATAGTTGCTTTAATGAGGACATCAGTTCCCTTTCCTGGGGTAGCAAAGCCATAATATAATTATATCATTTTGTGGTTGCATTAAGGTAACAAAGTTTAAACCTTTTAATGTCAGAGTCAAAAAAGATTTCCTGGAGAACAAACAGCCTCTGGGCCTAAATTAACATAGAGTACTAAGCTTCCACATCATCTGTTTGTAATAGTCAATTATTTTTTGGCCTGGCTGGATCTTCTTCTTTAGATACCTAACTCTCAATGGCTCTTCCTCCTGTCCTGTGGCTACTGTATGTTTGGATGATAGGATCAGCTGGAATGATGGTTCTTTCTTGGTTGGTGGTAAAATGTCTTTGAGAGAGACAAATTTTTCTTTCAGCCCCAAAGCTACATCAAATTCGTGTTCTGGCAAATCACTTGCTGGCCAAGTTGTTGGAAAGATGTAGGAAAAAATATTTCTTCTTGAAGTTTCAGCAACTTTCTGATATTTTCCACCCAAGAAAAAATTAAATAGCCTTTTAATTTCAGCAACAACTTCATTTAGATACGTCTGTGTGTTGTAGCCAACCCCATCTGCATACCGTTCACATAGTTCAAGTCTCTCTAAATGCATTTGGTACTGAGCAGCAGCAACATCAAACTTCAACTCTTGAGGCTGTTCTCCTTGCTTTTTAACAGCACTCACATCTATTATGTTTAGACACTTCATAGTAACTCTTCTTCGAATCTATATCCAATGACTGCAGGTATTTGGAGAAAATGATCTGCCAAAGTTCTTGCCTGGATAACAAACTGAATACGATTCCATGATAATAACAGCCTTAACAGGATCATAGAAATTGATTAGCCCTTCACCCTCTTCATATGTCAAGTATGCTATACTTTCAGTTGCAGGGCACTAAATCACTCAGTGCCCTTGCTCTCAGGCCATTAGTTAGTAGTTATTTTACCATAGTAACAGTTGTCAAGATATAACAAGCCAGGGTACTGGTCAGTTATGTCGGAAGCGACGTTGTTTATGTCGAAAAATTTCCAACATCGCTTCGGCTCTAGCTAGAGAGTACTGCTCGGAAACGGTTAAGTTGCTATGGCTATTTCCTCCACATCGACCAACCGACCTGGATGGTCCAAGGTGAACAACATGGGATAAGACAGAGGAAAATCGGCAGAGACAGGTAGCTGCACCTTGGACTAGGCTATGCTTCGTTATCCTGTACATGCATTGTTATGTGAATCTGAAATATCTCTCCCCCTAAATATTATTAAGAGCTCATCAGGCAGCTTAAAATTTTGAAGGTGGTAGTTCATCTTTGGGTTGAATTTCTGAGTGTGCGTATATGATTTGCTTATGGTTCAATTTTAAGGGTTCGACCAGTTTGGGCCAGCCGTGGCCCCACCCCTTTGCTGCAACAATATGCAAGCCAGCGTAGAGGGCACCTATGTACATAAGTTTACAATAATATCTTGAGTTGAATAGGAGGCTTGAGATCCCAGGACCTACATAGTCCCACACCTAGCCCTTATCCTGCACTTCCTAGCTATTAAAATGGTCTACAAGTTTTGCTGGATCTTTTTCTAGACTTGTAATATACTCCTTAACACATCATTGGAATTCGTTGGATACTAAACAATGGTAAAATTGTCAGCAAGCACGTTGCATGTGGAACAAGACACTTGTAACCATTTGGAAGAAGTTTATGATACAAAATAGGTGGTCAATTGGCAGGTGCTTTTACCACTTGAGTCAGAAAATATTGAAAATGCAAGTTGATAATACCTAATATCAAATAAGACGCCTATTACAGCTTTATTACCCATTAAGTATGAAAGCCTTTGAGAAGTAGTCAGCCAATTGTTTTGCAGGGAGTAGGCTCATTGGTATTAAGGCAGGATCATAATCCCCCCTTAATTCCTCTCACTAGGTAGTCAATAACAGGTTTCTGGCCACGTATACCTGGCTTTTCAGCAACACGGTGCTCTAAAGAAATAACGGTGTTCAGACCTTTGAAATTGGACAATAAATGGAGAGTAGGATTTCTGGCAACCAAGGTGAGGAACTTGTATGCGATTATGGCAAGCAGCTGGATCCACCAGACTGGATGAAAACGAGGAGAGTCTCTCAAACCGACTGGGAGGAACCAAGCGCAGTCTCTCAAACCGACTGGGAGGAACCAAGTGCAGTCTCTCAAACCGACTAGGAACCTACAACAGTCTCGCAAACTGACCAGAAACCAACAACAGAGGGCTCCCTCGATGTCGGGGACACTTCCATCACACCAGGCGGCACTGCCATACAAGACAACGATCCTCAGCAGGCAACCTCCACATGCCAACAGTGTGATTCTGAGGAACTCTGTGGCGTATGCAGAGATAGTGGAGTATTTGTGTGTCGACTTCTGCATCAAGTTGTTCACAAATTTGCCAAAAAGAATCATAGCCTGGGAGTTCTGACCCATATATTTTGCATTTGCATAATTACACGGTTTTTTGCTATGGCTTGAATTGACTTTCTTATGTCTATCCTTATTCTGGGATAATCGCTTAGTCCAGTCGTTTTCACCAAAGTGGATTCCACGTAGGGCTGGTGTTTCGAATGGTGTGCCAGTGGTATTGTTGTTCGTAAAACAGGCTTCTAGTTTCTGGAGCATAATTTGTAATTCGGTTCTTCTTTCCTGATTTACTGTACTACTAATAGAATGTTGTGGATATTTCTTTAAGCAGATGTTATCTTCAAAGTACACTCTAAAGTGGTCATGATAACTATATGGGCACAGTGGGTACTCAGTGTCTTTAAGTTTGACGGGAAAACATCCCTGAAATTTGAAACCTTCACCGAGCTACATATTACATAGCTGGCATGCTGATACAGCCATGTTTGTATCATAAAGACGTTTGAAGCTGCCAGAAATAAGACCCACTTTGCAGTAGATTTGGTGGAGATTGAACAAAGTGACTGAAATGTTAGAGGCCAACAATGCAAATTGGTTAAAATGAGGTGCCATGTTACTCCATCTGTCAATACACACAACATGCTGCCGTTGTGACGAGATTTTCCTTCTTTCTCCCAGGTGTATGTATCTCCTTTTATGGTGGTTTGCTTTTTAGTTCACACCCAAGTCTGTAAAGAATTGGAACTGGTATTGTTATATGTCCTAGAAAAAAACACCAGCAACAAGCAGCACCACCAACAACAACCAAATAACTGGTCTCAGAAGTAATGTAGCTAATTATAATTGATTTTAGGAGTCTGCAAGCAAAAAATTTTCCTTTAGTTGGAAATTGTCCGATGTCTAACTGTTATCGCAAGCACTGAAGTTATCATCATTGGGAAATTGACCTATATAGTTGCTTGAGTTTGCTAAAGCAAGGTAGTAACTTCTGATGCTATAACAAACCACAGCAAAAGTGGGTCTAGCCTACACAAATTTTGTGGTGTGGGTGTCTTGATGCTGCTGGAAGCTAGCTACCACATTCATTGATACTACTTCACATGTGGTGGCTGGTGAAGAACCTGGTTCTGGTACAGGATGGTTGACAAGCAGGTCAAACTTTGCTGTTGGAAGAGAAGACTCCATAGTTTGACACTGTGCATGAATGCAGTAAGGAGCTTCTACTATAGTTTGCAAGATGTTGGCAAACAACTCTTGCTCATTGGTAAGCTCTACTAGTGACTTGTATTCTCCTCTGTTCATGATGATCTCTGAGCTCAAATGGCAGAGCTAATGAATAAACAGCATATTTTCAGGTGTTAGATCATAGTTGTGAACTAAGTTATTCTTCATCTCAAACAATCTATTTGGTGCTTGATCGATTTCATCACTTTCCTTGGTCTGGTCAAACAGCAACTCTTTTTTTTTTTTTTTTTTTTTTTTTTTTTTTTTTTTTTTTTTTTTTTTTTGAATTCTGACAGATTCTGAAACCGTGAAAATTGGCAATCATCTTTCCATTTTTGTACTTTTTATTAATGCGTTTGAAAAAGTACTGGTTGTTGAAAAGTCGACAGAAATTGTGTGCAGACATAGCTTCCTTGCCCTAGCCCTTCCCAAGCCTTCCTCTAGATTTCTATATCTTCTCAACGAACTTACAAAGGTAAAGTTTTCCCATTTCACAGTAATTACGGTAAGTGTGTCCTACCTTTGTCTTCTACCTTGATACTAACTTTGCATAGGGATAGAGGCTTTTTTTTCCAGTAAGAAAGTCAAGATCATATTTAGACTATAGCTAGTCATAATCAAGGAATCTCATTGGTCCATTTGGTGAATTCTATTCACTTAGAATCACGCCTTATGGCACTTAGAATCACGCCTTGTTGAAAAAAGATGTAGGGATGACCACTGAAAAATATCAATTGGTGTAGCTGTGTGACTCTGGGATGCTCAAGGCATCTTTAAAAGATAAGATAAAAAGATTATATAATGTTTGAAAGGCAGCAGTGGACAATGGGTGCTTATAGCTATTCTGTCAACTTCATTCATCAAAACAACTGAATCACCTGAAGGGACTTGAAAAAAAAATTGCTCCCAGTTTTGCCCTGTATGATACTGTGTCAGTCTTCCTCCCACTGCCTGCTGTGGGACTGTTCCCTTGTCGGCTTGTTCTGACCTGTAAGTGTTCAACTGTCGCTAGATAGAACAAGCTATAACATTCAATTTAGGCAAAACCGGGATATACAGTCAGAGGATCGCCAACATTGTAGCCAATAGTTTCACTCTTCCAATGACAAGAGCTATTTTGTGTTGCAACAGGTGCAAATTTAGCTACTGCATAATGTTAATGTATACATACATACTGCCGTTAATTCAGTGAGCAAGCCACAAGAGAATCAGATCCTTCCTAATGAACAGGGCAACTTAATTCTTGTGCCACAGAACTCTTTTATGTTGAAATAAGTTTCTACTCAATCTTTATGGCAATTTTGCAGTAATTCTTTGGTGATACACTAGGATGGAAGTTCATAGTATGGTTCACTAGCCAGTCTTTTAAAAGACCTTCAGCTATTTTTCTAGCACATAGATGATCAAATATTGTTCCAATTTGGGATGTCGGGTCAATCTGTCTTCATCCCAGTAATGGACAGGCTATCTTGGTGGTGGTGGCTATGATGATCAAAGGTACATGTGTGCAGCTAGGTACCTTTGAACTTGCATTTACGTCCTTTCATTTCTCCTTCTTTCTTGCCTGGATGGGATATGCATGTAGAGCAGCATTCAGGTTATAGTGGATTTGCTGAAGTGTTTTTCCCCCAAGTATTTTCACCTTCTTGTAAATATATACATTTAAATTCAAATTACCCTTTACTATGATGGTGGTTATAAGTACGAGTGTGTAGCCAGGTACCTTTGGATTTATGTTTGCGTCCTTTAATTTCTTCATCTCTCCTGCCTGGATGTAACAATATGCTCATAAACAATTGCATGCAGTAAGCTACTTCCCCACAGATCTTCTCTGCCCCAGAAGGCCGGTGTCCACCTAGGAAATGGAGTATCCTGTCAGGACTCGTCGTTTAGAGTGGCCGATTCAAGACATTCAATCAGGAATTCCCTGTGCGAGCATATTGATCAAATATTGTGATATCAGGTCGATCTATCTTCCCCCCTGGAATGGACTGGGTATCTTGGTGATGGTGACTATGATGATCAATGTTGCTAGGTACCTTTGAACTTGCATTTACATCCTTTCTGTTCTTCGTCTCTCCTGCCGTGATAGGAGACCTTTCAATATAACAATATACTCATAAACAATTGCATGCAGTAAGCTACTTCCCCACAGATCTTCTCTGCCCCAGAAGGCCAGTGTCCACCTAGGAAATGGAGTATCCTGTCAGGACTCGTCGTTTAGAGTGGCCGATTCAAGACATTCAATCAGGAATTCCCTGTGCGAGCATATTGATCAAATATTGTGATATCAGGTCGATCTATCTTCCCCCCTGGAATGGACTGTACATCCTTTCTGTTCTTCGTCTCTCCTGCCGTGATAGGAGACCTTTCAATATAACAATATACTCATAAACAATTGCATGCAGTAAGCTACTTCCCCACAGATCTTCTCTGCCCCAGAAGGCCAGTGTCCACCTAGGAAATGGAGTATCCTGTCAGGACTCGTCGTTTAGAGTGGCCGATTCAAGACATTCAATCAGGAATTCCCTGTGCGAGCATATTGATCAAATATTGTGATATCAGGTCGATCTATCTTCCCCCCTGGAATGGACTGGGTATCTTGGTGATGGTGACTATGATGATCAATGTTGCTAGGTACCTTTGAACTTGCATTTACATCCTTTCTGTTCTTCGTCTCTCCTGCCGTGATGGGAGACCTTTCAATATAACAATATACTCATAAACAATTGCATGCAGTAAGCTACTTCCCCACAGATCTTCTCTGCCCCAGAAGGCCAGTGTCCACCTAGGAAATAGAGTATCCTGTCAGGACTCGTCTCTGAAGTGATTTGCACCAGCTTCTTTCGTAATCCCCAAGTATTTCACCTTCTTGTAAAATATAGCTATACACTTATTTTGAATGGATTTCTGGTAAATTATGTCTCCAAGTGCTCGTTAATATGCATATTGATCAAATATTGTTCCTTCAGGTCAATCTTTTATAGTGGTGGCTATGATGATCAAAAGTACGAGTGTGTAGCCAAGTACCTTTGAACTTCATTTTCATTTCTCCTTTTTTCTTGCCTGCATGCGATAATTTCATGTAGAGCAGCATTCCTCATTGACTTCTGTCAGGTTATAGTGGATTCACTGAAGTGGTTTCCCCCCCCCCCCCCCCCCCCCAATAAATCTGTCTTCACCCCAGGAATGGACAGGCTATCTTGGTGGTGGTGGTGGCTAAAGGTACAAGTGTGTTGCTAGGTACCTTCGAACTTGCGTTTACATCCTTTGTTTTCTCCTCCTCTCCTGCCTGGATGGGAGACCTGTTGTAACTATTATACTCTTAAACAATCACATATATAGAGGGGGTTGTGGATATATCGGATTTAGTAATCTTGCGTACCTGACCCTTTACCATGGTGGGAGTTTTTTAAGTACGAGTGTGCAGCGGCATAGTCAATGAGGCATAAACCTCAATGATTGTGACAGGACTACCCTCTTCTTGGAAAAAAAAAGTCATATGCTAACTACACTCCCAAAGATCTTCTCTACCCCAAATGGGCAGTGTCCACCTGGGAAATGGAATATCCTGTCTGGTTATAGCATTTCAGAATCTTGTCCGATTCAAGACATTCGGTCAGGAATTCCCTATGCAAGCATATTGTTTCAATTTGGGATGTCAAGTCGATCTGTCTTCACCCTAGGGATGGACGGGGTATCTTGGTGGTGGTGGATAAAGGCACGAGTGTGTTGCTAGGTACCTTCGAACTTGCGTTTACATCCTTTGTTTTCTCCTCCTCTCCTGCCTGGATGGGAGACCTGTTGTAACTATTATACTCTTAAACAATTGCATATAGATGGGGTTGTGGATATATCGGATTTAGTAATCTTGCGTGCCCAACCTTTTACCATGGTGGTGGCTGTAAGCACGAGTGTGCAGCTAGGTACCTTTGAATTTGTGTTTCATTCTTTCATTTCTCCTTCTTTCCTGCCTGGATGGGAGACCTGTTGTAACTATTATACTCTTAAACAATTGCATATAGATGGGGTTGTGGATATATCGGATTTAGTAATCTTGCGTGCCCAACCTTTTACCATGGTGGTGGCTGTAAGTACGAGTGTGCAGCTAGGTACCTTTGAATTTGTGTTTCATTCTTTCATTTCTCCTTCTTTCCTGCCTGGATGGGAGACCTGTTATAACTATAATTGCATATAGAGGGGGTTCTGAAAACCCCATTTCTGATGCAATGTTCGAGTGGCAAACATAAGCTTACAAAAGTAATGCATAATGTATACTTAACTTCATAAGAGCTGTTAATTCTGTTACTTTCCTCTGTGCTGTGCCACCAAGAGAATCAAATTCTACGTGTACCACAGATATCATTTTTTACGAACTCTTCAATGTTTAAAAAAAATAAATAAATAAATAACTTACTTTCCATATCCACTCTGCTCTTTCTGACAGTCAATTAATAAGGAGTAGACCTCAATGATTGACAGGAGTACCCTCTTCTTGGGAAAAAAAATCACACCCCCAAAGATCTTCTCTGCCCAATGGGTAGTGCACACCTGGGAAATGGGTTACCCTGTCCGGTTATTGTGATTTGCACCAGCTTTTTTGTACTTTCCAAGTATTTTACCTTCTTGGTCCTCCTCTTTAGGGACACGACCTTTTATTGACCTTGCTTTTGACTCAAATTCCTGCCAGAAGAGGCTTACCAGTTGAGTCTCACAAATTTCATCATCTCTACTTTCGATTTATAACAAAAATTTCATTTCTCTCTCTCTCTCGTTTCAAACATATTTGCAACATAGCTTCGTCACATGATGGTGAAAGATCAAGTGTGACTCTTGGCCAAAATCGACATTTTCTGACACAAGGGTATCAATTCTTAATGGCTTGCTGTTGTTGCGTGTGTCGTTTATCTATAGTAATAATTTTGTTTTCTTTCTTCCACTGGTAGCCCATAGGTCTTGTACCAGTCACTGGACAGTTACATGCATAAATGTGATTTCCTCGATCGATTATAGTTGGTAATACTGTGAGTAGAAGTAAGAGTAATATATTGAGGTAGTAACAGCAGAGGGCCAGGATTTTATGAAGTGTAACCCTAATGACACCTGTGCGAAGAGTAGGTACCAACTGTCATCAGTACACCCGAGAAAGATCCCATCGATCAAGTGGTGGCCTCTCCTTAGATGGTAAACAATATTTGGTGTGATGCACTTTACAGGTTCAACCATGTGCTTGTTGCCCCCACTGATTACAAACTATAGACTGTGCAGTTCTGCTTTTGAACGTGTCTTTTTTTCTGGTACTGCAACTTTTGACCTAACTTCTATGTTGAAGTTGTTCCACAATAGGTTGTATTCTTCTTGCCTTCACCCCAGGAATGGACAGGCTATCTTGGTGGTGGTGGCTATGATGATCAAAGGTACGAGTGTGTTGCTAGGTACCTTTGAACTTGCGTTCACATCCTTTCCTTTCTCCTCCTTTCCTGCCTGGATGGGGGAGACCTGGAAAAAAAAAACCAATTAATACTGACACAATGTTTGGGTGATGAAAAAATAAATACAGGTCAAAGTTCACTACTGCATAAATTATACTACATACTCGGTAAGAGCTGTTAATTGTGTAAGGAACGTATTACTCTCCTCAGCACTCCCTTCAGCAAAAAAAATAGGCTCGACCAGCAAATGGTCCAAATTAGTCTTCATAATTTGATTCACACACTAGTCCACAGTGACTGGATGGAAAGCTACTGGCATCAAATGATGAGTACTTGCCAGTTGAAACTCCATGTCAACGAGGAAATCAAGTCTTGGAAATCAGGTTCACACCGTCCATTTCGAAAATAGACGCCACCAACCATGTATGTCTGACATGGTGTCCATGAAAGAGAAAATAATCCTTTCCATATCCCCAGTGAAAGTGAAACTGGTGCTTGAATATCACATTAAACCCTTTTGGGAGAACCCTGGTAATGAACAAGGTAACTTACATCCCCCACAGATCTTCTCTGCTCCAGCAGGGACAAACTCTTGTTCATATTTGACTATGAACTCTCCAGCATTGATCGGTTCTTCAGCCACAGAACAACGCAGCCCTAGTTGAACAGAAAGGCCCTTTTAAGAGTAGTCTTTTCTTATGTGACACCTAGGAAATGGAATATCCTGTCAGGTTTATGGTGCATTCGCTATCTCGCTCCTCCCCACACGACAGACATGGACTCTAGCCTCGTACCCAGGCTCTAAAATTATGCAGAGGTGGAAATAGACCCCGATACACACTGTTTGCGCATGTGCTAAAAAATTTCATGCGAAATTCCTGCCTAATTATTACTGCATTGCCCGCCCCATCCATTATTATTATTATTATTATTATCATTATTATCATTATTATTATTATTATTATTATTATTATTATTATTATTATGTATTATTGTTTCTTTTATTATTATTTTTCAGATGGAGTGTTGTGTCGACTGGCTGTGGACTTTCATCACGCTTTGCATGGACCCATCGACTGATTTCTCTTCCATTGCGTGTATCTGGACTCTCATGAAGAATCAAGGTCTTTTGGACTTCCTCAGAACCATTGACACCAACAGGTGCAAAGCAATCCCACTGAAAGAGAATCGATCATTTATTGGCTAAATTATTTTAGTCATTTCAGAGTGGATGAGATATTCCATCATATGAAGCCTCTTGATGAGCTGATGAAGAAGAATGACATTTACCTTCTTCTAAGAGATTCTGTGGGCAGTCCAGAACCTCCCAAGACTCAGTCTCTCAAGTTTAAGGTACAATCATATCATTCACATACCGTATATGGATAATTGTAATTCTTTGTTCAAGAGCTTCCTAATGTCCAAGGAAGTCACAAGAAGTCTCACTAGGAGTGGAAGGGGATGTTTCGAACTGCTTTCTGGTGATTGTTTGGAACTAAGACGTCGTCTAATGCAGTCGTGGGTTGACAGTTTATCTGGTACTCAAGCATCTTTGGGTGAACACACGTTTACGTATGCAAACTTCTTTTATAGAAGAGTCCATGGAAACAGAATCTTCCGCTGAACAGCCTGAGAACTCCCTTCTCATTTCCACTGATTATGTAACTACAACCTCTGATCACATGACTTCAGCATTTGATCACATGACTTCAACATCTGATCACATGGCTACTATTGAACATGTAATAAACAAATGATTATTAGCTCTTCCTGATTACTATACCCTTTATAGATCACATTGCTTCCTGCCGCTGTGTATTTGAGACAGATACTTGTCTGCCAGCTAAACGACACATTTGAATCCACCCCCAAGAAGCTGGAGAGCTTAATCCAATATGTGGTCAAGTCATCACAAATTCAAATATGCGAACTGGAACCTGTTTTGAATTGGAAGCTCAAGATTCATGAGGTAATGTACAGTCAATTATTTGTAATATCATAGATAGTATATTACTGCCCCCCGGGATTGGAAATGGAACGGGCACTCCGCGTTATGAAGTCAACGCGTGCGCACTTTACTGCATCGCAACGAACCGTCCAATGGCATCTTGCTCTACAACAAAAGATTCCACTGCAGAGAGAGGACAGCCTGGTGAGTTTTATAAACCTAACTAGCTAGCTAGCTGCTATAGATGCTTCAGAATGATTATTTTTATACGTGCAGAACTTTTTCTGAAAGCTGTTAATTGCCTACTGGAAGACAAATCTTTCACGATAGACAGTGAACCTGCCAAACTTGCACAGTCAACTGCAATAACTGTGCTTCAATGGATGAGCACTCACATTAGTGGGCTCTGACTTAAGAAGGATGACACATCCTTGAGTGTGAAGAGATACCTCACTAATTCAACAAAGGATTTACCTGTAGTTTATATAGAGGTAATATATTATAGCATGTATGCATCCATAAGATTTTATTCTTACAAGTAATCTTTAAGTCTCAGCACTTAAGAGCTGAATTTCCCATTCATTAAGATACCCCAAGAAGACACCCTTCTTCCATCCCCAGTCTGCTGGATTGGGAAGTCTCTCTGTTTGGCAAATAGAGCCTTTTCCAGTAGTTAGACTGATAAGCAGCTCGTTTTATGTGCTGCATTATTTTTGCAATACCATGGAGATGGGCATCACTGTCACTTTTGTGGTGATATTTGGTCTCAAGAGCAATCATCCCCAGGTGCAAATGCAAGCTTAGCCAACAGAGCAGTGTCTTCCAGTTCCATTGCACATCTCTCGTCAATATTGTAGGTAGAAGCATTGTGAAGACCTGCAGATCCTTACAGAGGAAACATTTGACCTCCTTGAGGTCAACTGTTACTTTATTGAAAGTGTTTGCACAGGTACTGGTGTACAACTTTTTCTTCAGATTTTTTCTGCAGTCGTTCCAATTTTATTTGGTTGAACTTCAACCGATTTATGCTAGCCAGCATGATGTCTCATCAATGTTGCCTCTATGCCATCCCAGAGCTGGAGCCAGCTTAGCTACCATCTGGGGGGAAGCCCTCCAGTAAAATTTAATGTTATTGATTCAATTTCAATCTGGTATGATCTATAGGCAATGCCATGTACTAACTTATAAGATATTATTCAAATTACAAAACAAACAAAAAAATAACTCTGAATGGTGGTACGGCCATGCCAGCTGTAGCAGTGCCTCCAGCCGTGCATCCCCATCATCAAGTCGTTCAATGTCAATGTTCATCGGCATGTATCCAGACATTGAACAACTTGAAATTTATCAAAGTCGCTAAAGATTTGTAGCCACTACCAATGGGTGCCTTGTTATTGTAAATCTCTTCTTGACAAAGTACACAGAGCTCCCAATCAGTGATGACAGCTGATTTAGGTCGTTTTAATGTAGATACAGTAGCATGTGACATTTTGCCATTAACACAAAGCTGACTAGCTAATTCACCTATAGCTACATGCAATAAAGTGTGGTAGTTAGCAAAAACCTAACTTACTTGACTTGGTAGCAGATCAGAGCACAGTAATCAGAGTGACCATAATTCCTTGAATGTGCTTGCAATTTCAGACATGTGCTTGCAACTTTTGCTTTTGTAGCTACTGGCACTAATAAAGTTATAACACTAATTATTAACATGCCATCAAACATAGTGGGGTAATTGACGATTAGAGGTGCATACATTGCATTCATGCAAAATAAGATTAAAATTATCATAACTTTGGAGTGGAATGAGATATGGGCATGATTCTGGTCTCATTTTACTCCTCAAAGTGTCAGCTTTGCTCTGATACCTAACACTCAATAGTCAATCCAAGTATTAATGGTACTATAATAGGAGGTCGTGGTTTCCGAAGTTAATTGATGACTAGAGGTCACCAGGGGTCAATTTCAAGAGGGCTCCCTATCTGAAAATAACCTTTATGATGTGTAGTAACTATGTACCAAAATTCATGCTTTTATCAAAAAGTGCACAAAAAATTGCATACTATTTGTAATATTTCTGCCGCTTCTTATCATGCAGCACTCTAAATAATACTCACTCAACCAAAATGAAATTATTCATCTCACTGTTTAGGTGCATACTTGCTCTTTGCTTCCTGTGGAAAAATGGTGTCCTGCTGGCCTCACTGAACTATGTGTTTCTCAGCTATGACTGAGAAGCATATAATTTTTTGGATTCTAATCTTTTTAGAAAGGAACAGAAGTGAGTAGCTGTTTGGTCAATCTTTACTGCGATTCTTTAACTGAGGTATTCAAAGTTAGCTTGTAGTTTTGTGAAGTGGTGCATGTTGTTATTGGATTTGGTGATGGGACAGCTTGGGGTTACCAACTCGCTTGTTGATGGAACCATACACCGCCATCTCTCTTTGGTTGTTTTATTTAGAATCTTCCCCTTTATAATCAATATAACCAGCCCAATACAGACAGCTTTGTAGCACAGAACCATAATTTCCAAGTATATGCAGTTTAACAGTCTCAAGCGTACTACTGCAATGGACAGTCAAGTCGATGAACAGTCACCACTCTTACAAGTTGCTGCTACCTCTGTTCATAAGTCAGCTCATATCTATACCTACAACTTCTTTAAGATTGGCTGCATTAAGTCAAAATCTGCTAGAGTTGTACTTTCTTGGACATTTTCAGCATTGATAGGCTATAACATAGTTAATCCAATGACCACATGGATAGTATTAATGTCAGAAAAAATGTCAATATTTAGAGTCATGGCCATTTTGGCAGTTGTATTCCTTGGTCTTGGTATTATGTTCATCTCGCTCATGGCTGGTTTGCTTGCCGATATCAAATTTGGTCGCTACAAGACTCTGCGATGTAGTTCGTACATCACATTTGCAGCCATAAGTTTTCTTTCAATTTGTTACGTGGTGTTTAACACAGTTATTGGCACTGTTATGCCTCGTCATATCCCAGGAACTGCTTTTATATTTATATTTCTTGGTACCACGGGAGTACTTATGACGAGTTCCATCACATTGACGTCTAGTGCTATCAATTTTGGAATGGACCAGCTCCATGATTCATCAACTAAAGATTCTATTCTCTTTGTGCATTGGTACGTGTGGCTTAACTATCTAAGTGTTCTTGTAACAGGAATCTCATGGAGTCTTTACTATTATGATTCTTACCATTTGGACTATCTGGATGCATTCGGAATTGCTGGCCTTTCTCTGTCTCTATTGATTAATTGCATTGTTTCATTTCTTCTTATTCTTTCTATGTGTTTGGTTCGTCACAGACGAAGGTGGTTTTTGATAGAACCTTGCGGAGTGAATCCTTACAAACTGGTGTACAGAGTTGTCAAGTTTGCCTGGCACCACAAGATCCCTGTACGTCGCAGTGCCTTCACCTACTGTGAGGATGAGTGGCCTTCAAGACTGGATCTCGGCAAACAGAAATATGGTGGACCATTCACTGTAGAGCAGGTCGAAGACGTCAAAGCTTTCCTGGGGATCTTGAAAGTATTGGTTTCCATATTGCCATTATTTATGCTGCAATGTGTATCAGAGTCAATACTTCCTGAATTTTCAATACACCGTGATTTATTCTTCAAGCCTCCTGGAAGTAATTCTTCCTACTCTGTAGGGCATATGATACATACTGAAGGAATTGTTCACTACTTATTTCTCAGCAGTGGTTTGTTGTCTCCCCTACTAGTCCTGCTTATCATCCCTCTCTATCTGTTTTTGCTTCGTCCGTTCATCACTTATCACCTTCCAGGGTTGCTGAGGACTATCCTGAAAAGGATAGGAGTAGGACTGCTTCTGGTCATACTATCTCTTCTTTGTGCCCTTGCTATGGATGTAGTCGTACATGAAAGAAACAGCAATCAGTTATGCATGTTTTCTCTAAATCATACCACACATGTTGTCAACGAGTCTACCTCATTCAGGCCACGTTTATATCAAAATGTGTACTTCTTCACTTCTCAGAATGTACTTTCAGCACTGTACAACATGCTTATAGATATCGCAGTACTCGAATTCATTGCTTCCCAAAGTCCTTACTCCATGAAGGGGCTGTTGATTAGTGTACTCTTTTCCTTCAGAATATTAGCACAGGGCCTTGGTATTATTGTATCTATACCGTTTTCAATTTCCTGGAAGACTAGCTACTCCTTGAGCTGTGGGTCTGGCTTTTATATCACCAATATTTCTATAGGAGTGATAACTTTTATCGTGTATGCCTGGGTGGCTAAGAACTACAAGCATCGAACAAGAGACGAACCATCTTTAATACATCAATATGCTGAAGAGTATTACTCAAAATAACCAAGACAAATGACCACTACATAGAGCACCTCGGTCAAAACATTCAGTAGCTCAATTGATATTATTATTAGCCTTCAAAATGAACCCATGGTACATATTTAGCTATGAGTATTGATTAATATTCACTAAACAAAGCAGATTAGTGCATTTATAAAGTAATAACTCTTAGTAACTACAGTGGAATTCTTATAGGAGTAGGGAGGGTGATATGTATGGGCAAAGGCCACCAGCAGTGGAATTCTTATAGGAGGAGGGAGGGGGATGTGTATGGGCAAAGGCCACCAGCTCTTTAAGGTTCATCATTATGTTAGTCACCTCCAGCAGTCACAGGAAGTAGTGGGGTGGTGTGTGCACTGGACAGCAATGCAAAAAAAAAATCAAACTCAACTCTATAGCTACTTTGATTAATGGTAACACACCAGATCACCCTTCCATTCAGACATGTGGTTACTTAATTACCAAGTCTAGTCCACAGAGACGAGCTCGATTCAAAGATTGCTTGCCCAATTTCATTAGTTTAAAAATTAATGACTGGTGATTGTTCCTAGCTCTCAGATCTAGAGATTAATGTCTAGGATTTGATACCACACCTTGAAAGTTTAGCTACAAATGACCTGTGATTCTCAGATCGAGAGATTAATGTCTAGGATTTACATTACCTGAGGAAAGAGGTATATCTCGAGTCCTCTGTTTCTCGTGGCTCATAATACCTTTCCATGATTAGGATCCATGGTCAGGAAGAGTCTGGATAAAATAAGAAAAATTATACACAAGTAGCCATGGACACAACACCCCCATCTCTGCAGTTACCATGGACACAACACCACATCACTGCAGTTACCATGGACATAACACCCCATCACTACACACCACTACAACTTTACATACACAAAACTGCAACTTCCACACACACAACACCCTCACTCAATACATAACACAGGAAATGGCAAGTTGAAATAGGTGCTATTGGGACATGGCAGGTGGGGTATAAATTCAGCTCTTTCTGGATGAATCTGTCAGAAGCATGCTCTGAGCTAATACATTGTGGGTGCAAAAAAGGGTGTAATCAGTGATGTAAGTGTGTTAAAGCTGCCCTGGAGTGCACTGCTCTCTGTAACTGTGGAGGACAATAGCAATACAATGTCAACTATATTAGGTGTGCTGCCTATTTCAACTACGTTCTAGCACACTGTATGCTATGGCTATAATTTAGGTGATAAGTGGATTGTAGGTGCTTGGCTTATCTAAGTGGATTGTAGGTGCTTGGCTTATCTAAGTGCTTGTGGTAAGTATTTACAGCTTTTGATGCATGGAGCTTCCCAACCACAACTTACATGACTCTTGTCTCTGACAGCAACATCAAGCACTGGAGCCTATCAGCTGCTCACTTGCTCACTGTCAAATGCTGTAGAGTCTCTAGGCTTATTGAAGTACTCTGTTACATATAAACTCAACAGTAAAGAGTTGTAGCACTAACTTGCTTGCTCGCTGTCAAAATTAATATTGCACATTGCCCTAGTATCTCTCGATTTGCATATTAATTGGTTTTACAGCCACAAGAGGTATAATTGGAGGTGGGTCCAGATCTCAAAATGATCCTGAGGACATATATAGAACTAGTACCAAGTTTCATGCTTTTATACAAAAACCTCATTTTTTGATACTAAGCAGCTCCACTATTATGTACACTTGCATTCACAGATTTTTCACATTGGGTTTACATTCCTACACACCCACACATTGTCTGTCCTAATTAAGAGTTATGAATATCATTAATTCCTAAATCATTAACTTCGAATCACGTTATGCCCAGAGATCCAACGAACTTTGACCTTAAGCAGAAATTAACTTGTAGTGTTAGTTGCTGTTGTATCCCTGGTGTCCCTAGTGTCTTTCTGCCTTAAGTAATATGTATAATGCCTGCTATGTCTTTGGTGTCCCTGGTGTCTTTGGCGTCCCCAGTGTCTTAGGTGTTCCTGATGTCTTTGGCGCCCCCCAGTGTCTTTGGTGTCCCCAGTATCTTAGGTGTCCGCAGGTGTCTTTGGTATCCCCAGTGTCTTCAGCGTCGCCAGTGTCTTGGGTATCTTAGGTGTCTTTGGGTCCCTGGTGTCTTTGGCTTCCCCAGTGTCTTTGGGTATCTTTGGTGTCCCCAGTGTCTGTCTTTGGTGTCCCCAGTGTCTTTGGCATCCCTGTGGTGTCCCTATAAAGTTTTTGATGTCACAGGTGCCTGCAGTGTCCCTAGTGCCTTTGGTAGCTACCTGCAGTGTCCTTAGTGCCTTATATGTATAGTTGTCCCTTCAGGCGAGTCACATGCGAATTAGCTAGCTACAAGTGCAGTCTTTAACATGGAAACATCAAATCTAAAAGTGAGTATATACTGCCATTAGTAAGAATTGTGTGAAGGTTATGTATAAGGATGTGTTCCCTTCATATAAGAAATCGTTCTCGTGTCCACTGGAGGAATGTCAAAAGGTGTACTCACGACAGGACAGTCTCTAGCATCACTTTCAGCATGATCATCTAATGGAAGATCTAGTTATGAAGGGAAGGTTTTTTTATGCAGCCACTGTGAAAACATGCAACCAGACTTGTGAAACACTGAGAAAGAGCATGATTTGCAAATAGGCAAGACAATATATTGTGTCCAGTCCTATGACTTAACAGAACTATGTAATAATGCAGATGTACTACAAACCAAAGTGTTTTCTAGTTGGATAAGTTTTTTAGCATGGAAAGAAGAAACTGAAACTTATATTATTTGCTTTGTTCAGCCTAATGGAGAGATAGCAAGATGTGAAGAAAAAACTGCAGTTTTTGCCTTACGTATAATGTACAATAATATAGGTCCTAGTCGCAGTGTATTGCAGAGATAGCAGCAAGAAACATATCAACAATCGTCCAAATAAATCAGGACAGACACGGAAGCGTGTTAGTTCACGCATGCTTGAAAGTTTATGCATCTCACACATGATGGCTACAGAGGATGCTAAAAATGGAAATGTTAAGGTTACATGCATTAATTCACATACCAAGAGTTACCACGTATTGGTAGTGACTGCGAGCCTGAGCCTTCCTGTTTGTCCGTACTGTAGTAGAGCTTGTGTCTAGAGCAATGCACATACTCGATGCGCATCATTGCACGTGCGCGTGTAACGTACCACTGCCATAGTCACCTCCAGCACTGCACTTCGGTGCCGAGGCAAAAATCAACTTGTGTAAAATAGGCTAGCTACAAATCTGGATTCAAGTATAGACATGAATGTCAATAATGGACGCTTGAAAAATGGTCATCGGAAATTCTGGGATGGAAATATTTTGGGCTTTATAAAATTAAAACAGGTGATGGACTTTCTTCTTGCAGTTCTTTTACAAGTCTGTCAACTGATATTGTATCTTCTGAGTGTCGGTGATTGGTAAATTTACGTATTTTTCGACATATGTTTCTAAATTGAACCATTGTGTTATTTACAAACTAAAGGCTTAGGGCTACCTCAATACCTGGTAGTCTTGATGTGTAATGAAATGCTTTCTAGAAGCAGCTTTAACAAAGTCTTCACGGTTTGCCCTTGCACCAATATCACCTCTGATATCTAAAGAGAGCAGCAAACATCATGGATGCTATGACTTATTTGTAATGGGCTATACCGTAATTTGGGAAATTTTCGACTCTAAAATTTTTCGTGTGTTTTATTTTCGTGTTGAAAATTTTTCGTTGTTGACTCCACCCACAAAAATTATAGCACGCTTATACACTTAACTTACGCTCGAAGCCATGGCACTAGAGACTTGTGAAAGACCCTTGTGCATTAGAGGCTACCACATCTACAAAGAGATCTGGACAGCAGCCATAGGAGAAGTCCTTCCCTGTGAAAGAGAACCCACAAACCCTGAGGATAGGTATGCTGTGGCTGTCAAGAAGGATGATATAATAGTTGGCCATCTACCAAGGAAAGTATCTCGCATATGCACACTTTTCTTAAGGAGAGGAGGCTCTATTACCTGCACAGTTGCTGGAAGCCGGAGATACTCTCAAGATTTACCCCAGGGAGGCTTGGAGATTCCATGTGATGTTAAATTTGAAGGCAAGTCCAAGGAAATTCAAAAAGTCAAACATTTATTTAAGAAGACTAAAGTAAAATCATTGTAAATCATGAATTAGCTAAGTAAATTACAACGTATCAAACAACATGGGAAATAATATTAAGCAGCAATAGGCTCAGTCTTCATCATTAGAACTTGCTGTGACTTCTTCAGGATCACTGTCACTGGCTGAGTCAGAAAACTCTGATAGAGAATGAAATTCTGCATCTTCTGGCTCTTGTTCATCCAGAGCATGGCTGATTCCAGAACAAATGAATCCACTGGTAATAAATTGAGGGTTGTCGCTGATGTAGTGAAACATTTCAACAAGCCATTCTGCTCCAAGCTCCTTCAAAAGTGGTAGTCCAAGATTGATTGGTTCAAGATCACCTTCATCATCAAGTTGTTCTATAACCTTATCAGCATACCAGTTTTCAAATTTCTTCTTGATAAATTCCTTACCTGGCTTATTTACAGTAAGGTCCATAGGCTGTAGGAGGTCGGTGGTGTTTGGGGGAAGAAGACACACATGGATATTATTGGAATCTAAAAGCTGGTTAACAGAATCAGTGACCTGTCCTTTGAAGTTGTCCATTATAACAATTGCTGCCTTCTCATCCTCATCCTCCTTCAGTTCTTGTCGTTTCGTCTTGATATATGGTATAATAATCTCTTCGATGTACTCCAGCATCGTTGTTTCCGTGGACCAGTGTTTTGGAGAGTGAGTAATGTTCCAGTCTGATGGAAACTTGTATCGAGGGTGACAGCGAGCTGTTTTGCCTTTATAAATCAATTGTACTCGAAGAAAATCACCAACTAAGCTTCCACAAAAGACACCTGTTATTTGTCTTTTATCATTTGTGCCAATCATCTCCACTCTTCTTGCTCCCTGCTGATCCATTGTCCATGGAGAACAGGGCACAATCCGGATACCTGTCTGATCCCAGTTAAGTATCAGTTCAGGTGGGACTTCTTCCATAGTAGCAACAGTAACGACCTCATCAAGGAATGATTTTTTCACCCGATCAAAATCATCCACGGTGTATTTGCTCTTCGCCGTTGTTGCCTTCCTTCGTACAAACTTCATGCGATTCAAAAGAGCATAAGCCCAGTGCCTACTAAGATGCACAGGCCCACCAAACTCATCCAGGCTCATCCTATTATACTTCAGCAGTAGCCCTCTAGCTGCTGCTATGGCTATACCAGCTGACACTGTCCCTCCTGCTTCCCGTACTTTTCTTAGGTAAAGCTGTACCTTCTCATCCAGAACATCTCCCAGTAGAAGTGGTCTGCCACGCTTCTTCTCAGGAAGAGCTTCTATGTCTTCTAAATCTTCAACTCTTTTCCTTTTAGCTTCAATCAGGTAGCTATCTCGAATTGATCGAGCCGTACTTTCACTCACTTTCTTCTTTAACTTCCTTGAGAAGTGCCTCGCTGTTGCTGCTACTCCATGATAGCTGGCATACTTTCCTATTTCAGCTCGAAGCTCCGCGCTAAACTTATTGTATTTTCCACGTTTCTTCTCCTTGGGTTTAAGTATCTCCTGCACTTCTTTGTTGGCTTGAGCGATTGCTATACTCGACATGGATGATGACAGTGAACCTCTAGGATTTGGAAGTCCATCCTTAGGACGTAAATAGCGCCTCAGAGACATTCAAACCAGGAGGAGAGAGCTGCTTCAGATATCGTGGTATACCGTATAGTTCAATTTATCTAATAATTCGTTGTTTAATAATTTTCATTGGGAAATATTTTCATTGTAGATTTATTTTCAAGGGAAAAAAATTCGTTGATACAAGTGCCCCACGAAAAAAATTTTAACAGCGAAAATTTCCCAAATTACGGTAGTACTATCAAGTACATGTTCCAGGGATACTCCTCCTGAAAACTGTTCTTGTGTGTACTTCTTCACAGATAAAGGAAGAGGAAGGTGCTTGCACTCATTTATTCCAAGTTCATGGTACACCGTGAAGAGAGTGCTGATGCTTCTCGGCCGTCTTTGCCAACAAATCAAGCCCATTATGACATGCAGAGAACTGACTAAAAAGACAACGGTGAACAAAAACAACAGAGATTGCAGTGTACACGAACTAGTGATCGTTTGAAGTGCCAAAGAGAGAGCCATGGTGAAGGAGAATCTCAGAACTAAGACTTTGAGGCTTCCAAACAACGAGAGAATCCAGTACACATACTTCAATCAAGCTATGTATGAGAATAACTATTCAGAACAGCAGTTTGAAAGCGTTGAACAGCAAGAATACTAGCTGTGTATCTTACTATAATAAGCCATGTTGCTCAGTGCACATTATTTGGAACTCTCCACAGCCAGAATTAAAAAGAAGCTGAGATAAATAAATGAAACATTTGACCCCACAAACCCCTGCACTTTTCATTATTTATGCCCATAAGCAATTCCTTCTAAAATAATTATCCTTGTAGGACTCCGGCTTCAAGCCGGTGATCCCTCGGTGTATCTCTATCACCTTTTACTTGTCTCTAACCACTGTCATATTCACTGTAAAGGGTTTAAAATAAAGGTTGCACTTAAGTGCCGAGGCATTCCTAGTCTTTTAAAAGACTAACTTGTTAGATCAAAATTCTGTAGGGTCACCAAGCGTCGATGCCATGATGCTATAAATGTGTCATTGGAGTTACCAACACAAATTTTGCTACAGTCAATTGCAGTTATGGCACTTCTAATGGATACTAGAGAGAGAGGGAGGATGGTAGCTTCTCCAGCAATGAACAGTTTTTAGGGTCGATATCAATCAATAAATGCATATCAGCATGAATTGCTAGAGTGACCAGGACATTAGCCCTAGGTGGCATATCTCCAGAAGGAGTTCTTTGTTTGCAGATGGAAATTGGTGAAGTGGTTGCATTACTAACAATCCAAGTCTGAGGTAGAGAAAGTGAAGCTAGTCTGGAATGGAGTGCAACGGTGGAGGTTACATGACCATTATTATAGGAAGAAAGTGGCAATGAAACAACACGAGGAATAGTTTAGACTTCCTTCTTTCTGAGTACTTCAATGGTACATAGCCGATGCTTCCTTCCTCCCATGAATGCTATAAGTAATTGGTTTATATTTTCACCATTAATGCAGTAACATGCATCTAATGTCACTCATTCTATAAAAGAAGAATGATTCTACTCACAAAACTAGATAATAAGCACAAAACTAAGTTATGAAGACTACTATTCCCCCAACAAATTTTCTTCCAGTTTTCTAGATCACTAATGGATGTAAATTATAAATACTAACCGCTGCTTGCAGTTTTCTTGTAGAAGAGCAGCTACACGCCTCCTAATAGACCGCTGCAGCCCGTTGCCACCCTCGTAACTAGGTAAGTTTCTTGGTCGCAAACCATAACACAGAGTGCCCGCGGAATTTTCAATTAGCCTATGCTACCGTTTCCAATCCCGGGGCGGTATACTATCTATGATAGTTTTAGAATATCATTTGATCATAAATTATTTTTCAGTCTGACTCCTTCAAGGGATTGTTGTTGTCACTTGTGGAACACTTGTACAGTGGGTTTAATATGCACTGTGACAAAGTTGAGACTGTAACTCTCCAGGTAACTTTTACATTCGCATTAAAGCAATGTTTCATTCTCTCTCTCTCTCTCTCTCTCTCTCTCTCTCTCTCTCTCTCTCTCTCTCTCTCTCTCTCTCTCTCTCTCTCAGAGCTGTCTTAGTAAAGTTTGCTTTGAATATCTGACTCCACAACATCCTGGAGGCATAGGTGGAGCCTTGGTGCCACCAGTCACACCTACATTAACTATAGGCAATCATCAGACAAGGAGCAGAGAGATTAGTACTCTATTGCAGTTCATTTGGCTGCAAGGATCAGCTGGTGCTTACAGCATATCCCAATACTTGTGAGTGCTAGAAGACTTCATGGCTCTTGTTATATAATACTGTAGATTGGGAAATTTTCGGGGTCATTTTTCCATTTTTCACTCTTGTGTAACCTTGATGGTGGATATTGTGTAGTGTTTAAAGTTTGGGGGGGTCATAAAATCCATGAAAAATTCCAGTACTTGCAGCATTCTCTCTGCAGGAATAGGGATGGTTTCACACATCAAAGGGTATTAGTTAATATCCTATTCAGAGAATTTTGCTTGAGGGGGTCAAATGCCTAGTGAAAATATTTGAGGAGGGGCAACTACAAACCAGTACATGTATGTGGAACTCTGATAATCTCGTTACGAAAGCTAACTAATTCCTAGGGGGGCAAGCCATCGTTCAAAGGGGGCAGAAGCCCCCCCCCCTTGCCCTCCCTTGAAATAAACCCTGCTATTGACCACATCAAAGGGAAGATTATTTGAAGGCATAGTGGGCCCCTATGCTGCTTAAGGTATGCTGGGGAGAGCACTGACTTGTGAGTGCAGGGAATTTTCGGTGGGTGATTTAACTATTTGCATGTGTAACTTTCCCATCTGATTGTAGGACTGCTGAGAGACACATTATGCAAGCGGAGTTGGAACTGTTGGTAGCTGGGATCCAAAATGCAATAGGACATGAAACTGCTTGTAGAGTGGAAACCATTTCTCAGGATGCAATTGTGAAAATCACCAAAGATGCCAGGTCCTTCTTGGCAGCGTATATCAGCTCAGATTCCTGGTCTGCCATCGAGCACGACCTCTGTTCTGTGATTTCTGAACTTCGAAAGTTTGACGAGTGCATTATTCAAAGCTCTGACCTGGAATTGGAGCTGCTGGCCAGACTTAGTAGTGCCAAACTGAGGATGGGGCTAGCACTGAGTAGCCTAGTGTGTCCCACTGCTCTCAACCCGATAGTGGTCTCCAGGACCAAGCACCAAGTTATCCACCAACAGGTTGAATAATAATACATTGTGTGGTAGAAATCAAATATCTACTTGTACTTTTAAGCTCTTTGTAACTTGAGCTATACAAATTCGATATTGAGCATTGCAACAGAAGTTTGGAACATGTTTTTGCTTTCTCATGCTTTAGTTCTCCATAGCTCATGATTGCTGGTAGCTTTGAAACTCAAAAAATTTGGTGTTGAGATCATTTAGCTATTATATTCTAACGTGACTGAAGTTTGAGAAATTTCAAAGCAGATTAATTTTTTTAAATTGGTGACTGGTAATGTTTGATTTCTACCCAGTGACTGTGACAGTCAATTTTGAGACATTTAGCCTAATCGTATTGATAAATTATTCCTTTCAGATCCTTCAGAACTCTAATTTGATTGGAGCGTGGAATAACCACTTCCTCGTAATGGCCGGGAAGAAATTCACTGACATTTTTGCAGCTGATCGACTCCCTCCAGTTCTCTCTGGACTCGTTTATAAGCAAAACCGACTGGAAAAACAGCTGGAAGACTTCCCCGAATTGCCACCCATCCGTGATTCCACTTACAAGGTACTGTACTGTTTGGTTGACTGACTGGGTGCCTCTTTACCTTTATATACATTCATAATCAATTTTTTCATCTTGAAAATGGGTGCTTTTGTTTGTCAGGCTTTCCAGCTTATACGCTTGCAAGTATATAAACGAAGTTATCTATGCTAGAGTACCTCTCTAGGTGTTAGCACTTCATAATACCAGGGAGCAAGAAACTAGCTTCTCTTTCGAAACCCTGCCCTTTGCACTTGAATGAATGCCAATTTTTCTACTTGGTATGCGGTGATTCTGCAGGGTGCATTTGTGTCTCATCTATTGCTATTGCATTTATACAATGTAATCATCTTTCAAGAGTGAAATTTGTTTATTTACTTGTTTGTTTATTTACTTGTTTATTTACTTGTTTATTTTTAGTATCGGAAACTCGCTTGTCTGTGTGCTGATTTAGCAGAAACCATGTGCTCCAGAAGGAGAGTGGATACTTTGCTTGGTGAGGCTACAGTGACCAAGGATGCTAACTCCTCGCTTAAAATCACCTCGTGGAGCAAGTCTGTTCTTGCTTCTCTGAAGAAGCTGAGAACTGAATATGCTAGTTTCTGTGACATTACAGTGCCGTTTTCAGCTGGAATAACACAGGTTAACAATTGATGGATTTAGCTATGTATGACTATCAGCATTACTGTTGCACGATTTCTTCAAGATTGTGGATGGGCTGAACACTCTGGCAGCAATAGAGCGTTTCAAATCAGAATCCAAGGTACTGTCTTATTCATGTACTTTCTTATGCAAGAATAATATGATTACCCCTAATAGATGAGAAGTATGGATGTGATCCAAAGGCTGTCGCAATTTCCTTTTCATTTTTCAGTGGAACAGCCTATCAGTTACATTCAGTGGCTGATTACGACTGCCTCCGATGGCTTATCAGGTATAATGTATATGATACACACTCTAAATAGAGCACATTACTGAATATAGCACTCATTACTTACACACGGTGTGTGCAATATCCAGCTTTTTCTGGCTGGGATTGAGAGGTGACCGTACAGACAGGTTAATGGCATGACATGCATTTTACATAGGTGATTTTCCCAGATACCCCTCCCTCTTTGGGGGAAACACAGACTCTTTTAGAGAGTATAGTTAGAGGAATAATAATGGAGTGAATGGTTATGGTTGTACACTGGACATTATAGAATTATTCCTCCAAGTTGTCAACACTCTATTCCATCGAGTTCATGTGGGGAAACATCAAAATTTCACTTTAGTTGCTCTCTTTTGATATATTCTAGAGTATAATCTCCCACTTGAGTCCATCAACTACACAGAAAAAAGGTGAGTGTTTACCAAATCTGTAACTATGGCAACTAAGTGACCCCTCCTCTTGAAATGGGGCACACACAGATTACTGTTGTTGGCAGTGTCTACTCTTGGTGAATACATGAGACCTCTACCTGGACCGCGAGGCTCTCATGTCTCTGCAGCTGGTAGAGTTCTGGAGCTGTGTTGGAGCCTGTGGTCAAAGGAGGAAGAAGCGAGGAGAACCAAAGAACGGGAGGAACAGAGTCTGTATCAATACAAAACCAAGACACACCTCATAGAGGAGGCCGAAACTGACATCTTGGAAGAACAGTTGAACAATTTCTTCCCTTCGTATGCTGAATACATGGAAGAGGAGTTAGGTGATGATGACCAAGGGATTGAAGACAAGAGAGAGCCGAAAGTAGTTGGAAATGATGGGCGTGAAATGGGAGTCAAGTTCTCCGTGGATGAACTTGAGAGGATAGCCAGTCTGCACATGCTGTTATATGCTGGTGATGCTACCTGCTCTCCCAAAAGGAGTGTTGCTTCTAAATCTGCTACGAGTTCCTATGAATTAGGAAGTTATTTGATGCAGATGATGTTGGGAATTATTCCAGGTATGTACATAGCAGAGCGAGCGAGCCATTAAATATGTATGGTGATGTTTCTTCGGTACAGGGCTGAATTTTGACAGAGTATTGCTCAGATCACATGCTAATATGTGCCAGAGTCTGCTCCAGTCATTGGTTAATACCAGTGACAATGAGTAAGTAACTTCTGAAACTGTTTATATTTCAAGTGTTTGAATTTCGTATTATTTTCAGTGATTATAACATCTACAAGGACCCAGCTCCTTCTGAAACTGCCAGGAGCTTGGCGGTAGTTGTTGCACTCATGAATAGAGTGCAAGAGCTTATGCTGGAATGGCCCGACCACCAACCAACTCTCTTTCAGGTAACACATTCAACCACATGGACGAGTGGTATGTTATGTATTTTGTCTTGTGCAGATAACGAAAGCTTGTGAGAAGGTTCTTGCATTGGACCTTCAGGAACCCTTGATGAAAGTGTTGGCTGGATTGGAATATGTTTTAAAGAAAGCACAGGTTTGAAACAAACAAGTTTGTCTAGAATAGAATGAAATGCATGGCTGAAGTTTTTTATCTATATGGTTTACATAGATCTGGGAGGAATATGCTAGCAGCAAAGTGTCACTTTTTTCACAACTTGAGCCACTAACTCACCTAATTCTTGAGTGGAGGAAAAAGGAGTTAAAGTAAATCAAATCATAGCTTCCAAATCTTCGTCATTAATTTCTTTTCAACTTCAACCTTTGACCTTAGTGCATGGAAGAATTTCCTGCAGTGTTCTAGGAGGGAAGTGATGAAGGAGGCGTGCAAGTGGTGGTTCTATGTGTACGGCTTATGCAGGGACCAGGTTCAAGATGAAGGTGGTCAAATGCATAATATGTAAATGCAACAAAAATGTTACCTTTTACGTTCTTGGCTGGCCCCAGGATCTAATGACTTCATCTCTTCATTACAAAAATTCATGGAAATGTCCACTCTGGGTGAATTTGAAACTCGTCTTCGTATCATAGCTTCATTTCTAGCTGATGCACATCGAAAGGGTCGGTATATTCATCAGTAATTTATTGCATTTTCATCAACTTTCCCCTCTCTGTGCATTCAGGAGCCACCAGCTTGGCCTGCTATCTAGGGAACGTCTTTGTATTTTATAAGCAATTTAGTGAAGCTGTGGAGAAAGCTATCCAGCAGTTAATCTCTCCAGTAGAGAAGGAATTCAATGTGAGATGGAATGACATTGTTGTTGTTGAATTCCTATGTATATTTAAACTTGTGTAGGAACATTTATCCATTCTTCGTTGGAATGATGGCAACTATTGGGCGGTCAAGTCTTCAACTGAGAAGAGTCACAGGACTATAGTCAAGTTGATCAACAAACATAAGGTATGTCTGCACGATATTTAGATACATAGCAAGAGTCACCTTGTGCATTTATGATGTATTTTCCTCCCTTCTCTCTCTCTCTCTCTCTCTCTCTCTCTCTCTCTCTCTCTCTCTCTCTCTCTTCCCTCCCTCCCTCCTTCTCCTCTCTCCCTCTTTGCAGGCAATCCTCCATCAACCAGTTCAGCCTGTACTGACTGATGCCAGTATGACATCAGGCCACCAAGAAGGAAAGCAGGAACATCAACATGTCATTTCTGAACTAAATCAGCTGATTGGCACTCTTGATACCAAGAACTTCACCACATCTGAACCTACCAGAGAAACTGGACAGGTAATGACAAGTGTAGATCTCTGTGTTAGGCATAACTTGATGCAAGTGATGCATAGCATATTTACAATTAGAAGGCTCTTTGGCTGAAATTGTAAAAAAAATAAAAATAAAATAAAATAAAAATACATACCATCACAAAAGAATTATTTCATCTTAGGCTGTTCTGTCAAGTTTTGAGTTGGAAGAAGGCATATCTGTGTCAATGGCTTTCCAGAGAATGGTCTCTTACATCAGAGCATTCACCTCATCCAATATGTGCTCACAGTGGAGTCTATCCATCAATGATATCACAGGTATGACTATCCCATGACTACACTGCCGAATGAAAAAGAAAAAAAAAATTTTTAATTTAATCATAGGATCTATCATTCAGACAATGCAAGAACTTCAATCAGACGAGTATTTGAAAGGGGTAAGTCTCATTATCTTAACTTTTTCTTCCATTTTCATGCTCTTAATTGTAGCTGAATCCGGAGAAAAGAAAAGCTGGAATAAAGTTAAGAAATCTTCAAAAGCGCAAAGCACTGAGCAATCTCTTCAAAACCTTGAAGCATGAAGGTATTTGAGTGATGTAGGGAGGAAGAGCTCCTTGGTGTTTTTTACTTACTGTCTTTCTCTCAGGTCTTTCGTATCGAAAAGGGATAGAGCACTCAGAAGATTTTCGGTTGTATTCCTTCAAGCTGCCACACCAAAGATTACCTGCCCCACTGTATGTAGTTAGTCACTAACTTGTATACCAACACATAGCCAGTGTACTGGGTAGGAGCATTGATATCGTTAGTACACTGAGTGAATATATTACTACTTTACATTAGTAAACCTACAATTGGTAAAGGTTTGTATTTCTTTCTTTCTGTTGACAGTGGTGCAGACAAGACAGTGAAGAGAGTGTGGGATAAAATGGAGAGTTATTACTATCGTTGCATTGCCAGGATGGCAAGTTTCCAATCTTCTTTCCAAAACCCCACAAAGGTTTGGCCGTCCAATCAAAAGTCAAAGTGAATAGTATGTGATCGATCAATCTAATTAATTCTTTGATTATAGGAGTTGACCCTGGGGCAGATAAGTCGTTGCCAGGGATATGTGAATCGGTTAATGTCAGTAGTCCATAACCAGCGGGTGTCTATCCATAAGGCTACTGAAGCAACCGAATCACTTGAGTAAGTTCTCGCATAATCTATCATGAATTCAATAACCATTTCAAGTGATTTTGTTTCTTATTTGCAGGAGTGCTAGGAGAATGCTGAAGCTGTTGGTTGAGAGTAACTGTCAGGTTACTTCTTCAAGTGATTACTACAAGTGGCTGGTATGTGTGCTGTTTAAAATTGGGAAAAATTTGATGTTAGTGATCCTGTTCAACAATGAAATTAATTACATGAAAAAATAATTACCTAATTACAAGATGTAAAACTGAAAAATTGTAAACATGAATTATTATAGGAGCTAGCAAATAGACCAGCACTTTCAAAACTGAGTACAAAGTGCGGGTTACTGTTTCTATCGTTCTTTTTATAGCTGGATAGTTACTGCTTGGATAATGTGTACGGCTAACCACAACTCAACATCACAGGGTCATAGTTCACAGCATGATGTTGAGTAGATTGGTCAGTTTATTAACAGCATAGTTGTGAGACAATCATGTGACTGGATGAAATGAACTAAAACTCTTCCATTTTAGAGATGAATGTACCATTACTTATTACGTTCATTTCCCCTACATGATAGAGTACTTTGGGTAACTGTGCTGAGAATTGCCTGAGGGTCATTCGAGACTTTTCCACTTTGGTGGCTTCTCTACCAGATGAATTGGACTTTGACCTCACTCCTTATCTAAGGGAGGAACTGCCCCCCATCACCAGATGTGGCAACAGAGATCTGGCCAAGTCAGCTATCTCAAAGCTCAAGGTATATTGAGACTCATTTCTTCCCACTGGCGCTGACAAGCTGTCTGAATGACAGTGGTAGATATGAAACACTTGCACATCATAATTCTTATTCTATTACTTTGGTAGGTACATTCAGGTGATTTGAGTACTGTTTATGAAGAGTGCATAAAGTTGGAAAGTGGATCAAGATCTTTAATTTCTTTGTAAGGAAAAAACAAACCACCTGTTTTGTTTTGTTTTGTTATTTTATTGCTGTTAGTTTGTTTGTTGTTGTCATGACATTTGTATGAAAGTGTGACAAATAATGTGTGCTGCATTGTACTTTGCTGCAGGTTGGAAGTAAGAGATGTCATCAGAGGATTTGATGTCGTGGGGAATTTTCTAGACACTCTACTGGATGTGATCAATCTTATTGGCGACCAACCTATCAGGTCAGTTCCTTATCCCCATGAGTGAACTACTATCAATCTCTTCTCCCTCACTACAAATTGTAGTATCAATTTTCAGTGCATCTAAAAATTATCTGTGACACACCCCAAGTAGGAGATGCGTTCATTTTGGCCACTTTTTTAAAACTTTGGCTCACCATAACTTATGACTACTAGTGGCCATGGTCTGGAAATTTGGTGTAGAGATAGCTAGTCTCACCATTATAGAACACATGACAGAAGCTTGGAACAAATTCATCAAAGCATGTCTAAGAGATAGCAAATTCAATTAAGTCAATAAAAAATATTCGATGACCATTACTTCTATGGGACTCTATGTTTTATATTCTAGAGGAGGAATGTTCGACTTTCTGGGCCATTTTCATGAGGAGTGTAGGAAATCTCTCTTCGAATTCTCGTGCTGGAAGCAGTCGGTGCTATCTCCTTCAGGGCAGATGCAAAGCCAACCTGAATCTAGTTCTGCTGGTGCTATTTCAAGTATCCGGAATATATTATTAGGAATTCAGCGAGTTATGGTTCTGTACGAGGACAACAAAGCCTTGATGAATGAAGGTGAGGTGCATGGTATGTACATCAAAGCAGGCCCATGAGTGTACCCAAAGCTACTACTCAAGGCTGATAGCTTTTTGACACACACACACACACACACACACACTTTTGTTAAGGACAGAGAACCAGATTGACTTACATTAAGCACCCCACCCACCCCAAGAGGGGTTCCTTATTATGTTATTCTTATATTCCATTCTTGCTCATTGGTGCTCGTGCTTGGTAAAGGGTCATCAAGGAAACAAAACACTTAATGTTTTCATTAGGTAAAGGGATTTGCAATAGCTATGTGACATGATATCTTTAATAATGTTTTCAGTTCTTTTAAAAAAAATAGTTCCAAGGATAATGAATATAATTGGTTTGGTAAAATTCCAGATAATGGCCAAAGTATTCAATTGTTGCACTCCTTCCCAGCTCAAGTCTTGGATGATCTTCATACTGATGTGGTAAGTCACCATTATTATCCTCAGCATGTCACCTAACCAGTCGTTTCAAGCGCTCTCCATCTCTATAATCATAACAGGTTCTTGAAGGCGTTCAAAAGGCCATCGATATGGTACCACTAATCAATTCTGAGGTACTCATATTCTTAGCTCTTCAAGGTATTATTCCTCACTTTATATTCTTAGGTAGCTCTGTTAGAGTTGAAGGGTCTGGTTTTGGTGTATGACCAGTACGTGCTCTTCCATGAGAAAGTCGTGGTGGATTTGATCGTGTCTCATTGCACTCTGTGCAAACTCCTCTCCGTACTTCTGCAAACGTTTGCAACTCTGATAACCAAGGTGAGGGTCATTTTAAGAGTAGTTGGGTGAAATGCATTATGGTTGTGCAAGTGTATGGGAAGCAAAAATGCAGTGGAAACCTTCAATGAAGGGACACTCCAAAAAGAGGACATATATACACAGTATATACAAAGGAATGTACAGCCTCTCTTCAGAGGATATACACAAAGGATATACAACCTCTTTACAAAGGATAAATTGTCCCAAGTGTGTCAGGAAAAAATCTTATTAAGAAATACCAGATAGGGATGGTCCCTAGGATTTCATTAGATTAGGATTAGGGTTACCTTTGATGCCAAATTTCTGTCATGTTATAATTGGACTCTCTGAAAGCTAAATTTCAGCACTGATACTACTAGAAGTCTTGAGTTATGGAGAGCTGAATGATTGTTCTTGTGCAGGGTTTTTGTACTCCAGCCGAAGAAGAGGTGGAATCTGGTGAGAATCAGGCTACAGATTTCGTTGACATAGAGGCTGGTGGTTTCGACCAAGGTCAGGGGGAGACCAATATCAGTGACAAAGCGGAACCTGAAAATATTGTGAGTTAGACTAAGAATAGTGTCAGAGTTCCAGGTAGAAAAATCACAGGACATATTCCTTTTAATGTTCTAGCTCGTAAGTTGGGTAGGGGGTGATTTCTGCCTGGGGCTATGACATATGTGTATGTAGGTGAAGTTGCAGAGGTGCCATAAATCATAGTATTATTGAAAGTGTCAAATATTTAGTACAAGGCACTTGTGGTTTGTGTGTGAATGAATTTTGTCCTGATATGAGCTAACGTGTTACGACATGTAAAGGACGCTGGAGGTCCTGCAGATGGAGAGGAGGAAAGAAAGGACGAAGGAGAAGCAGCCCAAGAGGACAATGCAATAGACATGGCAGAGGACTTTGAAGGTAACATGGAGGACATGCCAAAGGACAGTGAAGGAGAGAGCAGCAGTGATGAAATATCTGATGGTTAGTGTGATGCTTGGTCTGAAAATAATTTAGCTAGTGGTAACTGTCCACATGTGGACTGGTAAAGAGCTATGCTCAATCTCGACTCTTAAGTCCTATGCTTGTGTATGAATTTGTCCCTGAAATAAGCATGGAGCACTTTACTGGCCTCAAATTGATGTACGTACCACCACCAGAGATGCTTCCAGCACTGTGCCGAGGCAAAAAGTGCATTGCATTGAATTCAAAATTTCTTCTTAATGTGCATTCATGTACACCCATGCAATATTATTGCACGCGTGCAGCACATTTTCCTGCTAGTTGTATTAAAGGAGATCAGCCTAGTACCAACTCTCTCCATTTTACAACTAAATTATTCTTCATGCTGAACTGGTAACCAATGAAGCACCCAACCCAAAGCCCTTAGGACTGCCTTCCTTACCAGTAGACTGACAAAAGGAGGTGTTGCATCATTCTTCACAAGCTTCTCAATTTCCTCATCTTATGGCTCCCAGGCATCTTCTCTAAAAGGTTGACACATTTGAGAATGTCCAAGAACCAGTATCAAATGCCATTGAAATACACAGAGAAATTTCCCTTTTTGAGCGGAAAACGAAAGCGTTGCATGCAGGCTTGTCCCACACACCTGCTCACTTGAGCAACTGTGAACTCAAGAAAGGCTAGGCAAGCAGACGAAATGGAAGTATTGCTGAAGAAATTCACCAAGATCTCAGAGTCCCCTAGAAAATTAACATCCCAGACTCAATGGTTGTTGCTGCGCAACAAGCTGCCGTTACAAGGATTTATGGCCAGAAATGGATCCGATCCTATTGATGACATCGGAAAGTTTATGCCATATGATTCTGACAACAAAGACAATCAACAACGTGAACTTGACTGTTGAGGTTATCCACTTTGGAACTTATGGGGTGCCTTTGTACGCAAGGCTGGAGTGGTGTCCACCAGTCCACCATTGGGATGATGCACCTATTCTTTAGTGTATGGAGAAGTGTCATGATCAACTGTCGCATCCTTGAATCCACAACCTAGATTGCAGCAATCCTTCATTGAATGGCATGAGTGGATGCTGCAACTGGAGTTACCGAGAAAACTTTGCTACTATCAACACTGTCTTCTACGATTAAAAGAACATTATTACTGCAATGAAGTTACCGAGGAAACTTTGCTACTATCAACATGATCTTCTATGATGAGAAGAACATTATTACTGCAATCAAGTTATCGAGGAAACTTTGCTACTATCAACACTGTCTTCTATGATGAGAAGAACATTACTGCAATCAAGTTACTGGGGATACTTTGCTACTATCAACACTGTCTTCTATGATGAGAAGAACATTATTACTGCAATGAAGTTACCGAGGAAACTTTGCTACTATCAACACTGTCTTCTATGATGAAAAGAACATTATTACTGCAATGAAGTTACTGAGGAAACTTTGCTACTATCAACACTGTCTTCTATGATGAGAAGAACATTATTACTGCGATGAAGTTACTGAGGAAACTTTGCTACTATCAACACTGTCTTCTATGATGAAAAGAACATTATTACTGCAATGAAGTTACTGAGGAAACTTTTCTATTTCACTGATTTTCTTTAGTCAGACTAATTACAGTGCCAAGGCACATGCCTTAAAAAAATTAACTTGTTAACATGTTACTATTGCTGGTTTTTCAGAGGAGGAGGATCGTCAGATGGGTGAGCTTGGGTCTGACCAGGCTGAGCAGTTGGACAGAAACATGTGGGCCCCTGAAGACCAGGAGGACAGTGCCGAGGTTTGTATAATGGTACTCCTTCCTAGTGTAGCATCACTCTAAACACTGACCTAACTAACTGTCATGTGATAATACAATCCTGAATCTAAACTAATATGCTATGATTATGTGATGTGGTTTTTTTGACGATGATTTTACCTGACGTAATGTATGTTTTATGTCACCTTATATAGTCAAAAGAAGGAGAGTCTGGTGGAGGTACTACTGTGGATGAGGAAGTCAAAATAGTGGCTAAAGATGGTTAGTCGGTATTGAACCATTGAATGAACAAGTGGAGAAATTGATCTCGAATGTTCAGACAATGCAGGAGAGATGGATGAAGATGAAGGGCATGATTCTAAGCCCGAGAGTTTGGATCAAGTGGCTGAGGATGAGAATAAGAATGAAAGTGACATCACCAATGAGCCAAACTCTACAGACCCACAGGTCAGGAAGAGATTTATGGTCCGATATAGAATGGATTTCGATATTAGTACCCGACCAAAAAAAGTTTTGGTTTTAGTGTTTGTTTTGTTGTTTGTTTTTTGTTGTTGTTTTGTTTTTGTTAGCTCCGAATGGGCAGGAATTTGTCTAATACTCCATAACAGAAAATTTCAGTAATAAATGATTAACAGCACATAAAATGATGAAAACTTCACACTCTACCATACTGCTCTTGTGCTGATTTAGTCTTGTGTTTTTTTCTGACATTTTAGGAGCAAGAGGAGAGAGAGTTGGGAGATTTGGACCTTGGAGACATGGCCAGTGACTCAGAGCCTGAAGGTGAATTATGTGATAATTTCGTTGCAAGGTTTGATGTGTCCATTTTGATCCACAGGAACTGTTAGTGAAGATGACTTAGTGGTTGATTCAGATGGCGAAGGAGGAGAGTCTGATGGCGAAGATCAAATGGGAGAGAAAGGTGATGCAAAAGACACAAAGGAAGATGAGACAGAACTTCCTGTAAGATCCTAAATACTCGTAATTCTTGTGTAATACGTTATCTTATCGAACACTTCTTTCATAGGATAATGATGCATGGGCTGTGGACCAGACCAGTTATTTGGGTACTGATGCCAGTGCGCTGGACGATAATGTGGTCAACTCCAATGCCTCTGCAAATGTAAGATCATAATTCGGCGAGCAAGCGCAGCGAGCGAGCTGACTCTCAGGTCATGACTCATTGAAATAGCAATATATATATATAGTCTGCACTCCAAAATGCCTCAGGTGTACATACATACATGTCCTGAATTAGTAGCGCTGTGTGTTCATATTGCGCATTGTCTACAGCCTTTTGTCATAGAGACCTAGGCTTATCTAAGTGGGTTGTAGGGCTAGGCTTATCTAAGTTCTTGTGGTAAGCACTTACAGCTTTCCAAGTACATATGGAGCTTCCTGGTTGGAACCACCACTTACATGACTCCTGTCTCTGACAGCAATATCAAGCACTGGAGCCTGTCAGCTACTTTAATTGCTCACTATCAAATGCACATTGCTATGTATAAACTTCAACATCTTCTAAAGAGTTTGCTCACTTGCAGTAGATATTTACGTAGTTTTGAATGTAGAATTAGATTGAATCCTAAAATAGGTAGCAATTTTATATTGGTTTGTACTTTGGTAGTGTACTAATGTACATGGAAGTCCATTGACTAATGAATGTAACATTGTAGAGTATTTCTTAAGTCTATTAGCATTCACTTCATCATTTGCTATCTACTCTAACTTTCTAAATTCTTGACCAGATTTTACACCAGCAGAGAGCTGATCACCAACTCTACGAGCTGGTTTTTAAAATTTGAAATTAAAGAATTGAGAAAGTTGTAGCAGTGACAAGGGATCAAATAGACTTTAGTATACATTCTGATTTAGTTATTGTAATTATAGTCGCATCAGGACCAGAACCAGGGACAGTCTACAGAAGATGGCAGTACATTGCCTACTTCCCAGGCCCAGGAGGAAGACTCTGTTTCTTCTCAGCTCAGGAAGCCAGAGGTTGGAAGGATCTTGACACAATTTTTCCTCTCACCAATTAAAGCTGGCTGTATTTAGAGTCTTGGTCACAGTGCTATGGAAAGAACTAATAAGCGTTCCAAGGGAGCAAGTGATAGCGATCGCTTGCCAGCTGATGATGAGGAACGTGCTATCAAGCGACCGAAGCTGATGGAATCACATGCACAGTCAACAACTTCCTCTCACTCTCTGGATCAACCTACCAAGGAAACCGAGGCGAGTCTACCTTTTTAGAATAATTAGCTGTATTATGCCTTAAATTTGAAGAAGATTATTAGGGGTAGATGATATTTTCCCTACTGTTTAGACAGCAAAGCCTTCACTAATAGGGGTGGGGGTCATCCATTTTATTTTCATAATTTACTATCATGATGCAACGGATGCCTAAAATGTGGACCTCTGAAATGCAAAAAAAAAAAAAAAAACCTCTAAGAATTTCAGGACACTTTTTGGGATCCCTAATATGTACCTGCAATTAAGGGAGGATTATACCAAAAAAAAATATTTTAAAAAACCCACTTAGGTCTCAATGAGAGCTCTCTTTCGAGACCTAAATCAAGCTTATAGGGGGTAGTATAATTATGAGTTTGCGCACTTGCCCACCCTCCAATGTCCAAGCGGTAGCAACAATAAAATGTTAATTAGAAGTTACATACAGGGGATACAAGTAGAAGGTGAGTCAAGACACAGAACTGAAAGGAGATATACAAAGTCAGAGAATCTAAGGACAGGAATGGCCAATAGGATTGAGATATATATAGCAGACCAATAGAATTAGAGATGACATAATGAAATAATAGGTGTAGGAATGATGTTAGAATCATAAGCCAATATACTAATTACAATAACCATAACAGAAGTAACACAAAAGAAACAGGTTTAAGTAAATGCACACACACACACATACATAGCCTAAAATGATGAATTGCTTGTAAACAAAATGAACAAAAAGTAAACATATATATAGTCTTACAGTTGAACTGTTTGGTGTGCTTGGATGTCACAATAATGAAGATATGAAAATATATTTTTTGGTATAATCCTCCCTTAAGGAATCCAGACACTTATTTATGCCCAAAAGTCCACGTTTAGAAGTTCCACTGTGGATGTAGTGTATGACAAGTTCACTACACCTGCATAAAAACAATGCTCAGTCTCATGCCCAGTATCTCAGAGTAGTTACTTCTTTTGCCAACTTTATTCATGCCCTATTAGGAGTGGGAGACCTACCAGCACCTGCAGAGTGAGAGTGCAGTTAAACATGATGCAGTGGTATGGGATGCTGCTCCTATGGACTGCTCCAAATCAGCAGCTGACCACCCTCAGGAACCCCGTCAAGAGGAAGAGAGTATGGATGCAGAACAACTCTACGAGCAACAGGTAGTTAGTGAAGGTGGTGTTAGGACATGGTGGAATGGCTGTTAATAGACCCTCCCCTCAAACAATTTGTACAGGAGATGGTGGAGAGTGGAGGTGATATTGCTGAAAGTGCAGGGATTTCTGCTAATAACGTGCCACCAACCAAGGCTTCACAGGAAGAAGACATTGACAAAATAGAAGCAGAAGAAGAAAGCCAGATAGCTGCTGCAACCTCCAAGCAATTAGACTCGGGGGAATCTTATTTCAGTTCTGGGAATTTCATTCGAGTGGATCAACTGGATATTGAAGTGGGTGAAGCTTTGCTCTGTGTTATAGTATGTATTATGTTAAGACTGTACTCGCATTTTCTATAGGTGGAAAAGGCCATGAGAGACCAGCTTCTCTCTGCTGTGACTCTGCTTCACACTGATAATATGGTATGTTTGCCTGTGGTTTGTGGCAACACCCGTGACTCTATCCTTAGTGAAGAATGCTTACGTAGTATTAAATGTTTGTTTTGTTGTTTGTTGTTATTTTTTGGTTGTTGTTGTTTTTTGTGGTTTGATGTTTGATTATGATCTGTAGCAAGAAGGTGCTTTGGAGCTGTGGTTGAAGTACGAGAATCTGACATTTGGTCTGTCCCAAGTTCTCTTTGAGGAGTTACGTTTGATACTCCTACCCACCAAAGCTGCCCAGCTAAAGTATTTAAAAAAATAATGACAGGATTTATCTGTTGTAGTTGATTGGTTATGCTTTATTTCTCCTTTCTGTGTGTGTGTGTAGAGGTGATTTCAGAACTGGCAAGCGATTGAATATGAGGAGAATAATTCCATACATTGCAAGTAACTTTCAAAACAACAGGATTTGGCTAAGAAGGTCCAAACCAAGTCAAAGGGAATATCAGGTGTTACTGGCAGTAGACGACTCCTCGAGTATGAATGAGAACCAGTGTATTCAGGTGTGGTAGTAGTAGTAAGAACTTATAATCAAGAGTGTGTCCTGTTTAGTAGGCCAGTGTATGTATATTCTACAAGTATCCTATTTGATGGGCTGACTATGCAATATGCCTTGCGTTGTGATGATAATAGTTTCTATGATAGCATCATGAGCCTTTCAGAGTCTGTTTTGCTTGTTGCACTACAGTGAAACCTTTATTAAAAGATCACCCTATGTCCCAATAGTGCTTGTACCATTGACTATAGACTGTACTTGCATGTATCCCCCATTTTTAATGATGTAGATGGCATACGAGTCGTTGGCACTGGTGAGCAATGCCCTGAGCAGACTGGAAGCTGGACAACTAGGAGTCTGCAGGTGAGGCATTCTTTTTAAGGTTCCCATTAGAAGTAATATGCCATTCATGCACAGGTTCGGAGAATCAGTTGACGTTCTTCATCCTCTTGATCAGCCCTTTACAGCATCAACTGGAGCAAGTATTCTCCAGAATTTAAGTTTCTCGCAAACCAGGACAAGTTTTGTGCAAGTACATATGTACTGTTAGTGATGCTTTCTTGCTAATGCAATTTTTTTTCCAGAGGCATGTCTATATAACCAAGGTTCTCCCCAGTGAAACTGATCAGAGCAGTGCTTGAATACCATATAAAAGGATTTTGATGTTCTTGTGGCTATTAAAATACATTGTTTTAACCACATGAAAGAGTGCTGTTGCACCTCTCTAACACCCTTTGGGGAGAACCCTGTTATAACTCGGATAATTAATGCTTTTAGACTGGTATGGAAATAAAACCTTAGCATCATTGGACATACAGTACAGACTGTAGTGTAGTTATATATGGTCTGTGTGTGTGTGTTTTATTCATAGATGCTGCAAGCTGCACAGGCTATATTCACCAAGAGCAGGCAGAACAGGAGTTCTTCTGGAAGTAAAGCCATACCAGACCAGCTCTTGCTGATCCTCTCAGATGGCAGAGGTGTCTTTGCTGACGGCTCTTTAGTGAGTTTTACAATACATATCACAATGTAGAGTTTGCTCTCACTCTGTCTCTCTGGATCTCTAATCAAGTAGCTGTTAGCAGGGAGATATTATTGTTATAGTATATTTGTGGTAATTATTGCAGCCTATTGAAGTATGCATTAGGCAACTCAATGAAATGAACGTATTTTCAGTTTTTGTGATCCTGGATAGTCTGTGCAAGGTAAGAATGATTCCCCCAAAGAACTGTTATTTGAAGTAATCCTCTGTGCAGGATTCCATTGTGGACATTAAAGTTCCTACTTTTACAGCTGGAAAGGTATGATTGTAAAAGGGGGACAAACCTCTCTACATAGGGACTGGATCCTGCAGTGGTTAACTGTAACTTCTTTTTCTGTAGGTTGTCTTGAAGACTTACCTGGAGACATTTCCCTTCAGTTTTTATATTGTTTTGAGAGACATTAAGATGATGCCACACGTCTTGAGTCAAGCCCTCAGGCAGTGGTTTGAATTGATAGCTGAAAAATCATTTGACTAGAGTTCAAGTTATTTATATTCAGACATTATACTCTCACTTTAAGTTATCATTATTCATTAAATTTCTCAAAATATGCTTTATAGTAGCCTAGTGTGATTCAGTGTACCATAGATATACACAAAAGCACTTCTCCCAGAACCTGATACCTGACTTCACCCACTTCCTCTGAAAATTTACTGCTGTCATATTACTCTCGGGCATGGCCTAGTCAAGGATGGAGTACTTTTCAAGGAGCACGGACTTAATTACACTAGGCGGCAGCTATTTTTGGCATGACCACGCCCATTTCTGATGCAGATCCAGAAGCACAGTCCCAGGTCTTGGAGTATATTTAATTCTTTTAAGAAAAGGGATTCATACATCTGTCTTGAAGCATACAAGTCAATAATAGCAGCTAGCTAATCATTGTTCAGTAATTTGGGAGACAAGTTGGCCCAGGGAGTCCTCAAAACAACCAAGATAAAGGCCAGCATAATAATACAGTAGCTAGTCTTAGATAGCTATCTATAAAATCCTTAGATACCTACCTACTATTTATCTGGGCCTACTAGCTACCATCAAGTGATACATAGATATGTACCTTCCTGTAGAAACTAATTGAGTAGTAACAAGTGTAAAGTAGTTTAGTTTGCATTGCTGTCCAGCACACACACCACCCCACTACTTCCTGTGATTGCTGGAGGTGACCAACATAATGATGTACCTTAAAGAGCTGGTGGCCTTTTATATCACCCTCCCTCCTCCTATAAGAATTCTGATATAAAAGCCAGACCCACAGCTCAAGGAGTAGCTAGTCTTCCAGGAAATTGAAAACGGTATAGATACAATAATACCAAGGGCCTGTGCTATGAAGGGGCTGTTGATTAGTGTACTCTTTTCCTTCAGAATACTATGGAGTAAGGACTTTGGGAAGCGATGAACTCGAGTACTGCGATGTCTATAAGCATGTTGTACAGTGCTGAAAGTACATGCTGAGAAGTGAAGAAGTACACATTTTGATATAAACGTGGCCTGAATGTTGACAACATGTGTGGTATAACTGATTGCTGTTTCTTTCATGTATGACTACATCCATAGCAAGGGCACAAAGAAGAGATAGTATGACCAGAAGCAGTAACACCCTTTGGGGTAGAACTCTGTTATAACTCAGATAATTATGTACAATGCTTTTAGACTGGTATGGAAATAAAACCTTAGCATCATTGAACATACAGTACAGACTGTGTTGAATGTACATATGGTGTGTGTGTTGTATTCATAGATGCTGCAAGCTGCACAGCCATATTCACCAAGAGCAGGCAGAACAGGAGTTCTTCTGGAAGTAAAGCCATACCAGACCAGCTCTTGCTGATCCTCTCAGATGGCAGAGGTGTCTTTGCTGACGGCTCTTTAGTGAGTTTACGATACCTGTGTATGTAGATTATGCTCTCACTCTGTCTCTGGATCTCTAATCAAATAGCTGTTAGCATGTTTGTAAACAGTATGTTTGTGGTAATTATTGCAGCCTATTGAAGTGTGCATTAGACAACTCAATGAAATGAATGTATTTTCAGTTTTTGTGATCCTGGATAGTCTGTGGAAGGTAAGAATGATTTCCTCAAGGAACTGCTCTGTGCAGGATTCCATTGTGGACATTAAAGTTCCTACTTTTACAGCTGGAAAGGTATGATTGTAAAAGGGGGACAAACCTCTCTACATAGGGACTGGATTCTGCGGTGGTTAACTGTAACTTCTTTTTCTGTAGGTTGTCTTGAAGACTTACCTGGAGACATTTCCCTTCAGTTTTTATATTGTTTTGAGATAATGCCACACGTCTTGAGTCAAGCCCTCAGGCAGTGGTTTGAATTTATAGCTGAAAAATCATTTGACTAGAGTTCAAATTATTTATATTCAGACATTATACTCTCACTTTAAGTTGTCATTATTCATCAAATTTCTCAAATATGCTTTATATAGTAGCCAAGTGTTAAAATCCAGAACCTGATACCTGACTCCACCCACTTCCTCTGAAAATTTACTGCTGTCATATTACTCAAAATTATTCTAGCATAATTGGGCATGGCCTAGTAATCTCGAAGTATTTTTCAAGGAGCACTCATTGCTGGACTTAATTACACAGTAGGCAGATTGGGGGGCTATTTGGCATGACCATGCCCATTTCTGATGCAGATCCAGAAGCACAGTCCCAGGTCTTGGAGTATATTTAAGAAAGGGATTCAGTAACACCATATATAGGGTAGGTGTGGATATTATGAGTCAGTCTCTATTATGGGTTCACCACTTGATAAGAATCTACAAGAGTTGATACTTCAGATAAGAAAACTTAATAATTTTTTTGGTCTTTTGATCAAGTAAAATCATCCACCAAAAGCTGTATTCATGATCTTAAATGAGAACTTTTAAAAATGGGTATAATCTGAATTTTAAAAGTGCAGGGAAGCAATGTCGAGATGGAGGTTATTTAATTTTATAGAAATCTTAGCAATTCTTAGAGACAAAAAAATCAAGCCAGCAACTCATAATTCATACCTTTGACTCATTATACCTTCCTGAGTATGTTGTGTACGTAAGATCAACATTTTTATTACTTGCTCCACGCATTAGTTCTACATAACCTATTTTATATCTGGAGCAATTATCAGCATTCTAAGATAGTCCATTTCCAAAAAAAAGAGCAACAATACAAGTCAATAACAGCATAATTCAGTACTAAATAATTTCATTGCTCAGTATAGTACTGTTGATAATAATAACCATAGATAATACAGAAGCTAGTCTTAGATAGCTATCTATAAAATCCTTAGATACCTACCTACTGTTTATCTGGGCCTACTAGGATATGTAGATATGTACCTACCTATAGAAAGCTACAGTATTGCTCAGTATAGCTAATTGAGTAGTAACAGGTGCTTATATCTGGGCCTACTAGCTACCTTCAAGTGTACCTTCCTGTAGGAAACTACAGTATTGCTCAGTAGCTAATTGAGTTGTAATAGGTGCTTAAATAGCTACCCAGCACTATTTATCTGGGCCAACTAAGCTACCTTCAAGAGCTACAGTAATGCTCAGTAATTAAATACAAGCTACCTATAAAATCCCAGTAGCTGCCTTCAAGTGATATGTAGATAGCTATGTATTTTCCTGTAGGAAGCTCAGTAACTGTTGATGAAATAGTAGTAGCTAGCTACTCCGTGGTGACTTTTCCTTTGTGTCTGAGATGGGATGTGCTACAGTGGTAGTATCAGTATGTTTATTAAAAAACAGGTATGAAGTTACACATGTACCAACTTAATAATGACTCGATAATAGTATACTGACTCTACAATAGTATAGCATATAATGTTAGTATACTGACTCTACAATAGTATAGCATAATTTATGATGTTAGTATACTGACTCTACAATAGTAGTATAGCATAATGATATTAGTATACTGACTAAACTAACAAGACTGTACTTGTAGCATTATAGCTATAGAGAACAAATTCTTTGTGTTGTTGGTTTCTCAAAGAGGTTTAGCTGTAACTTCTGGGTCCTTGAAATTACCACAGCACATTAATACTCCCGCACTTAAAGCTATGAGGAGAGTAAACAACATCAAGCCTAATCTTGTTCCACTGTTTCCTATCACATTACAGTTGTTAACTGTGTAATTGGCAGCTTGTGAGTCACATCCAAAAGCACAGCCTAAGGGTTGGTGGTTATCAGCAAGTATATATATTATGGTGCAAACAAATAGCATTACCACTGCTATTCCAACAATGGAGCGTGCCTTATTTTCATTCTTGAAGTCGTATAATTTACATGTGGATATGCCATAAACAACAACACCTGTGACTCCAGCTATGCTTGATAGTATAATGAATGCAATGCTCAAGCTTAAGTCAGTTTTCCCACAAAATTCATCTGTTGGAGGCTTGATCGCAATAGCCGTGTACAAAGCATCTATCTTGATAATTACACTGATCATATTTAGAGCATGGTACCATCCAGTGTGTTCACTTTTCCATTTGCACATTTCAGCCAATTCCCCAATAACTTGTGGGAGAAAGAAGTAAATCAGAAGCGCCAATCCCAGGAGAATCACTGCAGCAATCCTGTTGTTTTCACGACAGGTACTACCACACCCCAATTCCTCTCCATAATTTTGAGTCAAGTAGTTTATATTGTCTCCATAGAAGTACAGAAGTGCTGCAAGAGTTTGGGCCAGAAGAAGTGCTATCTTGAATGGTTTTCTGTATATAACCATCAAAATTATCGATGTTATGATCAACATTAATGCAATAACACCATAAAAAGAGGCAGTGGCTAGCCCTGCATTTCTTTTATGCACCATTGTAGCATCTGGAGAAGCTGCTGTAAGCATTTCAGCAGCAATGGATGTCGCTTCTCTTAATATTGTATTTGCAATATCAGCCAAAAAGAGAAAAAATAGCACCACTTTATCTTCAGGGTATCTCTGTTGAACCACAAAACCAGAGCATATTAAAATGATAAAAGATATTATACATTCTTGGTCACTTTGCCATACTTTAGCTGTCATGACTAGCTACTAATGGCCTAGGTCTATATTTGAGAAATTGCCCATTCAATTTGCTTTCTACCTTGGAACTGTCACATATGCATAGTCTCACGTAGCCAGACACTTTCTGGTGCGATCGAGGCGGGCCAAAAACCGGGAAAGTGTCTGGCTACGCGAGAGTGGCGAGACACATGCGGTGGTAACTTACAGCCATGATGATCAAGTTGGTTAAAATGCCTGTTTTTAACTTTCAACATAGACTACTCCGGTTTTCGGGAATCTTGCAAAAATCAGCCGTCAGGCCATAGCTAGATATTAGTGCTGGTCACATGACTTGTGACCAATCAGATTCTCTGAAAAGTGTGCTTTAAATCTCATAAAGCACACTTTCATGTGCACTAAATATTTAGTGCACACTTGAGAAACTGTGCTGAAGGTACATAGGAGCTAGTCTCGCGTAGCCAGACCCAATTCTTTCCTTTTTCTTGGGGGCGGGGGAAAGAAAGGGTCTGGTCAACTCCCGTAGAGCGTTTTGTTCTGAGTGCACCCAAATTCAGGTGCGCGCTAATTGACCACCACTTAGTTAGCGGTAAGGCGATAACCGCCGTTACTATGAATCTCATTAAAGTCTGTTTTGCATTTTATCCTTCTGTTGCTCCTGATGTTCCTTCAGTTACACTGACACAGGCCTTAGAAGATACCATTTCTGCATGCATTGAAGCTGAAGCAAAAAGAAGCCATTGGGCATTAGTGTCTTGTAAAGATACTTTTGTATCCGGGTAGTAAATCTATTATATATGGAGTCCTACCTATTCTCTTCGATAAGCTGAACGGTAAGAACAATTTCCATACACACTTATAGTAGCTGTCCCCTTCAATTTATGTGCTACTATAGGCAGTATTGTCGTGTGCATCAGTCCTCTGACAGCTATAATGATCGATCAAAAGGCCAAGTTTTCCCCAAAAGGAATTGTTACAAACTTCATTGGTGAAGCCCAAGATGACCCTGAAACAATTAGAAATGTGTTGCAAGGGAAGCAGCTTCTGTTCGTTAACCCAGAGTCTCTCCTAAGAAATCGTAGCTCCTTGTAGCTAGTTCCTTTGTGCAACTCTTTTGATGGTTCTTTTCCTCCAAGGTGTATTCTTTTGTCCTGAATGGTAGTCAATATTTACCTGTTAAAGTAAATAGTGTGATGCACAAGAATAACAATAAGACTTACATGAACAGGAGGAGAATGTTTATTAGTGCTCTTATTAGTGCTCTCTGATTCCACTGGTTGTTACGATACAGTTCTTTTAAGGCTGCTAGAAGCATTAGCTTGGGATAGCCACTTTCTTTTGGCTTTTAGTTTACTACTCAGAGTGAGACATTGCATCTTTGTTGCTTCTAGCATCACAGTCTGCAGTTTCCACAAACCCATTAAGACCAACTCGTTAAACAGCACATTCAGCTCAGCCTTAAAGCTGCAAGGATTAGTTAGTTAGCTAGCTAACTGTGATGATATCATTTCTTACCTGGCTCCTGTTATTCCATGCATGCAGTTTTTCCTAAATAACTCAGATCACTTTTGCACAAGCTAATGCAAATGAGATTCATAGTAACCACGGCGGTTATCGCCTTACCGCTAACTAAGTGGTGGTCAATTAGCGCGCACCTGAATTTGGGGGGAGTCCCAATTTGGGTGCACTCAGAACAAAACGCTCTACGGGAGTTGACCAGACCCTTTCTTTCCCCCGCCCCCAAGAAAAAGGAAAGAATTGGGTCTGGCTACGCGAGACTACATAGGAGCCTAGTGGAAGATCCACTAGGACTATGACCTTCCAGCCTCAGTCCCTAGTGCTTACAGTAAGTATATGTCTTAATGTTTTCTTTTATAGACTTTAGCATTTCACTTTTTACATTGGGTTTCAAACAGGAAAACCTCAGGAATTTACCTCATTTATTTTTTTGAATATCATTAAATTAGAGCATTCTTACTGAACCAAAGTGTGTCAGAGCTTGCTAGGTACCAGGGCTAGCTAGGGCTAGGCTAGGGCTAGGGTTCTGTAAGGACCAACTGGAATTTGATTGGTCACAAGTCATGTGACCAGCACTAAAATGTTTAGATCACTCTTTTCTAGCTCCATGTGTTTTAATGCATGGTGCACTCGAATGATGCTATAATCTTAGATAATTAGACTACGTACACAGTACAGGATTGGAAACAATTATTCGCGCGCGGACCATGCGCGTTGCGCCAAATTATTGCAGCTGTTTACAGTGGTTTGTTTCTCTAAGTGTGTGGCTTGTTATTGCTTGTATGGCTGGGGAAAATCCTCTCTCAACTGAAGGAGGAACTAATTTACAAGGTAAAAATTGTGTTGTTATTGGCTAGCCAGTGCTAAGAGACCTAGCTATGATCTAGTTAGCTCTATCAGCTAGCTGGCCAATAAAAGCTGCTAATTTACAGTGCTAGCGACCTAGCTAGCTAGCTATTAACTATACTGAAGCTTATATGACCACTTCATTGAGCTTAATTGCTTTAACTATAGATCCTAGTGGAATTATTGTCCAAGTTTTGCAACAAATTGTGAAGACTAAGATGTTCTCTCGTCCACACAATATTGCTGCTCGAGAAGTTGCTACAGCAGCTCTTGAGTGGTGCACAAATCCTTCAAGCCATGAAATGTTGAATTGCTTTGAAGCACACCTAATAAAATTACTTGAATGTTGTATTGACCCTCGTCCCTTAGAGAAAATACAACGAATTATGTGGGGGCAGTACCATAAAATTAGAACCACCACAGAGTTTCGGAAAATCTGGAAAGATTTTTTTGGTCAAGCTGGTATAGCAATGGACCCTTCACCCCTCCTGTACCAGAAAATTACAGATGTGTTATTTGAACGAGTAATTCTTAATAACTGCCCTATTTCAAGTGACCTCAGCTCCACCTCCCAGCATGATCATGAGCATGTAATTACTTACAAAGAGAGTAATGCATTGCGGTATGCAGCAGGATACATCCCAAGGGCTCTGCATAAGAGATTAAAACATTCATCTCACCCTTTAAAAGAAGAATTAATATGTTGTATCGATGATTTGTTAGAAAATGACTATGATGATGATGAAGAATCAGAGGATTGGATAGACTTGGTTGACAGGGGAGGATTAGTCCACATTTCAAACTCCATGTATAGTTTCATGGTAGAGATGGAGAAAGAAGTTCAAAATCATTTGATAAAGCCCATTGATAACATCAAGAAAAGTATTAAAGAAGGAATGTACAAAAATAGTGAAATCAGATGTAGATGGTCTGAGATTTCTGAGGATTGGGATGAAGAGGAGAGCAAAGTGCTATTTGAAATGATAGTGGACCTTTGGATCACCATACGAGGCTTTGCCTTTGCTAGCTCATGGGTGGAAAAGTATAAAATGGCAAGTAAGAAATCAACGCAGAAAACCAAGGGCATAAGGAAGAAGTTGTGTGCTACTAAGGCTACAAAAGACCCTCAATAAAATTATCATGAATAATTATGTACGTAGCTATTATAATATAAAGCTTCTGAATGAATGTCACTTTGAGACTGAGGATAATTTTTTCCTCTGCAATTTTCGGCGTTTTTTCAGTTGCATGTTTTCACTCCCACTCTCTTCAGTTTCTTGGGGTCTCTTTCTACAGTTTCCATTTGTAGGTGGTCTACAGAAAGAATTCACAACTCTGAGGGCTTGCGTGTTCTTGCAAAACTCTTTCACATTTGGATTTTCATGTGTTCCTCCTCGCTGACGCTGGCAGCCAAAAAAACGTTCCAAAGGGTCTTGGCAAAGTCGCTGACTAAGGAACGACTTCACTCCATGGAGAGAGAAGAGGTAGGGTACAAATTCAATGAAAGATTTAACTGTTAAAGATATATAATTAATAACTGCCGTAAGTATTTGCTCAAGCTATAATGTACAATGTGACTACATGTATGGGTGCTATACCTGTAATACGGAGGCCAAGCAAAGTTTCTGCACTAAGGAGCATCTTTTTTTTCTGGCCTTTTTTGAAACCATTTCTTGCCTTCACACTTTGTTCCCATTCATCCAAATAGACAAGAAATTCATTTTGTAGCCACTATAGTACTAAATCAATATGTAGCTACAACTTGTATAATTATTCTTACTTTTAATCGAAAGTCCTTTGAACTTCGATAAGGTGACTGAAAAGCTTTACGAGCATACATTCCTGCTGTATAGTTGGCTACATTGAGGCTATCAAAAAATTTGTCCATCATGCCCACGAATTTTGCAGTTTCAGATGCCTCTGCTCCCCCAGTCAAAAGAAGAGCTTTTGAGACAGAATCACTGAGAACCTATCATTATTCATCACACAGTAATTATAGATACAATTAATTATTACTTGTGCTGCCAAGTCTACTCGCATTTTTGAGAAGGAAGTAAGATGTAGATGTTCGTACTTCAACTTGGGAAGCATTCTAGTACACACTCCATCACCTTGATCCCTTACATACAAGTTGTACAAATGGGTCCAAGATATGGATTTTCCATTTTTCTGCATAGAGATTATATAATTATAGCTAATAATAATCTGCAGCATGGTCATTTACCCACAGGGTTCTTTTATTTGATGACCAACAGTTCCTTGTGGTTTTGAGTAAGTGTGGAGGATCTGATATAAAGAACAAATCCCTATTATCAGCAGCATAGGGATTTTTCACTTTATACATGATATCAACTTGATCCATGTCATGAAGTTTAATGAAACGACGATTCACTGTCGCTCCATCAAACGTGCACACAAGTACCTATTGTATATTATTAGCAATGAGCAATGTCATATGTAATTATAGCTACAGTGTACCTTCAAGCCAACAAGTTCAATGCGGCTAACTGCTTCCCAGAATGGTGAGTAAAGTGAGTTTCCTGTCAGACTGGCACAAGGAAACTGTGCATATGGGAACTGCAGTTTAGTGAAGATTCCCCTCACCATCATCACGAGCATGGAATTTGCAAGTGGCTCCAAACTGGTGCTTTGCTCCAAGGATCTCTCAAATACTTGAAGATGCTGGTTGATGCTGCCAAGGTTAGTGAAACCAACCAGCTCACCAGTGTGTTTGTCATAGACCAAGTCCTCTTTGATGTGCATTTCATCCAGAATTAGCACCACACACTTTTGCCAATCCTCAGAAGTTTGGGCACATGCAGCTATAATAATGATTATACGTAATTACAATTTGCTAGCTTATCATTATGTGCACCTATTATCGGCTATACACATACGCACATGCAGCTTCCATTAGCTCTTCATCCACCTCATCAGAAAAACCTGTGGTAGTTTTGATGTAATAGGTGTAGTCCCTGAGAGTTCTTTGGGATGGGAGTGCAACAACACCAGATTCTCGTAAGAGATTGTATGCCCCAGAAGATTTGTGACGCAGGTAGATGCACCACCGTATCATTAGTGGATGCCAACGCATACCATTTCGATTCCTTTTTGCAGCCTGAAGCTGCTGATTCCAAAAGGTATGAAGAAATGATCCACAGGGATGTTTTGATATAACTTGATCATGATGCTCTTGGACAATGCTTATGATATCCCCTGTCATATGCTGGTCCAAATCTACTCCTGATTCTCTTGTTATTCTGTCAATCTTCTTCTTCAATCTGGCAATGCATTTCTTGGTGGCTCTATTTCTTTTATACAGTTCTTTCATCCTTTTGTTTTTGGCAGGACCTTTTAAGTAGCGATAGTTGATGTGACTGCTAGGATCGAGTTGTTGATGAGAATTTTTTTTAGCCCGGCTATCTAATGCCCGGAGAACTTTCCTGTAGTGTTTACAGGCAGTGCAAGTTTTGCCATGCAAGCTTCCTGGTAAAATGAGCTCACAGGACCTGTGTCTGATAGTTGGCATGTAGGGAGGCAACTTTTGATCTTGGTATGCTGTTATGGATGTACCTATTAGTTTTGATGAAATTAATGTTCATGCAGCTAATGAAGAAACTGTAACCTACCTGAGGGATTACATATGGTCCCATTACGATCATTTATTAATTTTATAAATTGTTTATCTGGGTGTCCTCGACAAAATTTACAATCATCCAGTAGGGTCAGAAGATGTATCACATCTAATGGTGATGACATAAGTATCGGTGCATTGGCAGTGGCCTTAATTTTCACATGATCAACCTCTACATCTCTAATAGCCAGGAACCATTTGAAATCTTCCATTATGGTAACACTAAAGAGTGAACAAACTGCTGTGGAATTTGGGCTTTTTGAGAGTTTTACCAAGGTGAGGTTGGGCTCTTTCAATCTGACCCATTTAGATGGAAGTCTGTCCAGGGTGATTGAAAGATCACTGATACTAGAAGCAGGACTTGAAGATACTGGCACAGGAATAGATGGCACCTTGAGAATGTTCTTACTTCCATGTTTTTTGACACACAGTTTGCTTTTTTTCCTCCTTGGCATAGCTGTAACTATTGTATAGTAATAAATTAATGTGGATAAGTTAGCATGTACATTAGCTATAATTTTGGTCACTGCAGCTTATGGGATTGATGCTATTCCAAACTGCAGCACTAACTCTATCAGTTAGCAAAATTTCATTGCTCATGCAACAGTGCCTTTTGTGTGAAAGAAAGCAAAAATATACACCTCCAAACGCAGAAAAAGCCAGAAAGCATCAAAGATTCAGGACAAAAATTTATGTTATGCGCACCATTCCGTATGGCAAGCATCACTCAACAACATAAACTTCATTAAAAGGACACAGGAATTATGCCTTTGCAATGAAAGAAGGAAAAAGCTTTATCCGTTGCTAGGGTGATAAAAATCTCCATGGAAAACTGTTTCATGAGCAAACTAACTATACTTAAGAAACACATTTCACATCCCTGGAACATACTCTATAAAGTAGCCCTTTATTCGATGCTAAAACTCACCAGTTTATTCTCCTTTCATGAAAAGTATACTCGAGAAACAAGGAATAAATTTCCAATTTTCCTTCGCGCATAGCAACACGGATCGTCCGCGACGATTTGTATTAGCATAATGGGCGCACGTGAGCTGTTTCCAATCCTGTGTACGTAGTCTAATTATCTAAGCTATAATGCTCTCGGTGATGTAATGCACTCGCCTTCGGCTCGTGCATTACATTCACCTCGAGCATTATAGCATCATTCTCGTGCAGGTGCATTAAAACACTTAGAGCTAGAAAAGAGTGAACTAAATATTACATAGAAACCTTACAGGTGGATAGGAAACGTTAATTGTCGACATGCCGCGTTGCGCGCGTGGGCGTAGGGTGAATTTCAGTGCAGCTGCTTCTAGCAAACTCAGCGGAGAGGTACATGGTGGCTTTTGTCCTATACTTATTACAATCTTCCTGTATAGCTAAAAATCAATCATAAAATAAAAGGGGGACCAATACGTGCACTCTATTTGCAGAATGATGGTGATGACACCCTTTCTTGATTTTGGGTAATATGATGGGTTGTACTCAATGAAGCATTTTTGACCAGCCTCATCAGGATCATTCTTTTCCATAAAAGGAACTCAGATGCTCTGGAACACCCTGAGAATAAACAAATATGGAGGCAAGGTAAGAGTTTAATTTTTAGTTATTACTATTCGGGGCAGGAGGAAGTGGTCAGGCAGGTCAGGCATTAATTGGCCGGACCAATAATTGTGGGTCTATCATACTGTAATAATTATTGGCATTCCCATGTTAATTGGAGGTGCAATTATGATGTTGTGGCAAATGTATCACATAACCCACAATGTGCAATTGTCACCTGATCATAGCAGCTGTATTTCTAGCAACATAATGGCAAGTTTTAGTTCTTGTACTCTCCACATCAAAAAGTTTTACTTTTCCAAAGCATTCTTTTGGAAAGAAATCTATTACTCATATGTCACTTCAATCATCCTGCTTCCAACAGTGGCCTTTTCTGCAATATGATGTAGCAAATGACTTGCCATAATTATTATTATTTTGTGTGAAGAGTTTAAAGGAAAAGTAGATGAGGATTTCTCAGAGAGATTGTTTAGTGCCCTTCATAGGGTGAGGGTGAACAATTATTTGAGCACATATACAGATAATCTCAAGCTAAAGGATGTAGCTAGCTGATGAGACTCTGAACACAGGCAGAGCATTAATTTTTTGGAAAGCAACGATAATAATGATTAATTTTGATTAATATACAATCTAGGAGGAACAAAGTCTCAAAAATTTCCTATCCCCTAGAAGGTGCACTTTGTGCACAATATAGCCATTGTCACAAATCCTCTAATAAGGCCTGGCCTGACCATTCAAAAATTGCTTCCTCCAGGCCTGCATATTGAGATTCTACAGCCACTATACTGGGCACCTACAGAGTTTGACTGATCATCAGAACCAGCACATACATGTACTTTGAAAAATTTTAGAGCCTCCAGGGGACGAGGCTAGGTCCATCATAGCCTACAAGTCTGAAGCTGGCTGCAATATTTGTATACATACAGTAAGTAGCATTAGGGAGAGAATGTACGTTATAATTATGTTTTTTGACCAGAATTTTCAAAAAGTAGGCAAATTCACTATACACATTTTATATTGGTGTTACTTAAAAATGGCTGAAAATACTGAAATTCATGGCAAAAATACTGAAAATGAGACAATTTATACTGAAATCAAAGTTCATAGGTTGGAGGGACTGTATGCAGTACTTATGAACGTGTATCATGGTCACAGTAGACATCAGAGGTAATACTTCTGCATGGAATATAAGCAACAGAATGACGATTAATGCCAGTTGCTATGTTCACTATCGCTAATGTAGAGGTAACAGACAGGAACAGTCCAGATTGATTAATACTACAACCTGCATTCTTTATAGCATCCTTTATCTCCCTCTCTCATTCCATGGATAAATCCTGCACCATAGGAAAATATAAAGCTATAGCTGGTTCTTCATGTTTGGACGTCCCACAAGAACTCATCTGAAATAGTGTCATTCTTTATAGATACTTGGCATCAATCTCCACTCACCCGGAGGTGGAGTTTTGTTACATTTCATAGTGAAATTTTGAAGCAATTGAAGAAATGCGAGGTAACAGGTCTGTGTACACTACTATAATACATGCATACAGGTTTCGAAAATGGCCTCCTGGCAAGACTATAAGTTAATTTGCAGATTAGAATTATATTAAAACGCCTACTAAACCTACCAAGTGAGCAGCTATAAGAATTAGTGCATAGCACTTTTGCACTCGAAAATGAAGTGACGATAGTTCTTCACTTCTTTGAAACAGTTTCTGGACTTCAACTGAAACTATGTATTCACCAAGCAATCCTGTGGCAACCTCTTTAGAAGTATGTGAAAGTATGACATTTGAATGCTATCTACCATGCTAATGTTACACAGATCTGAAGGCCCAGCACTGAGGTGTTTCTCCTAGTCTTGAACTGGCTTGTGGCAGCTTTAAGGGATGATTGGAGAAAAATCATTGTCATTTACGACAATATGTGTCACCTCAACAATCTCAAAAAGCACCTGGAGATTTGAAATATATATGGTTGGATGTAAGAAAAATCATTGACTCGTTGCATTTGAGACCATAAGGACAACAGATGCAAGTCAGAGTATGATCCAGCAAATGTTCTAAGTGAGGGTATGAATTCAATGCCATGTGAGCAAACCTTTGCTTGCATGGCTTTCCAGGTATGTTGTCAATTTCCTTAACCACCATTTCTACCTGCATAGAATGGTGAAGAGAAGAAATGAATACAAACATAGACTGTTAAGGATTAGAATAAAAGGATATGAAAACTAGTGACTTGCTGTATTGTATTAGCTATACTGAAATTAATTACGTACTGCATTAATTATTTGCACATGCAGTACAGTGACATGTCATGACTGTATAATTATACATAATTATGTATAACCAGTATAAACGATTAGCAATAACCATGCATGTACAAATCCTTAACCAGTAATAACCATCAAAAACCATAGTAACCATGTATAAGCAATAGCTAACTTACATACCATGCATGACATTGTCCTTAACCATCAATAACCATGTATAACCATGTATAACCATGTATAAGGAACTATAGAACTACCATCAATAACCATAATTATGTATGCATGTACGTATAAATCCTTAACCATGCATAAACCATAATAAACATGTATAAACAACTAACTTACTGTCAATAACCACAATAACCATTAGCTATAAGCTATACTAAATAACCATGCATGAAATCCTTAACCTGAATATGTCACCAATAACCATGACTGTATAACCAATAATATATCCCACCTAATACATTTACTCCCATAGAGAAAAGTGCTCTTACTGTCATAAATTCCCTCTCTTAGGGTAAAGTGCGTTATGACTCATAACGCACAGTCATAACGCACTGTTCCCCAGGCTATGAATAACAACAGTTTTAGGTTTTCTGAAGCTGACTGTTGGAAGAAGATGATAATGAAGATAATCTATGAGATAATGATCAGATAACATTGTCATTACCTAGCTATTACTAAAGAGTTTATTTCTGTCTCTGTATTATGTTGGTAGTTTATAGCTGACTGTTGGAAGAAGATGATTATGAAGTTAACGATCAGTATATAACATTGTCATTAACTATTACTAAAGAATCTATTTCTGTCTCTGGGTAGTTTATAGCTGATTGTTGGAAATGAAGAAGTCATCTGGTGCTGGGTCACAAGGAAACTTCTTTTTTTTTTTTGCAATTTTCCACAAGAAGAAATTATTTCTAAGGCCCATTGGTATTTGGCGTCATACCTTCCGCTAGCTTCGCTGTCGCTAGCAAACACAAAACGTGGGTGGAGGAACTCGTTAATAGCTGGGTGTGGTGGGCATGGGAGGAGCCTCGTAGTTCGTAGTCTTGCTAGAGAGCACGAGGCTAGAGTTGGCGTCTGAACAACGGCACACCACAGGACAGGGATCCACAGCAAAATATTCACGGCATGATACGTCACGTGTCGTCTTGAGCTGCACCTGTAAGTTTCATGTCGAGATTCAGAGTTTTGGGTCCGGGTGTTTACGTGTCGAAGCTTACATCGCTGCAAGCACCCGTGCTTTCAGGACGAAGATCAAGAAGATAGCACCCGTATCTGGACGAAATTCTCTTCATGTAGTAAGCCATCAGTAACCTTTTTTCTTTTTATTGCCCACCTTTATTTAAAATCAATGATGCCACAAAAAAATTAATGACTAAACTGATGGAATACAATAAATATTAAGGGAGTAGTATACATTTTTGCTATCATGATTGAAAGTGTGTTTAATTCAATATTCTCCCTCTCTACAATTGAAGTAGAGTGTGTTTTTCTTGAAAAGGTACAAGTAGGGGTGCATTCATGAAGAATAGATACTGATTGCACAACATCAATTGTAGGAATAGCAATATATCTCTCTTTTTTTTCTAATAGGGGGCAGTCAAATTCATTTTTTAGTTCTTCACCCATGCACACTATTTTTTCAAATGTTCTCACAAGAGAGCATGGTTCCCCTTGTTCTCTAACAAATGACATGTCCAATTGACCATAACATGTCTGCAATAAGAGTGAAAAGGAAAAGAAGTGAGTATTTTTGATAAATATAATAATAGGTATACCTTTCCATCCTGACAGATAATCATTAGCATTAATTAATTGCTTGCCCCTTCCCATCACAGCAGTGAAGACATTGACACTTTCATCGGGTTGGAATGTGCTAAGGACCTGATAGCCATTGTTGTATTTTGCCTCCCTGATTGTCATTTTTTTGTCAGTAGTGCAGAGTGAAATGTCTTCAAATTTGGTTACTAATAATTTCTGCAAGGTGATTGACTTGTTGAACCTATGACATATTATTCATCTTTACGTACCTTCCTCAAGCATCCTGGTGTATATATCTCCTTTTCCCCAAGAATTTCTTTTATTGATGCTCCTGAAAAATGGTGCTGTATGTGGGGACTGTTCAGAAACATTTGCTTGAGGCCTTCACCACACCTGTATCATAATTATAGTGATTTACACTACTATTAAGAGTTGGGCTGGCTACCTTCTGGTTCCAAGAGACATAGATCCGCTGCAAATCAAATTGAGAGCTTCAAATTTGGCAAATCTGCGGGCAATATCTCTGCTGCAAGCCTTTTTATTGCCGTGTAGGTTGTATTCCTTCACGATTGCATTAAAACTTTCACACCTATTAGAACTATTACTATTGTGTATGATGAGGTTATTGCAGCTAATACCTTTCAGTACTGAAACAGGCAGTTGCTCCAAAATCAGTAATATTCTCAGGAAGATGGAGTAGCATGTGTGGTTTAAGTTTGTTTGCCAGCATTTGAGGATAATGATCTCTCATTGCACTCAAAAATGAATTGCATGCTGCACTGACATCAGTAATCTCAGAGAGTGCAGTTTTTTTACAGTAAGAGTAGTAGAATAGCTATATTATAGTTGATCAATCATAATCATGGGACTCTGCAGTTTGAAGTACATGATTAATACCTTTGAAAGTGTCTTCCACACATCTTTTTCTGGAGGTGTTAGGTGTTCCCAAAATAAGTGCACTCCTATTTGTCCAATAATCTTGAAATATCTACCAAGAAGTGATTTGTGGTGGTTGCATAGGGAGATCGGGGAGAGTTTAGAGGACATTCCAGACCATGGAAATGATGCTAATTTTGCACATATCTCTTCTTTCTTTTCAGGTTTCAACCGAGTCATCAATTCTGTGGTGAAATACTTTATGGGTCCAAGCAAAATTGTGTGTAGGCATTCAACTGGAGTACACCTACATGAGGAGGTTAGCTATTTCAATTTGGGTAATTATTTATTTTGGAAATAACTTGCTGATATAAGTCGACTGATAAAGTCAATAGTGGATTGTGTTGCTCCCTCAATCCACACCTAGCCTGGTATTCCTTTCTCTTAGTGAGATTTTTTTGTTGGTGGATGATACTGATATGTGTTAGTGCCTGTGCTTTGTGTCTTTTCACGCCTACTTTGTGTGGTGTTGCTCTCTTATCAACCTATTAATACTAATGGTAATGATTATAAAATGATTTATAATTATATATGTACCAGACACATCCTGCAGTATCTATTTGCAGAACTTCCCATGTGGTTTGTCAGTTCAGATGCTCTGACATTGTCTGCCATGATGCACAGCACTGGCGCAACCACAAGAACGTCCTGCTTTGTCATGGCATCAAACATTACAATCCCATCCTCCAGCTTTAGCAGATCATCCACGATGGGCTTTGACATTTCTACAGCCTTGACTCTGTTCGATCCAGCAATGAAATGTATGTTGCTCAATTTTGCATTATCTTCCCTAGGTAGCCCAGCTAGCATCATAGCCCAAACATCAAAACTGTTATATTTGTTGGATTTGTTTCCATCACTATACAATGTAAGGGGAACCATCACCACTGGTATTTCCATCTTCTCAAACCTTGATTTACGACGGTTAATCGATGTGACCATTTCCCATTCCTGTGATTGGAGAGTGTTATAGTATATGCATGTTTATGGAGAACTCACTTGATCAGTAAAATCTCTGAGATTAGATTCGCCCATTACTTTTGTATTCAATCTTGTAAAGATGTCTGTTCTTGTGCGACTCAGTATATCACTGCATTTTACTATCCCCTCAGATAGAAGCATCACAAAGAAGTCGGGAGAAAGAGCGGGTGGTGGACCTGGTGGTATCACACAGTATTCCATCTCTGCATGAAGTGTCAATGAAGGAGCCTATTGTCAGAGTGAAACAAGTAATCTAATCTTCTTATTGCTATAGTGTATATTTACCACTTTGTAAAACTTGGTAATTTTTCCAAATCCTATTATTGAACCAAGTTTGAATGCCACCATATTTCCAATGGAAAAGGTGGTAGAGTTCACTTGTACCATGGGTGAGTAGTACATGGGGTGATCATTCCATCGGCAACTCTGAAACAATTCTCTGAAATAACCTTGAAATTTTAACAAGCTCCTGATTTTAATTCCAATGGCTTACTCTAAGGGACCCTTCGTGTATGTTGGATATCTCTCCAGCTTGGTTGCTACAATTTCATTTCGAAGGCATTGTGATAATATCGTTGATGGTAGATTGACATAAAAAGGAGTACCCGTATTGGAATAGAACTATAATAATAATAGTTTGAATCTATAATAGTTCAATCTATAAGATGAAGTACCTTTTTTGGCTCACAATATCCCGGTAGCTTTATATTTTTCAGTGTAGCAATACTGGGTGCATATGGATCCATATCTTTGCACATGGTGCATACATAGTGCAAACTACTATCACTCTGTTGAATATTATAATTATTTACAATTATAAATTCTTGTTATAGTCACATACCACTGGTCTGAGGCTATTAGCATATATAAAAAGACTTGCAGAGAGCCGAGAAGGGAACGGGTAATAGTCAGCAGCATATGCACTGTCAAATGGTGTTCCTATTTTCCAAGTATGCACAGCTGATTAAAAATAGTTATATTATATGTTTGCACACAGATAACCTTCATCTTCTTCTGTGGTGTGCTGCTGTGAAAGCAATGTGGTGTTCTCTTGTGATACCAATGGCAGCTAAAAAGATGAGAATAGAAAGTGCGTGCCTATTGCAATTATCTATCAATCTATCTACAGGTTCATTTACTCTGCAGCTGGTGACTAAATCATTCTCATCTTGATTTTCAGTGATGGGTGATAACTTAGGAGGGAGGCTGAACACAGAACAATCATATCCAGGGTGAATAGGAGACCTTGGTCTTGCTTTGCAATCTTGTTCATCATCATCTTTTCTTTCTGATATTTCCTGGTATCTTTCAAATCCTTTGTGCTTGTTGGTTGAATAATGTCTTTTCAGTTTAGATAATGACTGAAAAGTTTTATTACAAAGAGTACATGTACATTCCATCTTATCTGTTCCGGAATGTTCCCATCGTTACGCGCATGCTCATGAATTGTGCGCGCGCACGCCTCGTGGTTCTTAAAAAACTATAGATTTATGGTCATGTGCTACACGTTGTTTGTTGGCTACCATAATGGAGGTGAGTAATTAGTGTATGAGTTTGGAACCAGTACATCCTCCTGGGAGGGGGGTATAACTTTAGGAGAAGAAGAATTCTCTTCAATGGCAATCCACTCTTCAGTGGATGGCTTCCCTCCAGAATAATTCTTTTGTAGCCACTTTTCAAAGTTTACATATAACTTTCTTTCTATTCTTGCATCTTCATTTTCAGCAACATACTTCCTCTGTAGTAAGAAAATATTCTGTATATACTGTATAATATTTAAATATTGGAGTATAATTATTACCAATAACGTCAGATTATTTTCATATACCCTCAGGACAGTTTCATCCATTGGGCCTTTAATGGCTCTTACAATATCTCTGGCCAAAGATCTTGTGTCCTTCTCTGGATGGAGATGGAAGGGTTGTATGCCTAAAATCTGGTAGAGAGGAGGAAACTAGGTAAATATTAGGCCACACCAATTAGATTTTATGTTGCTCAGGTGAAAATATGGGTAGGTAGGTCAGTTTGAAAATGATACTGATCATAACATGTCAAGTACTGATGGACAGAATGTGATGGAGGGAATACTGTCATGAATGCACTTTTCTTCATTATCCCTATCCTTGGCATGCTAAAGTTTGGCCGAAAGCTCAGTACTGACATATTGTGAGGTAGTAAAAAATTTCCACAGTAAGGCCATAGTAAATAAATTACTTTTTCTCAGGCAAAAATTGTCAAAAATTTGAGTAGGCAGGGAGGCAATTTTAAATATTAAAGGGGTGCTCCCAAATTTAATTATTATAAGGCCATGGTAATTTAATTCCTTGTTTTTCATACAAAATTGTCCACAAATTGAGGAGGGAGGTATGTAATAGTTATAGTACGGTTGCCTTGGAAATTATGGCTGTGAACGGCCGAGCCCTCGGACTCGGCCGTTCAAAGCCATAATTTCCAAGGCAACCGTACTATAACTATTATATATCCCACCTGATTGGCTAGAATCCTACCGCAGTTACCATAGACACCTAGCTAGGTGTACCAACAATCATGGCAGAATCCACTTCTACATCTGAGTATCCTTACATGCCCATACGAAAGGTACTGCCTAGTGCCTAGGCATGTGCGAGTGGACTGGCCAGCTGTCTCGGGGCTTTTGGCGAGTCTCCGCCCACATCTGCAGTCATTATACAACCACGTACTTATTACTGACTCGAAGGTTGATGCCCTCCTTGGCGAGCGTGCGCATGCATTTTGAATGTGCCTCTGAGAAAGAGCTAGCAAAGCTAGCTGAAGGGATAGATTTTGCCATACTGGGAGCTCCATCATACTCTCTTTATTATCTCAAAGAATAACTAGCTATAGAAAAGACAATTTTTAGAAAAGAGGCCATTATAGATGGCATAGAGATGCATTTCACTTGGCCTGGGGGAGGCCGGTATTACAGTTTCACCTGGGGGAGGTCGGTATTACAGTTAATGTCCAGCCCTCCTATAGGAATAAATGTATAGGTTGGATATATATATAAATATTTATTAAAAGGATGTCATTTTCGAAGAGATGTTAGCTGCATTAAGAGAACTTTGACTCTAATATTTTTTTCTTGGGGAGGCATCAAAACTTGAGGAGGGAGGGCCTGAGAAACTAACTGTGGCCTAATCATAATACTTTCAGGCCTCACTAGCCAATAGAAATTAGGTGTGCTTTATCTAGAATATCAGAACTTGTAACACAGGATGTACCACTGGTCGGTAGGGCCCAAGCAACATAAAATTTTATTGGTATGGCCTTAAAATGTGACAGTCCCAGGTAGAAATGAAATATTGGATATATTGATTTTTGGCTACTTTTCCATACTTTAGCTGTCCATAACTTGTGACTACCATGTACCAGTGACCTAGGTCTTGAAATTAGCTATAGAGATAGTTCAATCATTACCTGGCCCAGCACTGCTGAACTAGCAAAGCTAGCTGGGGACAGGTCTACTCATGGCAAGCTTTATGTAGCCATTAGCTGCTACTATCTTACCTCCATGCTTCTGTGCAGTTCTCCAAGTGCAGGCAGAAGTAATTGTCAGTTGGCAGCATAGAGTGTGCGATATGGAGTATAGGATATATAGTACTACGGAGCTGTTTATTAAACCCTTTTCCCAAAAATCAAACACCGGAGAGTATCATCTAGACAGCAAAGCACTCTAATTGCTACTGGCGATGTAACAGACAGACACACACCAACTGCCTTGTGCATGTGCTTAAGGTTAATAAGCTACTTAAAATTGTGGATTTCTACCCGGGACTGTCAACATGTCACAAAATATAAAAAATTGATGTACCTTTCTTCTCTCATCGACTCTAAAATCACTTATCTTTTCTTTGGAAAATTTCACTACCATTTGGTATTTCTCCATACATGTATAATCGTTTTTGTCCATGATTCTCATCACAGTTCTCTGTTATAGAAAATAATGAGGCATATAATTATATGTATGATGATAATACCTCAATGTCCTCATCAGATACTTTTCTCGTCAAGCTTTCCAAAAACAGCCTTGCCAGCTCAGTTTGCAGTTTGTTCTGTTTTGTCAATAAGGTCTCAAATAAGGTATGTCTATTTAATTTTAAGACGTACTGAATATGGAGCCTTCCTAACTTCAAATGTTTGAGCCTGACAGTTTTTTTGAAGAGTCTTGATTTGCTTTGATAAGCCCTCCTGATTCTTTTTAATCTCGGTTATTTTTTCATTCATTCTTTTAAGTTCTTCAAGAATAGATTTCTAAGAGGTTATTAGCTAGAAACATTCTACAACAGTAACATTGACATGAATTTTGTTACCATTACATGTGTGGTCGATGCAGAACTGCTAGCCTATAATGATACAAGTTGATGAGTTTTTTTTCTTTTTCAGTATATTTGGTATTTTTTTTTGGTAGTTGCTAACGTATACTGGTAGTCCTTTAATTATTATGATAGTCTATTGTGTAATCATATTCAACTCACAGAAGTTGGTTCCAATGAAGGCTGTGATGATTGCTATAACAAAATTTCCAAGAATGCTGTGTCTACAGTCCCTGCAATGGGATCGATCTGTTCAGGCCACCAGTCTTGGCACCGGTGCTGGAACTATAGGCCAGCTTTGCTGGCCTAGTGAAGAATCCCGGGTGCTGGGACTGGTGGCCTGAACGGACGATCCCGTTGCCGGGACTGTAGACACAGCATTCCAAGAAGTGACCAGCAGTTATTTCTAGCTACACTATTGTAGTATTCTATGTGATGGTTACCTTATGGACCGGATATTTCTTGTTTGATGATTGCTATACAATTTATTGATTCATGTTATCAGTGATAATTATATCTTACCTGATGTGAACCCTTTAAGCTTTTTGAAGAAGTGGGCTTTAGTGGGTACACTGAGTAGTGAGTGTAATCATAAACGTGACAAATGCTTACCTTAGAAGCATTGACAAGTGTATAATCAGTTTCATACAAAGTATTGCCTTTTATCTAATTAATAGAAATTTTGTGTTGTTTTATATTTATAATACACACTATGACTACTTACAGGTGTTCCATCTAATTTTCCTAATACTTTATTTTTAGTTTCGACCCCGTATTTTTCAAGCCTCCTCATGGTTTCCTCCACGGTTCCTTTTCTTACAATTACAGGCTGATCCATTTCATCATCTATGTGGATTCTAATCCACTCAAATCTGAAATTGATTAAAGTAAGCTAACTATATATAAAATTGAACTGTTTGTACTCACTCTAAGTTGGATGCTTCCATGATATCTATACAGGATCTAGGAGGACAGGAGCATTAACAAGTAAGAACTTCAAACAAGGAACAGCTGCTGTTTAGCTATATGTGATTCCGCCAAAATTTGAACATGTCATATGCATGCTGCACATATACATAACGTTAAAATTATAATTATATATAATAATATATTAATGCAATGGATTCATTCTAGCTAGCTTGATGGTTTTTAGGTAGTATAAACAGATCTCTTTTTAGTCAATTGCTGTGTGCCTCTTGCCATTGAGTGGATTTATGCAATTTCCAGACCTCATTACCTATAAAACAAGAAATATACAAGCAAGTAATATAACCACATCCTGTATGTCCTGCAGAGCAGACACTTCGTCCTGTGGTTTTGCTGGCGAGTACGAGCCGAAGTTCTAGTCTGCATGCGGGACTGATAAACTTCCCGTGTGCACCCGTATTCTCATTATCGTCTGCATACATATACGGAATGTGGAAGTGTTCCGTGTGCACCCGTAAATTATCCACGGCTGAATACAGGCCCGTTCACGGCTCCGTAACGTGTCGTATCCCTCTCTCGGTATGAAACGTTCCCGAGGATGCTATAACTACACTCTAGCTACAGACCGACCAATGAAATCGTGCGCCCTGGGGATATATAACAGTTAGAACACGGTAGTCCTGGTGATTATGGCCAAATAAACAACCTTATCCTCGGGCTGCGCCCTCGGATTCGGTTGTTTATTGGCCATAATCACCAGACTACCGTGTTCTAACTATTACATATGTAATAGCTAACACAGTGTAGCTATAATTATAAGATATAACCATACTATTATAAATAAAATTATTCATCCATATTAGATAATAGTTTCTTAGATGAAATTATTCATCATAACCATCATAACCATCATAAGATGATTGTGGGAAATTTAATTCAACACACTGTTCCCTATACCATGCCCTAGGTGCAATGAATGTGGGATCTAAAATTACAAGATGTTTAGATGAGAGGATTTTGACTGTCATTGTCTTCTCTGTGGTGACTTTTCCTCTGTGTTTCTGAGATGGGGTAATGTGCTACATGCAGTGGTAGCTAGTATACGTAGGATATGCTCCCTTCTCCCAAATGTTGACTCAGTGAAACTCTTACTGATTCCGTAGGCTATAGAGTTCTCACTTTTCTCAATTTCTTCTATATAAGATCAAATCTGGCAGCATAGCCACATTTCCCTACAGGAGTGGAGGGAAATATGCATGGTAAAAAGGGTTGGCTATGCTGAAACTAGAACAGTACATGTATGTTTATTTTTTAAAAATTCAGATAGTACAAACAGTTATATATTCATGTACCAACTTAATAATGACTCCATACTGAATAGTATACTGACTCTACAATGTAGTATATTTAGTATACTGACTATAAATATTAGACTAACAAGACTGTACAATAACAATTTGTAGCATTATAGCTAGAGAACAAATTCTTTGTGTAGTTAGTTTCTCAAAGAGGTTTAGCTGTAACTTCTGGGTCCTTGAAATTACCACAGCACATTAATACTCCCGCACTTACAGCTATGAGGAAAGTAAACAACATTAAACCTAATCTTGTTCCACTGTTTCCTATCGCATTACAGTTGTTAACTGTGTAATTGGTAGCTTGTGAATCACATCCAAAGGCACAGCCTAAGGGTTGGTGGTTATCAGCAAGTATATATATAATGGTGCAAACAAATAGCATTACCACTGCTATTCCAACAATGGAGTGTGCCTTATTTTCATTCTTGAAGTCATATAATTTACATGTGGATATGCCATAAACAACAACACCTGTAACTCCAGCTATGCTTGATAGTATAATGAATGCAATGCTCAAGCTTAAGTCAGTTTTCCCACAAAATTCATCTGTTTGAGCCTTGATTGCAATAGCCGTGTACAAAGCATCTATCTTGATAATTACACTGATCATATTTAGAGCATGGTACCATCCAGTGTGTTCACTTTGCCATTTGCATATTTCAGCCAATTCCCCAATAACTTGTGGGAGAAAGAAGTAAATTAGAAGTGCCAATCCCAGGAGAATCACTGCAGCAATCCTGTTGTTTTCACGACAGGTACTACCACACCCCAATTCCTCTCCATAATTTTGAGTCAAGTAGTTTATATTGTCTCCATAGAAGTACAGAAGTGCTGCAAGAGTTTGGGCTAGAAGAAGTGTTATCTTGAATGGTTTTCTGTATATAATCATCAAAATTATTGATACCATAATCAACATTAATGCAGTAACACCATAAAAAATGGCAGTGGCTATCCCTGCATTTCTTTTATGCACCATTGTAGCATCTGGAGAAGCTGCTATAAGCATTTTAGCAGTAATGGATATCGCTTCTCTTAATATTGTATTTGCAATATCAGCCAAAAAGAGAAAAAACAGCACCACTTTATCTTCAGGGTATCTCTGTTGAACCACAAAAACCAGAGCATATTAAAATGATAAAAGATATCATACATTGTAGAAATCAAATATTGATTCTTGGTTACTTTGCCATACTTTAGCTGTCCATAACTCATGACTGCTAGTGGCCTAGGTCTATGTTTGAGAAATTTCCCATTCAATTAAGCAATTAAGCTACTTAAAATTTGATTTCTACCTGGGACTGTCATACATCTGCTTAAAATTTGATTTCTACCTTGGACTGTCATATATGCACATGCGGTGCTAACTTACAGCCATGATGATCAAGTTGGTTAAAATGCCTGTTTTTAGTAGAGTCACCTTTGGTTCACCAGCTAGCTTTCAAATTGACAATCGCTTGAATTCGCTGGCCAATAGCTATAATGCGCAGCCTTTTGGGCAGCAGGCACAGGGCTCAGCAATCTAAGCGGATTGTACTATAGGCTTATCTAAGTGCTTTGAGGTAAGTATTACAGCTTTCTATTAGCTAGGGGGCGTCTCCAAACTTGGACAATAAAAACGTCATTTTGACGGGGTAAGTCACATGACGCTAATTGTGGTAACTGGTAAAGTACCGTGAAACAATTAGTATATTTTGTGGTTATTTTATGTTGTAATTATTATGAGTGTGACTACCGGTATAATTTTTATATAATATCGCGTTTTAGTCATTTTTGTAAGTTGTCAGTTCTATCAATAACTTTGAGATATTACATTTGATTGAGATATTACACTAATAATTAATGCTGACAAAGCAAGCAAGAACCCATGGCTGCAAAGCATCCACAACTGCCACAGCAACCGGTGGATCCACATTAGCTATAGCAACCGGTGGATCCACATTAACTACAGCAACCAGTGGATCCATATTAGCTATAGCAACTGGTGGGTCCACATTTAATAGCTACAGCAACTGGTGGATCCACGACAGCCACGGCAACTGGTGGACCCACATTAGCTAACCAGTGGATCTACATTAGCTATAGCAACTGGTGGATCCACATTAGCTATAGCAACCGGTGGATCCACATTAACTATAGCAACCGGTGGATTCACATTAGCTATAGCAACCGGTGGATTCACATTAGCTATAGCAACTGGTGGGTCCACATTTAATAGCTACAGCAACTGGTGGATCCACGACAGCCACGGCAACTGGTGGACCCACATTAGCTAACCAGTGGATCTACATTAGCTATAGCAACTGGTGGATCCACATTAGCTATAGCAACCGGTGGATCCACATTAACTATAGCAACCGGTGGATTCACATTAGCTATAGCAACCGGTGGATTCACATTAGCTATAGCAACTGGTGGGTCCACATTTAATAGCTACAGCAACTGGTGGATCCACGACAGCCACGGCAACTGGTGGACCCACATTAGCTATAGCAACCGGTGGGTCCACATTAGCTATAGCAACCGGTGGATCCATAATAGCTATAGCAACTGGTGGGTCCACACTAACTACAGCAACCGGTGGATTAGCTATAGCAACCGGTGGGTCCACATTTAATAGCTACAGCAACTGGTGGAGGGTGTCTGAATTCACTGGACTGGACTACTGGAATGGACTACTGGACTGACCTTTCACCTTAAACTTGGTACATTATTGCCACTTAAAATTACTGGGCAATAATTATTACTGGTAGCTAGCTAGCTACACTAATATAACACACACTAGAAGTCAGACTCTGGTACATGTGAGACTATAGAAGTCTACATCAAAGCACTGTGGGAAACACTAGTAATTTGTGCATATCATCTTTCATACCTCTGAGTGACACTTGTTGTCTTGCACAAAAAATGGTAAGGCCCAGTCGGACAACCGAATCAGAGGTAGATTTAGCATATTTGAAAGGGACCAATTCTGATAATGTAGCCTATCCTATGGCCATGGATGAAGGGAGTTGTGTCCCTAGGGAGTCCTGACCCCGTCCAACTAGTAGCAAATTTGGCTAGCTCTTACAAGCAGCAAACATATCTTCACCTGGTAGATTCTATGGACCAATGCATGTTGTCTGAATATTGACTTTGAGCATGCACAACTTAGTAAGATCATTCATTTGAAGTTGTGAAGTTCCCCTATACATCAGCCACTGGTGACTGGACTACTGGGGAGGGAGGGAAGTGGAATGGAAGGGAGTGACAAAAAATTTCCAATTCTAGTGTTACACAAAATTACTAGTGTAACTTGGTAAACTTCCAGTATTTTAAGTGGCTATGATATCAAAAGAATAATTTTGTGGTCAAATTTAAGGTGAAGGGTCAGTCCAGTAGCTAGTCCAGTCCAGTCCAGTGAATTCAGACACCCAACTGGTGGATCCACGACAGCCACAGCAACACATCTGCTACAGCTGTTGGTGAACCTACTTCAACTGGTGGATCCACAATAGCTGCAGCAACTGGTGAACCAACATCTGCTACAGCTGTTGGCGAACCTACTTCAACTGGAATGTATTCATTGCTTCAACTGGACACACATTAGGTGTCTCCCAGAAAAATATCCCTTTCAGCATACTGATCCAGATTTTGTTTGCCCTGTTTGTTTGAAAAGACTACATTAGCTAATAGCATGAAGCGAGCAAGTATCATGCTGATATTCATTTGTGCTTCAACTCCTTAGAAGATTTTGGGGGTGACTCCAAACTATTTTTGGAAAACAATGTTTGTGACATTATGCTCTGACCCCTCCCCCCACCCCATAACATCACATAGTCATTAGGCATTGTCATAGACTAAAACCATATTAAGATGTGTACAAGAAAAACTGATCACTCACTGTGACTCACATTGCCCTAGTTATGCTTCTCATTTCACTTTACTTTTAGTCATGTTACTTTTCTTTCCCTCTGTGCTTTCTCGGATGATCATTAACTTGCTTGCTTCAGCCTCCAACTTATGTATGCAGCTGCCTTGTTGGAACTACCACTATATAACTACATGCTGAGTTGGTACTTGTCCCTTGTGTTACGCGATAGTTTAGGGTGCACAGGAAATCTGACCACAAATTTTATTTTCGGTGGACTAACTATAGCTATTGACTCACCATTATTGCACTTTATGATTGGAAAATAGGAACTTGTTGTGAATCTCAGTGATTGCACTTGTTAACTGCTTGGTAGCTACCTAGATAGATGCTTCACAAATCCACTGTCATGATGTAGTTCGAGGTTAGCTAGGACTAGAAACCATATAAACTGTTATTCGTGAGCAACTGAACTATGTAGCTATGTGAAGTTTACTTTAAAAGATGAATTCATACTCACAAGCGGTTTATTTAAGATTCATGAAGATCATGACTACATAGTTTAGATGGTTCCTGAAACCTCAAAGTAGTTAGTTTAGGATGGAACCACACATTCGAATGGAGCTGCTTGTGAGTTCTATAAACCACAAATGTGATGATTAGTAACTACCTAGCTACATAACCTGTTGAGGTGTTCAAGTATTCCAGCAATTTCTGCTTGGCACATTAATGGGTTTTATCGGTGCCAAGAGCTCTTTGTATTGACACTCAAGTTGAGGCTCTTTCTGCTCAATACAAGTATTCATACAGAGAAACCTACTTATGTATTATATGTGACTAGTAATGGTCCAGGAATAAGTGGCTAAATACGGCGCTCTTGATGTGGTCTCATTACAGGATGGATGTACGGACTTTTATACTATAACTTAAATGCACAAGACACTATACAAGAGGACAAATTGTAGCTAAAGACATCTTGAAACTGACTAATTAGCTTTGAAAGATGACTTAAAGGACCAGGAATACGTACGTGGCCTCATTAGGGTGCCGGTGGTGGTACGTCTCTCGAAATAGCTGGAATTGGTGCTATATCATTACAGAGTGATCTTAGCTTATTAGGCAGGTTTCAGTCATTGTATTTAGTGGTTGCAGAGTTACAGACGTATTTTGTGCTCATATATAACTACCATGTTTATGGTTGTGGAGAGAAGCTAGTCCTAGGCTAGTCCTAGGGTAGCTGAAAAAATGATGACTGTAGTTTTAGTGCACGTATCAGATGGCAGGTTTGCATTCTTGACTTACTGCTCATCAAGAAAAGCCTAATGACAAAACAAGCAAAAGAAGTATACAAGGGGGAGTCCCCCCCCCCCCCCCCCCTCCCCAGAAAATACCAAAGCAGCTATTTTGCTATTTTGTCCTCCTACGTAAGACTTTGAGAAAGAGTTAACTCCAGATAGCTATGAGACACCCCAATGCTATCTCTTTTCGAAATGATAATTCTTACCCTTCCAACTCTAGAGAAAGCTATGACCAGTAGCTATAATAAAAAAGGTGGTCAAATGTCGAGCAGGAGCATTTTATGCTTTTTGTGGTCTTTTCTTAGACTTTTCTGCTTTTTTTGGTATTAGATTTGTCGCAAGGACAGACAGAGAACCGTCAATTTTCTCTTTTTTTTTGTGCTTTCTTTTTTTTCTTTTTTTGGTGTCTCTTGGTGGTGACTACCTGCCCTCCGGACCACCAATGGTATGCTCCAAGATACTCTATTAATACAGCTGAAATCATATTCAAATTAATCTAATGGGTTTGAGTACACTGATAGAAACATGAATACTATCATTCCAACTTCCTTTAAAGTCTAGACGTCAACCCAATGAATAATATTAATTTCAGTAATTACCCCTATTGACCTATTGAAATACTAAAGCCACTGTACTGGGCACCAACAGAGTTTGACTCAAAGTGATATGCCTACAGTGTATGGATTTCAGAGAATAGCTAACAGATTTTGCAGAGAATCACAACACTAACTGAATTCAATAGAATTAGTTCTCATAAAATTAGCTAATGAAACAAACATGGTGGTTTGTTTCATTAGCTAATTTTATGAGAACTAATTCTATTGAATTTTTATCATGTTAGCTGAGAATGATAAGCAGAGTTTGAACTAACTGAATTAGTGGTTAAATGAAAGGGAGCATGTCATGTACCCTTTAATTACACACATACCTGAATGATGGGTTATAGCTACTCTATCTCATTCTTTCCTACCACAATGAAGCATTTTTGACCAACCTCATCAGGATCATTCTGGAAAATTTTAGAGCCTGGGGACGAGGCTAGGTCCATCATAGAGCTGGCTGCAATATTACACAGCTATACAGCAAGTAGTATTAGGGAGAGAACGTTATCCAAATTCATGCATGAGCGAGATAAAATACAGCTTCTTTGCCTATCAGCAAAAGGAATCTTCCAGAGTGAGGTAGTACAGTTTTGAGATCTGTGCGGGAGCAAGAACTGGTTCCTCACAAGCTGGTGGAGAGTTTATCTATGGTTTTGACCATGATAAAATTTACTCCCATCAGAAGTCTACTAGCTATCACTAGACCCAGGCTTCAAAATCGATTACAGTAAGTACGTTCATCAGGTATTTCCATGTATGTCATCCTGTGTATCCTGTGCACGATTCAATGCTGCATTCACAACATTGAATCAATTCCACTATTAGCTAACTGGCATTTTCTTGAAGGCAAATTAAATACCACAGAAGGTTATTCCTTTACTTTTTCTACTTCATTCACTGTTGGTTTTTCATGCTTGTGCATGGTTCGTGAAAAAAACAACAACTCTTCAATGTTGATGATTGGTGTTAGGTAGTCTTGTTTAGCTGACCCTGACGGCTGGTGTTAGGTACATAGCTATGAACATTTCCTGCATAGGACCTTTTCTTCTCGTACTTCATAAAGCCGCTTTAACATGATCTGTTGCTACATCCAAATTGTTACTGTGCTCTAGCTACAGCATTCTGTAAGTTGGACATTTTATCTTTCAATTCAATCTTTCCTTGAATTGCTATAGGTTATTGTGCTAGAGAAATAAATGCTATCATTATTATACTCAGTTCCACATATTATACGTAATTGCAGCAATAATGTACTCTTGACAATCTTTTCAATAGCCATTAGCAACTAACGTATACAGTTTGGTAGGTGTAAATTATTGGGTAAACAGATCAAGGTGTGAAAAGTGGACTCTTAGTACATGGCTACTGCATAGTTAGAATAGTAGTCTTATAGTACTGTCAGTGATGAACAAACTTAGTATAGAGAATGACTTTGTGCATCCTCCAGTGATATTTATTCAAACATCGGTCCTCACTAGAGCAATAAAGTGTGAATCTCCCAGACGAGTCAAGTTCCTGTTGAGTAGAGGCTGTGATCCCAATAGTCCCACAAGCAGCAAAGAATTTCGTCCTTTGATGGTGGCTTGTTATGTACAGAATCCTAAACATAGGATACCGATTTTTGAAACTCTACTGGAGTATGGAGCTGAACCAAGGCTAACAGATGTTCATGGTCGGAATAGTGTGATGTATGCTTGTGCACTGTCTTTGTTGAGGGAGGTTAGTATGATGATTGAGGACTGCGAGTATGATCTCAATGTAACTGATGATCATGGTGATACTTTGCTACACATTTGTGCCAAGGCTGGGAATGTTGATGTATTGAAGAGAGTGATGAAAGAGATGTATAGGTACCGGCTGGACATAAACATTCAGAACAACGACTCTCTCACTCCACTTTCCCTAGCCATTTTAAATGGACACCTAGAATGTGCCAAGATACTGTATGAGGCTGGAGGTTCTCCTCGTTTTCCCGACTTTCAGATTGATAATACACTCTCTTGCTTATGTGAGTGCTCTAGGAAACGTCAATCGAGTATGCATGTGCACATGATGAAGACTCTTTTCGATCCCACTAAAGTGAAGTTGGCTTTTGATGGAAAGGATACAGGTGCTTCAGCTAAACATCAAGAAGTAGTGAAATCATATGATGCACCTCATTCAACTTCTGATTGGTTGCCACACATAAATGAAAAGAGTATTACTCCCAGGCTTATTCCAGATACAAAACTCCTACTTTCGGATTCATATTCACCAACGAAAGAGCACTTAATTCCTTTATCTTCGAAGATCTCTGTTCCAAAAGGTCCATCTTCATTGGATTACATCAATGCCTTGTTAAGTAGTCAGACTTACATAACAAGGCATACCCTTTCCTATTCAAGTCCACCAAAAAATGTGGCCCAAATTGATTCCAACTGGCTGGCCACAATCAAAAAATACAAAGAACTAGAAGGTATGAAGAAGTATGAGACTGTACAACCACACCAAAAGGTACTTGTCCACATGACCAGTTCTTTTCCTCTGAATACTTCAGTCAGTGCTCAACAGAGGTGCAAATCAGAGTTGTCATCTTCATCTACTGGGTCTTCTAGAGGAAGTAATTCTGTCTCAAAAGTCTTATTGCGTTCACAAACTTCTCCAGAATTTGCCAATTCCGTTATCGAAAAATAGATGAAATCCGTACGCATGCGCATATTACTTGGGTTGATTATAATTATATAGCGCGCGCGGCTATCATCACGCGGTAGTCACATGATATTCCACGTCGATTTGGACTTTGAACTTTACTACTGGCTGTACAGAGGAGTAGTCCAGTTTACTGCAGTAGCGTGGCTGTTATCCTTTCTTAGATAACGCCGAGCCTAAAAGAGATCATGATAACTCCTCTCGCTGCTGTTATAACACTACTCATAGCTTTAGGTAAGTTGTAGCCTCTTAGTCATGTGGCCAGGGCTTTTTGACCTCTGCACTCACAGAACAGTAATTACTGATTTAATTCCAATACATCGAATTTGAAGTCAATATGACTTGTACAAAATATTGTAGCCCCTTATAAATGAGTATGAAAATTAATATCTGTGGTTAGTACTTTGACTTCTTTTTTCTGTAGTTTTAGTGAGTACGACTTTAGGTGGAGACTCTGTACCTAATACAGTAACCGTACCCAATCCTACTCCTGAAACACTGACAGGGGAGCAAAGTAGCAGTCCACCAGACAGCCCAAAACCCAAGGAACACGATGGGAGTGAGTATCATAAGGAAGAGGCAATGCGACAGAATAGTGATGGATGGGAGTCTCAGACATCAAGGGGACAGGAAAATGAGGAACCCCAGGATAAAGAATCAGAACCTGAACGATACCCTGATGGAAATGTAGGCGGAAAGAAGAATGAAGACCAGGATGCTCAAAATACAGAGGGACGGGAAAATCAAGAGGACAGAAATCATAGGTCAATGGGACAGGAAGATAAGGAAAAATTGGGGGTACAAGAGCAGGACACTCACATATCTGGGGCTGGGGAGCACGAAAGAGACACTCATAAATCAGAAGGACAACAAAGCAAAACACAAGGTGATCTAAATTTAGGGGAGCAGGGAAGAGGACAATCTGAGAACAAGAAAGCAGCAATAGAGAAAGATGCTGATCGAGTGGGTGGGAGATGGGAAAGAGAGACATCTGGGGATCAGGAAGTAGTAGAGAAAGATACTGATCAAGTGGTTGGAGGGCAGGAAAGTGTTGAAGGAGAGACAAGTAGACAATCTAGAGATGAGGAAGTAGAAAAGGATGAAGATCATGTGACCGATGGACAGGGAATTGATGCAGGAAAGGGCAGTAAGCAATCTGGAAATCAGAAAGTAGTAGAAAAGGATGAAGAAGATCAAATGATCGAGGGAGAGGATAAGCATGCACTGAACAAGAACCAACAATCAAGGGACTTTGAAATAGAAAGTCAGCAATCTGATAGGGATATAACTCACAAACAGGGTGATCAGAAAACCAATGATGTATCGAAAGTGTATCAGCCTACAAGTGAGGGAGATCAAACAACCTCTGAAGAGGAGGTGAACAAAAAGTCAGATGGTCCTCAAAACCCAACAATTTACCTCCCTGAAAATGAGGAGCCTGAATATGGTGTGTCATAACTTACATAAATATCCAGTATAAAATACAGTGCATTTTTTTAAACTACAGAAATGTATCTTGAAGCTATGGACTTGATCTACAGAATCAGTAATAAAGATACTACTGAGTACGTGTATAAAGTATAGCCATTCTGTACAAGTTTACACCTTTTTCTCCACTCTCTAAGAGGCACTCTGTGTTTAGATGATTATGTATGTACGTGTGCATTACCATTGCAGAGGTTATAAACTTCTAGAGCAAGCAGCAGCGAAGGGTAACACCAGAGCAAAGGAGATGATGGCATACAGCTACATAGTGAGTATATATAGCAAGAATGAGATTCTCCACTGTTTTACATATTAAACTTTCATGGGGTGAAATTATTGTAGTTTTGCAAAATAAAGTATGAACTACTTCCACTCACTCAAAACCACGAAAATTTTAGCCCCCTGCTATAGATTTTGGTTTGTATATATATCCATACATAAACTGAATCTTTGTACTTTAGTTTGGCTCTTACATCAAGCGTAATTTCACACAAGCATTTGAGATATTCATGACACTGGCAGATGAGGGACATCCCATTGGTCAACAGGTATATACATAATGTACTGCGTTTGTGTGTTTAGTTTAGTGCGTATGTATGCATTCACATATTGCCCACCTCCATAAGCAGTCAAGATCTCTTTTGGCATCTATCCTACCTACGTAGGCATCTTCATTCATCTGTATAGGTCTATACATACAGTGAATGTGGGCACTTTTGACATGTGCCCTGATTAGATAGGTGTGACATATTGTGCTTTTTTTCGTCATCCTTCAAGAGCAAGGAGAAATTGTGAATTGGTATACTTGTGCAAATGTAAACTCACTGTACATGTTTAAGTTTATACAAGTGTTTCCAATGCACAGACAGTAGGAATGAGGCACAGAAAAGTGTGCTCATTAATCAAACGATTCACTAGCTGTTTCTAACAAGATCACTTTACTGGTCCAGAGTGACCAATTGATCTATTGACAAGCAACTGATCCAGAGTATATCTTCATGTGCTGTATGCAATTCATGTAGGGTCTTGGCTTCATGTATTCAGCAGGTATTGGAGTGAACTCCAACCAAGCTAAGGTGTGTGCGTCTGTCTGTCAGTATGTGTGTATGTGCTCTTACACAGAGACTGCATCATACATTAGCTGTTTTTTTCTTCTTCTTCTGCAGGCTGTGGTACACTATGTATTTGCTGCTCTTGGGGGCCATCAGTTTGCCCAAATGGCCATGGTAAGAACTTTTTATGATATAGCTGGTTCTGAACCAAAACATTTCACTGGCCATAGTTAGGATCCCACCCTGTAACCATAGTCCACACAATAGATCTTACATATCAGAGTCATATGCATACACATAGTTAGGATCCCCCTAGTCCGCAGTAGTGATGATCTTTACCACATGCATAATTAGGATCCCCCTAGTTCACAGAGGTGGTGATCTTTACATTTAGGGTTATCGGACGCTGATGGGAGTAGGAGTGGTTCAGAGTTGTGAGGCGGCTCTGGCTTACTACAGGAAGAGTGCTAGTAAAGGTCAGTGCTTCTAATACCTACAGACATGCTTGCTCCGGTGGCATAAGTATTATTTATATCCAGAGTTCTTTTTCTCTTTATAATAATATTTTCTTTATGATTATTCTCTCTATGTTCTGCAGTCATTGAGAAAGCTTCGCTGATATCTGGTGGTATAGCTGTGAGCAAAGTCAGACTGATGGATGAAGATGATGAGGTAAAGGGTCAACAATGTAACAACCCACTGTATATATTACTCAGCAACACTATCAACTGTGTGTAGGTGCCAAGTATATATGGAGTATCAGAGGATGAAATAGTCCATTATCAGAGCATATTCACAGACAGTGGTAACACAGGTGCACAGGTGAGTATGTATAATATGATTGGACACTTTTGGGACCAGTATCCTTACTAGGGAGGTGTCCTCCCCAAAGGACGTTAGAGAAGTGCAACACCACTCTGATGGGGTCCATTTTTCTTTCATGTGGTTAATGTATTTTAATAGCCACAAAAATATCAAATTCCTTTAATGTGGTAGTCAAGCACTGCTAACTGGGGAGAACCCTGCTTATCTCAAGGGTGGATAAAGGATACTGCACTGTTAAGATTTTACTATAAGTTGATAATATTCATTATCTTGTTCAGCAAGTATTACCAAGAAAAATAAGCATGATTAATTTCCAGTACACCCATGAGACTCTACACTGACCTGATTGGTGTACACACATACGCAATTTTTCACTGCATAGTTCATGCTTGGTCTCTACTACATGTTTGGAATGGCAGGAGCTCAACGGAGTTTTAAGGTACGTACGCGAGTGAAAATTGCTGCTCTCCTTCAGAGCTCACAATAACAGTCGGTTGCAGGACATTTTCTAGTCAATTTCTTCATTTATCTGGTCATTTTCACCCTTTGTCCGACCACCAGACAATATTATAATAAGAGTGTTTTTGTGAGCCCTGCTTGCGGGACTAGAAATATGTACATGCATAAGACATAGGATTGGCCAAACTCTTCCTGGAGCACCCCTTAATTAGGCTACAATATTATCATCTCTACACAGATGGCACTGAATTTTCTGAAGCAAGCGGCCAAGAGTGGACTACCTGCTGCCTATGCTCTGATGGGAAAGGTACAGTCACTAGGGAAAGAATAGTTGGTCCCACTATATATATAATATAACTTTACAGTACTACCATCTCCCTCTTTTGGCAACACATACAGGTACGGATAGTTCCATTTTAATATTTGTTACTTGTGCATTCAGATTTATGCTGAAGGGAGTGATGAAATCCCTCAGGACTTTGACCTTGCCTATAAGAACTTCAAGGCTGCAGCAGATCTTGTAAGTGATGTGATACACAGCCATAAAACGTATGTACCAGCCACATATAAAACTGTATTCCCTTTAATAAGACATCCGTGGATGTGTGATTACTACATAATTATAAAACTGTATTCCCTTTAGTAAGACATCCATTACTACATATAAAACTGTATTCCCTTTAATAAGACATCCATGGATGTGTGATTACTACATATAAAACTGTATTCCCTTTAGTAAGACATCCATTACTACATATAAAACTGTATTCCCTTTAATAAGACATCCATGGATGTGTGATTACTACATATAAAACTGTATTCCCTTTAGTAAGACATCCATTACTACATATAAAACTGTATTCCTTTAATAAGACATCCATTACTACATATAAAACTGTATTCCCTTTAGTAAGACATCCATTACTACATATAAAACTGTATTCCCTTTAATAAGACATCCGTGGATGTGTACATTACTACATGTTATGGTTTCAAGATTATGATCAGTGAGTCCTTATTTACTCTCCCATGCTCATACAGTGTACATTCATACCTGAAGGTTTTAAGATCAAAGACTCCTGCCCATAATAAATAAGTCCCCTGTATGCATATATGATATGCTATGTGCTACATGCCAGACAGTTAACAGGACTCTCTGTGTGTCCATACAGAAACATGGAGATGGCTTCAGCGGTCTAGGCATGCTTTACTTCAATGGCATGGGAGTGAAAAAGGTACAATATTCTTGTTTTGGTGTGCCTAGGCTTATAGATTGCTTGATTGGTCATTCAGACATACATGTAATACCCAAGGATTTATAGTGGCAAGGCATAAGAAAAGAAGAGCTGAAGGCATAGTGGCTCTGCCTTAAGTTGCCTGGGGAGAACCCTGAATATTAGTATGTATGTCTGAAGTTTAGATAACCACTTTCCTTGCAAAGAATAACCAGTAGTCTTTGGGAAATGTATTCTGAAGTACCATTTTATAGCGGATATTATTGGGGTAAACTGTTGTTGTTGTTTTTGTGGTTTTGCACACAATTATTTTCATTTGATCGTTGCTGATGACACATGAGCTCCCTCTTCTGAGCCTCAGTGTACTGAGGAATTGCTCTTATCCGGAACATAATCTCTGTCTGAGACGATCATCGTGAAATAATGACAATTTTGTGCTATACGATAATATAGTAACAGCTACATATATAAATGTCTAGGACAAGCGTAAGGCCTTGGAGTTATTTCAGAAGGCTGCTGAGAAGGGGTATCCTGAAGGACAGTATTACTTGGGAAATATGTATTACAGTGAGTTGATCCATTCAATCAGATCTGGAATATAACAATTATTTATCCTTGTCAGATGGAGATGGAGTTCGTCCTGACAAGGGCAAGGGTGTAAAGTATTTCCAACTGGCTGCCCATGGAGGTATGTACATGTATCATGTGACACGTCCAGTAGCAGAATTGTTTAATCATGTGACCATCATGTGATATTAATAGGACACCTGTATGCACTATACAAATTGGGGAAAATCAATGCTGATGGCATCGATATCAAAAGAAACTGCAACTTTGCAGTGGAGGTAAGTAACTGTGTGTTCACTTCCAATATCCCAATATTTTGCTCTTGAGAAGTGCATTCTGCTAATTGCCAGGTTGATCACATGTACTTCACTCTGGCCTCATCTAGTGGGTGTTTGTATGTATCCTTTTACCATGCCAACAGCAGGTGCACAGTCATCCATAAACATTAGGGTGCTGGCAAGAGTTATATATTTGCAAAAAAAAAAAAAAAATAATAATAATAATAAGGTGCAAATCACGTGGTCAGATCCACCTTAATCGACAAAAATACAGAAAAAGGAAGCTATTACTGCAGGCTGCTATAGGCTATAGAGGTTCTAGGCTTACTCCCCATCTCAACAACTCGACAACCAGAAGATGCTGTATAACTTCCCTCAGCAGCTGACAGAGTGGGGACCCTTTATAAATGACCACAAGTTAAAACTAGTACTACTTATAAAAGTCAGTGATGCAGAAAACTATTTTACCAGGCAACGCACAGAACAAATATAGAGGAATGTATGCACATATGAACATATCTGCGATTATACCAGTACTTACTCTTCTGCTGAGGATATGCTGACTTGGATCCTTGCTTGATTCTTACCATCCACATTATTATTTCAGACTCGCTTTGGGTAAACCGGGTGGCCACATCTCTGTTGTTGTTTTTTTAAAGGATGCTCTAGGGGAGTTATTAGGACCATCTTAATTTAGTCTGTTTCCTTCTTCATTGTTGTTGTTTTGTTTTGTTGTTTTGTTTTATTTGTGTTGTTGTTTTTGTTGTTGTCGGGGAGTAATTATTGTTTGATGTTTATTTATTTCCAGCTTTTTAAGTCCGTGTCTGAGAGAGGAAAATTTACGAGGATGTTCACAGAAGCACAGCGGATGTATTCCTATGGGGACGTGGAGAGTTCCTTTCTAATATACTTGCTGTTGGCTGAAATGGGCTTCGAAGTGGCCCAAAGCAATGTGGCATATCTGCTAGAGCAAGGTATACTAATCAGTCCATTGCACATACATGTTGCATATAAGATTTCAGAGAGACAAACATTGCATTGTTCCCAGGGCTCACAATAACAGTTCATTTCCGTCATTTGTCTGGTTATTTTCTGCCTTTGTCTGACCATTTTTTCTATTATAGCTATACATTTAAAACTGCTATTAGGTAATCATGTCCAGACTATAATGGAGTGTTACTGTGAGCCTCATGCTGCTTTGTACCAGTAACTTGCCATGCTATATATCACTGTGAATTAATTAAAGTATCCTAGCTATGTGCATTTGTCTGATGCAGTATTGATGTATTGTATGTATTTAGGAGCACTTACTTTCATCAGTGAAGAGGAGCAATACAAGCGAGGTCTTCTCTTCTGGAATAGAGCAGCTGCTCTGGGTGAGTTTGTAAAGTTTTATCCTTGTTTCCTGTCTACTGGCATGCTAATTTGGCTACCCCATATGTACTGGTTTATTAAGTGTGTCTGCTAAGTGCTAAGCAAGCTTGATTGATTTCTACAGCAATTAGTTGTATGGTGGTTTATCTATAAGTGCACCTTCCTACAGTAAGTATATGGCTACTTGGCAACAGGGTTTCCTGCAGAAATGGTTATGTTGCAGACTAGCAAAAACGTTACTAGCACTACTCCTGCCACAGCGAACAGAACTGTCAACCAAATGAAAGCATACTTGGAGTTACACTGCAAGCATTTTGACCCTCCAAGCACAATACTATATTTATTTTGACAGGAGCCACACAATATCTCACTGCGATGATTAGCACATTATATTTGCTGTTGTGGCATACTTTTGGTTTGTATTGTGTGTATATAGGTTATTCTCAGGCGAGAGTGAAGTTAGGGGACTACTACTACTATGGCTTGGGCACTGAAGTCAGTTATGAAGCAGCTGCCACTCAGTATAGGCTGGCCAGTGACAAGCTTGCGACCCCTCAAGCTATGTTCAACCTGGCATACATGTACGAATATGGCCAAGGACTGGAAAAGGTATGTTAAGAAATCGACTGTATTATTATGAAGCCTACTTCAATATTCATCTAGATGTGATACCGTAATCGTATAAATTTTCGGAGGTTTAAAATTTCGTGATTTCCGGATTGTTCCTATAATAAAAAATTTCCGCAGGTCTAATTTTCGTACGTACGTAGCAAGCACATGCGCGTATATTAATAGCTATATCATTGCCTGCTGCTGGGGCCGAGTGACATGCAAGAAAAGCTGGGCTGGCGATGGCCAAACTAAAATCTAGACTGCTATGGAAGGCGAGACGCTTCGTTGTAGAAGCAAGAGAGACAGGTAACGGCGGTAATGAAGCATGATACTCTCGACTATCTGTTTTCCAGCTGCTATCGATATCACACACGCATGCGCATCGTCGTCATATATGACGTCATAGTACTAAGACTTCATTTATTATTTTCGAGGATTCTGATCGACTACGAAAAAACGAAAATAAAACCCCATCGAAAATTTATACGATTACGGTAATCAGTGAGGATTATGACCCTCTTGAAATGATCTGATAAAATGTCAGAGCATGGCAAGAATTAGGGCATATCTCAAAAACACTGCTTTTAATAATTGTTACAGTGAAAGTTTGTAAACTGTCGGTTTAATATTTTTGCAAAATAAGACCACAAGTTAAGTATTGTTATGGAGTTGAGAGATTACCACTTCTCAGAGTCTCATATGCATCCATTTAGTTGCAGAGGGTCTGGCTGCACTTCAGAGTCACGTTGTTGGGAGGTTTCTCACTGCACATGCATGTTCATTAACTTTAATTGTGCATATTTTTACAGGACTATCACTTGGCCAAGCGTTATTATGACATGGCAGCAGAGACCAGCTCGGAAGCTATTGTTCCAGTCAATCTGGCTCTTCTGAAACTGAACTTCATGCATATGGTCAACAACTACAAAGAAGTAAGTGTTTTGTACCTTATATGGGATAATAGCTACATACAGTGTGTGACCATTATGCATGCAGTAACTTATAGACACCCTCCCAACCAAAAATGGGACCAATAATAGTAATGCTGTCTCAAAAAAAAAAAAAGGGAGGACTACCTCTCTGGTCCAGTTCACTACTGAACAGAAATTAAGCTCAAGTCTATTAATTTTGGTGAACGCTAATAGACTTCAGCTGTTCTTGCATTTAGAAATTGACAATCGGTTACTTACTGCATGTTTAGCTCTGGGGATCTAGTTAGTAGTATCCACACTTTTTAAATACACTTCTCATGTATGCAAATACTGCTTCTATTTGAGGGTCTTGCTGTACTATCCTCAAGTTCCACAGTGCACATTAATCATCGGCTGTTTTTGTTCTCTCCCTCTCTCTATATAGTGGCTTGACTTTTTGCCAGCACTAGGAGGACACTGGGACATCTATCTCATATCTGTACTCATTGGACTAGTCATCATTTTAATTCTGTGGAGAACTCAACATTAAAAAGAAGTCTTTTTTTCTATTCCATTCCTGCCACTTATGTCCCTACTATGAGATACAATTAGCTATTATTTCAAATTTGAAACTTTCATGATAATATGATTACAAGAAAATAGCCAGTCTCTCAATAAATAATTATTTGAATAAACCTTCTCAAGTTCTAGTCACGATCGTAAGCAAGTACAGCATTCAACCATCTCTCTATCTCAGACACATCCATTTGCTTTCTTTGGGAGTAGTCCACAACCTGAAAATAAAAAGGAGTATTGCTCCTTGTCCAGTACACAATTCCAAATTTTTGAAACTGTTTTAGCTCTAACTTGAAGGAGTCTCAAGATATGCAGGGTTTGCAGTTTAATATGTAGAAACTTGCTACTGACCAATCAGATTGCTCCACATTACTCTAATAATAGGCTAGGCCCTAGCCCTCATAATTAGGAGTTAAGATAATGTATTAGTGAGAATCTGACCTGTTCCTTTGTGATCTTTCCCACGGCGAAGTAGTATGAGTTGGGGTGTGCAAAATAGAGTCCACAGATTGAGGAAGGAGGATCCATGGCCAAGGATTCCGTCAGGGAGATTCCCGTGTGTCTCTCAACGTCCATTAGTCTCCACAGGGTTGTCTTCTCTGTGTGGTCTGGTTGAGAGGGGTAGCCTGGGGCAGGACGAATACCCTGGAGGCAGTTAAAACATCAAAACCTAGGGATTTCACTGCTTCTTAATTCTTAATCAAATCAAATAAATAACAAAAAAACAACAAAAATAAAAAATAAAACAAAACAAACCAAAAAAACAACAACAAAAAAACTATCAAGTGTATGATGTTTAAAATTTGGTTAAGAATCGAGTAAGTTATAAAGTGATACAAATGGTGCCTTTCACATACATAGGAAAGTGAAACCAAACAGGCATTAATTTTAGTAAAGTTCACAAGGATACAGACATGTAATGCGACCTGTTCCACTCCTTTGATGAAACTCATGGACATTTTGTATATACTGATACACATACTTTGTATGAAATCCTGTGGAGTTCACTGGCTCCTAAGGCCTCGTCTTTGGAGTACCCCCACAATGTCTTCCTCACATCTTCATGTAACTTCTCTGCAAAGGCCTGTGCATGGAGATCAGTGTGCATGATACTTAACATGAATGAATTTGCAGCATAAATCACCTCTGCCAGTCTATCCACCAGTGCTTTCACCATGATCACATTGTAGTCATCATGATTAGCTTCATATCTACAATAATAGCAGTGATTCATTTACAAATAATCTTGGTAAAGGGTAAGCACAATAAAAAGCTACAGATGCAAAGAATTTGGTAAAGGGTAGGCAGTGTAAAAGGTACATTATACATACTCGGGTCCCAGTTGAATAAACCAATTATGTGTGCTGTATACTCTTTGTGGAAGTCTTTACTTACACTTCACATAGTTCTTTATTGCCCAGTCCAGCAGTGAGAGCGAACATTCCCACATAGTCCTGGATCCCACTGGCCTTAGGAGCTATGAAATCAGACAATGAAACATACTTGGCACTGTCCTCTGTCTCAGCCTGCAACAAGAAATAAGCAGGTAGCTAGTCCAACATAATGTCAGTGGATAGTCTTGTCTTCAAGTGCACCACTGCACTATACCTGGTTTCATAACAGTTATCAAACCAGCTTTTCAATGCTGCACCTGTTGTCTGAGTCCATGAAGGATCCCAATGACTTCCGAACCTTCTTCATCCAACATATTGATGTCGTCTCCTTCGGCATAAGCAGGGAAGAGTCCTACCACTCCCCGTGCCTTCAACTTGCCCCCTTGCATGATCTTCTCCAACATCACTTGTGCTTCATCAAACACCTTCTTGGCAGCAATACCTACATGTAAATACATGGTGGTTAAAGGATAAGAGCACTACAATGGACAGACACTGTCATGCCAACCAATAGTAAAGCTAGTCCTGTATCACTGATATTTTACCAGTATAAAAACAATTCATGTACTGTATAGTAATAAAATAATGTTTATGTTAAATTAATTTCATACAATACAGCTGGCTTGTAATATCTAATACATTTTAGTTGTAAATAATTTTGTACAGGAACAATATTTTAACAATGAACGAACATGGAATAGATCCTATTCTAGTCTGACTCCCTACTCTAGAATCAATGTGGACTCCCTGAAACAGTCTATATCCCATTGCAGTACAAATGACGTGATAATTTATCACTGAAATGAGGACACCTTTCTTATCAGGACACTCATTCTTGTCCCAAAATTCAGTATGTAGCTACATACATATATATAATATATGTTTACTTACCCACATCCTTGTCCTGAAATATGCGTGGGTATCCTCTGTTGGGGTATTTGCCTCTAAGTTGCCACACGTCGAAGAATGGTTTCCAGTCAATGTAGCTGACCAGTTCCCTCAGGTCAACGTCTCTCATTGCTGTGACACCCATGGAGCAAGGTCGCACTGCAGTTATACATAATTATAGGAAATTTTTCAAGTTCGTGTAATGTATGTATGTATGTATGAACCTGGAGTGTAGTCTTTCCAGTTCAGACTGAGGGGGTGAGACCGAGCATGTTCCAAACTCACATAAGTCCTCTCCTGGAAGAATATCCAGCATGTAACATGTTGAATTATCATACGTACGTAAGGGAAAAAGCTTTAATGGCTGGATTATAAATGGCGAAGAACCACTTAGCTTAAAAATGGCTCCCTGTCCCTAGAACTAATAGCTCATTGGCAAATTGCTCTGAATCGTTACAACTGGCAGATTTCAGATAAACATGTTGCCTAAATAGTCATAAACTACTTTGTGAAGAGATGGTTCAAGATGTAGGGATAGGGAACCTTTTTCCCCTTTCAACTGTCGAAGAAGTTTAATTTCTCGTAATACTGTAGATTGTAATGTTGCCTCACCGAGAGAGAGCCATAGTGGTCTTCCCTCGCATCCTCATAGTCCTCTGCAATGGACTCAACGAACTCATCATAAACACTCTCATCGAGCAGTGAGGATACCTACAACGGGTCAAATACAGATCTGTTATGTCAGGGGGCCATGATACATGTCAGGGGGACAATATCACATGTCAGGGGACCATATTACATGTTATGGGACTATATGACACCATAATATACACTACATGTTAGGGAAACATATTACGGACCATATTACAATTTTGACAAAGACTGCCACCATCTGTCAATATTACATCAATAAAAATTATCTTCATCCTATAAGGTCTCAAAAGAGGCTCATCTTTGAGAGTTTTCCAATGGTGTGATTAGTTACTACTTTGCACCCACTTTATACCCATGTTTTTGCCTCGGCACCAAAGTGCCGAGGCGCAGTGCTGGAGGCGACTATGCATGGTGGTACATTACATGCGCATGCGCAATGATGCACGATGATGCATGCGTATTGAGCACGTGCATTAGCTCTAGCTAGCTAGCTAGACACAAGCTCTACTAAACGGACAGACTCACTTAGGCTCAGGCTCGCAGTCACTATGCGGTGACTCTACACTGTGAAGAAAGTGCTGATGCTTCTTGGCCGTCTTTGCCAACAAATCAAGCCCATTATGACATGCAGAGAACTGACTAAAAGACAACAGTGAACAAAAACAACAGAGATTGCAGTGTACACGAACTAGTGATCGTTTGAAGTGCCAAAGAGAGAGCCATGGTGAAGGAGAATCTCAGAACTAAGACTTTGAGGCTTCCAAACAATGAGAGAATCCAGTACGCATACTTCAATCAAGCTATGTATGAGAATAACCATTCAAAACGGCAGTTGGTGTTGAACAGCAAGAATGCTAGCTGACTAATCAGTTACTCCAATAAGCCATGTTGCTCAGTGCGCATTGGCAACATTTATGAACCATTTGACCCCACAAACCCCTGCACTTTTCATCATTTATGCAAGTGTTCAGCCAGACTAATTGAACTCCAATCTCAGTGTATATTTACACCTTTTACTTGTCTCTTACCAATTTAAAATAAATAAGTTAAAGGTTGCACTTGTGCCGAGGCATTCCTAGTCTTTTAAAAGACTAACTTGTTAAATATGAAAAGATGCTGACATCTTGTCAACATCTACCTTTTTGGAGTGACTTGGTTGTTTTCAAAGGGGGAGTATGGTTGAAGGTAGATGTTGAAAAAAAAGAAAGAAGATAATTCAGTGAGCGAGCAGACTCTCACTCTCTCAGGTCATGACTCATTGAAATTGTGCATAATTATATCTAGGTTTACACTCAAAAATGCCGAATTAGTAGCGCTACACATGCATGATACTCATATTGTAATTGATCTAGATTGCCTTTTGTCATAGAGGTGTTATGCTTATCTAAGTGGATTGTAGGCGCAAGTGCAATGTTGTATGTAAAAATGTTTCGAGTGCTCACTTGCTCACTGTCAAATTAATGCTGCACATTGCTATAGTAGTAGTTGTAGAAGTGCTTTGTTACATATAAACTCAACAACAAAGTCTTATAAAGAGTTGAAGCACTAAAGAATACTTGCTCATTCACTCACTGTCAAATGCTCTAGTAATGTCACATTCAATGTGCATACATTCGCTTTGACCTTTGACCCCACTAATTATTATACAGCCTCTTATGTATGCAGCTTCCTGGTAGGAACTATCATTTACATTGGTACTTTCACTGCTTCGCTCACCAATTATACAAACTATCCTAATTACAATTAGAGCATGCACATTATGTGCTACTATTGCACGACACATACATACATACGCCCGGGGCATTTGGAGTGTAGACCTAGATACATGTCTACCATTTCAATGAGTCATGACTTGAGAGTCAGCTTGTTCGCTAATAATGTGGGGTATGGGAAGAGGCAGATCTCTATAATGAATCTTGCCTTCCATAGAGGACACTGTTGTGAAAATTATTCAATTCAATACCGATATGAGATATCTCCAAAATGTTTTTATATCTGTGAGGATATTATCACTAATAGTGAATAGTAAGGTACTTATTCTTTCTAAGTGAAGGATAATCTGACATGTGTTACTTTCCAGTCCGTTTTTAAATTAATTAAAGGGATGGGAGTGGAGACTATACAGCATATTTCCTACAGTATTGGACATTTCAACTCCATAACTTTGTTTGCTCTGTGAGGTATATGAAGAGAGTGATGTGATGTGTATGGGGACAATTTTCACTGCATCCTTGACAACCATAACATCATTCAAATGAACACATTCATTGGCCTATGAATTTAATCCAACTATAGCACAAGTTCAAAAGTACAGTTATATCAAGATGTGTGGTTTTCTGCAAGTAAAACCTGCAGTAAATAACAGGAAACTTGTCAAACAGCATAAACAGCATTTTGAACCTTGACACTATGGTATGGGTATAAAAGGACACCCTTTGGCTTGCTGTTGAAGGCTTAGAAGAATTCTCCATGAGAAAAGCTTTTTAAAATCGTCACAAAAGATTGGCTATATAATTATTCTGCCGAAAATAATACTACCAGTCATATGAAGATGAAGCTGATTTGGGGGATTTCACTGCTTTTAGCTCTTACTGCTAGCTCTTATGCTGCAACCTGCAATTACTATCGCTCGTCAAACAGGGTCACTTGTGGAGGTGTCACATGTGATGCAGAGGGCAATGTTGGAGGAGGTGGGAAACTCCCTTCTGGATATTACTACATTGGAGAGTTTCGAATTAATTTTAATATAAACAACATACCATGGTTCAATTTGTACAAGCAAAGGGACAACGGGGGGTTCTGGGACTACTACACTAATATTCCTGAGGAGGGCTGTCGTGGAAGATTCGGCCTACATCCTGGAACTAGGAGTTTGGGCTGTATCACTGTTACAGATCGCAGTTGCTTCAACCAATTAAGTCAAGTGATAAACAACTATCCTATCATACCATTCACTGTCACCCGTTGTCATGGGTGTCGTTGGGGTCGTTGTTTTATTACAACACAACGTTCAGCTCCCTGTTCTACTGATTTACAAGTTCATTAGTGAACAGTTTTCTCTGTGTAACAGTATAGCCTATAGTTACTACATATTAGCTCTAATTTGGTCTCTTTTGTGCTGTAATGAAGCTAGCATCATTATTACTAACTCTTTGTTTGAGATGTTATAGTATAAGGAAGGTCATGCTGATAGCTAGCCTCGTCCCCAGGCTCTCACGTGCACATGGAAGGGATGTTATAGTATAAGGAAGGTCATGCTGATAGCTAGCCTCGTCCCCAGGCTCTCACGTGCACATGGAAGGGGGGAGGGGAAGAAAGAGAGCCTGGTACACAGTGATCGTAAATTTCATCACGTGCAACTTCTGCTGCCCGGCGGATTATCTAATTATGACGCGCAATGATGCTTCAATGCACTACAATTAGAAATGGATTATTCGATCTACCATCGATCAGGGGAGAACTACCAGTACAGCGCAGCTCTTGGAAGCGTCAAGTTGGTTATAGTGGTGTTCCATCACAAAAGGGAGGATTTTATAACATAGGCTCTTCCCAAAGCCAGTAGCTTCCTTCGTAAATAGCTCTGATCGACAGAAGAATACAAATTCACAGATTTCTGTGAAAAACCTGAGCATGCGCAGTCAGTGTGTACCAGGCTCTCTTTCTTCCCCTCCCCTCTTCCGTGCGAGAGCCTGGGGATGAGGCTAGCTGATAGCAAGTGATACCTATAAGCATTGCCAGTAAGAAAGATGGGTGTCAGATTGAGAGCCACTTTGAATGCTACATCAAAAGATAGATCTCTTACTTGCTAATCAATATCATTACTTCATGTATCCAGTACCCTGGAAAAAATACTGTAATTTTCATTGTTAAAATATTTTCGGATGCTATTGTTCTCATGAATTATTTGTAACATGAAATATTGCCAAACTACATTGAAGAAAGAATGGTGTTAGGAAATTCCTAACCACACTCATAGCCACACCCACTACAGACAATCCTACGACAGTGACTGGATGTGGATGATTCGTGCTTCCATATTTATTTTAGTACAGTTTTGATTTACATTATAATCTTACAAGTAGTCTACTCATTCTGTTGACTGCACTTGGGCCGCCTTACCAGGCACAACTATGAATTTCCATCAGCACCAGCTAGGCTTAGGTAGATTATGCCAGCATAATTTTGGGAATAATTGGGACTTCCTGGAATCAAGCATAATGCCAGAATAATGGGGCATTTTTTTGAGCATAATGAGAATAATTGGAGCTTCTGCAAAGACTTCTGTCACTCTCTACTGCCTGAGGTTGTTTCTTGCTACACTGTGACAGTGTCAAGCTATATCAATATACCTAAAACCTGAATCATTATTATGGACAACTACATGCAGCTGTTAGTTTATGGCAATGGCTAAGCTACTTCTAGCTCTAACTGCTACTGGTGGGCTGGGGAAGCCTAATCATTAGCTTATTTAAGAATAATAGTGGGAATAATTGGTGCATTTGAGGGAATAATTGGTGCATTTGAGGGAATAATAGGTAGCATTTTGGAGCATTGTGGAATAGAATAACTGGAGAAATCTTGAGCATAATCTACCTAAGCCTAGCACCAGCTACATACATTTTCATTCAGAGGATATATACACTAGCTCTAAGTCTAGAAAGTCTGAGAAAAATAAGCAAAATCTAATACTGTTCCCATCCAAGATGCCTCTTCCATTGCCGAAGGAAAGAAGCCAAGCCGAAGGAGGGGGCAGTGGGACCAACCAGTGAGTTAAAGTCAGCAGAGAAACCCCCTACTACTAGATGTAGGCAAGGAATTAGAACTCCAAAAATTGTTGATTTTTTTTGTTATGCACACCTGACCCCGGATGGTAGCGTGGTGTACCATGCAGCTGCAGCAGGTGTGGTTTTGCAGGATTTTTTTTTTTGTGGGGGGGAGGGGGAAGTGATTCTGTGATGATCATGTGGCTGTTAGGCCACAGAGGGTGCGAGAGGGGGATGTGCAGCATGGAGTAAAATTTTGTTTTTGGAGGACTTATCATTGGCTAATTCTCCATAGAATTGGTACTTTTTTGCTTTGTTCTTTTGTGTTTTGGCTTTCTTGCTTGCATAATTTTGTGTGTATGACTATATTCTTGGGGTGGGAAATCCCAGGTTTCCTACCCCTCTCTATGAAACCCTGTTAAATGAAATTGACATAGTTACTAGCTATACAACAAGCCTTCTACCCATATAATGCTTAGTTAGCTAAGCATGGTTGAGCCTCCCGAAGCCAAGAGCCATTTTGATAAAAAATGGATCAAAGAATAGGTAAGAGCTCTAAAGGTAACTTTTATTGGCATAGATATAGCACATTGATAAGTGCAGGTAATGCATCCATTGACGATACAGAAGTAGGCATGAAAGGGTGTAGTTTGGCAAAAGTGGGCATGGTCAGGCCAAAATCCCCCGCCATATTTTACTTACCGCCCCCCGGGCTATAATCCCGAAAGAAAACCCTGTCACATGTCTGGCTCTCTGTCGCAATCCCAAACTTGGACATATTGTGGCCACAGGTACATTTGTTTGTAGGAGGAAATGATGAGGGGAAGTTATTGTGATGTCCTTTTACCCTTTTTGTTTGTTCCTATGATGACCTTTTACCTAATATGTTTTATTGTGATAACCTTTTACCTAATATTGTTTGATAGTTTGCTCATTATAATGACCTTTACTCACCCCCTTTGAAATCAACCAAACAGCTAGGCCCACGTCATGTTAAGCCACCATACCATTTAAGCTATCCTTTTGAGAACTTATTATAGGGGTAATAATACTGAAGATATGCATGTTTATGTAGGTCTACCCTTAACATAAGCCCATTTACACAGGGGTTACTAACCCAGATTCACTTTGTGTGTGAATGGTGTCAACCTGGATTCCAATCCGGGTAGTCCAACCCACATCAATTAGGTGGGTTGGAATCCGGATTGAATCTCAACCTGGGTTAAGCACATAGCTACATGCATAGGTATATGTAACACGCTCACTTACCACCGTGACACTTTTGGAAGCATCCAGGACATGAATGGTGGGCTGGCTGTAGCGAGGGGCAATCTTCACAGCTGTGTGGGTCCTGCAGCATGATACAATGTCATAGCTAGTGGAACCACTTGGTGTGCGACTCTGAATGAGGACACCTTGGTGTGGAAATAAGCTGATATATATGAACTGAGTTGGGAATTTTTCGTTGTTTATTGTCTATTTAAGTACAAAAATCTACAAGTAAACTGTAACAATGAAAATAACATCTTATTTATTAATTTTTTTATATTTGTTTAGGTGGGGACAATTCCCCCCCCCCCCCCCCCTTAAAATTAATTTCAGCAGAAAATCGGTTTTGTATTCAAACTGTAAATATATTTTTTTACAATTCGAACTTTTCACTCATGTAGCAATCAGACAGATGAAAGGAGGGATGAGCCTCTAAAGATCACTCACTTGGAAGTTGTGGCTCCACCAATCAGCAAAGGGATCTTCATTCCCACTCTCTCCATCTCCTTGGCAACAAAGACCATCTCCTCCAGAGAAGGAGTTATGAGCCCTGAGAGACCCACAATGTCTGCAAAAACATTGTTTTGAATGGGTAGCAGAGAAGGTCAGGTATTATGAATTCAAACCTGCTTTTTCTTTAATGGCAGCTTTGATGATCTTGTCAGATGGAGTCATCACTCCCAAGTCAACGATTCTGTGTGCGTGTGTGAGTGAGTGAGTGAGTGAGTGAGTGAGTTAGTGAGAGAGAGAGAGAGAGAGAGAGAGAGAGAGAGAGAGAGAGAGAGAGAGAGAGAGAGAGAGAGAGAGAGAGAGAGAGAGAGAGAGAGAGAGAGAGAGAGAGAGAGAGAGAGAGAGAGAGAGAGAGAGAGAGAGAGAGAGAGAGAGAGAGAGAGAGAGAGAGAGAGAGATTTTAATGTTGTTGTTTTTTGGTTGTTACTGTAAAAAGGCTTAAAAGGGCTGGATCCATTTGTTATCAAACTAGGCACAAAAAAAAAGGCACTGTAATGTCATTTGGTTAAGAAAGAAAGAGATGACACATCTTAATGATCACACACACCTGCCTTGCATGGTCACACATCAGCAAGTTAGCTAATTATGCATGGAGACACAGAGTACTTGGCACATCCCGCCCGCACATGGTTGCTAAGGGGTCATATCTCCAAAACTACTTGAGACTTTAAACTGCACATGGCCATAAAGCAGCTTAGTAATACTACACACACACAAAAGAAAAAGAAAGGTCAAATCCTGCAGGTGCTATGAACAGTTTTCAAATTCAAATTAAAAAGCATTACTTCTCACCAACCTTCACTGGCTGATTTTTGGTTTGTAGCTTTCTAGCACCACTCTCTAAAAAATTATAGAAGGGTTTGTTGATATCTATTTTACTTCTTGATTTAGCCCAGGAACTTAAAATACTCACTTTAGGGAAGTCAAAAAGTAAAGTAGATACCAACAAATCCTTCTGTAAGAGGGCTACTAAGAAGCTTCAGGCCCAAAATCATCAGCGGTCGGTGAGAAACAATGCTTAATAATTAACCTTTTTTCTTCATTTTTACTGTGTTTATTAGTGATATATTACCTTATAACTCTGTGCAATTTGAAGTCCATAGCTATAGTAATTTTGGAGTTACTAATATTTAATTATTAGCACGTGCGTTGCTATGTGCCATCACCCTTAACATACAACAGAGTACCTGTAGTTATTGCAGCCCAATACCACTCCAACGATATTCTTCCCTATGTCATGGACATCTCCTTTCACCGTTGCCAGCACCACTGTCCCCATGTATGGATTCTAAACAGAGAGGTGCATATAAACAGCAATGAGAGATCTTATCAACCAGCAAACTACGAATGTCCTGATTAGAAAAGTGTCCTTATTTCAGGAAAAATGTCCTGATTAAAGAGGTGTTACACATCTTACTACAGAATTTTTTTTTGATATGCACATAGCAGCTGCTATGTTCTGACTGAAGTTAATTACTCACATCTTCTTCTATATCATCAGTGTTTCCCTCTGCTCTGCGCCGCTCCAGTTTCTCCAGACGCTCCTTCTCCATGAAAGGGATTAAGTGGGCCACTGCCTTCTTCATCACCCGAGCTGACTTGATCACCTGCCAAAGGGGAAGGAAGAGGAGAGGAAACAGGAAGGAGGAGGAAGGGAAGGTAAGAAGGGTAACAGGAGTAAAGAGGGAAGGGTGGAAACATGAAACACAAGTAGCTTATGTCAATGAGCTGTAAAATGGATGATATAGTGATTGTGGTTCACACACCTGGGGTAAAAACATCTTCCCAGAGCCAAAGAGATCTCCAACAACATCCATTCCCTGCACATACATATCCAAGTGAACACAACAATGGTGTATATATGAAGCCACTACTATGCACGGCAGATTTACAGACCAGCACTGAATTTGCACTGATTTGAAATACCTACAATACAGTTAGCCAATATACTTCTACACTAAGCGTCAACATGGCCAGACAAACAGCAGTTCAACCTGGTCCTGTATGTCCCTGCAAGACAGTCATAATTAGTATGTATTCTACATTTGATGACTACACAAACTACAGAGTGCAAAGTCCAGTGCACACACACAACAAAGGATTATCCTGTTGGTTTAATACATGCAAGTGTCTACTAGGTGCATGTAGTAGGTACCTTCATGAGGGGACCTTCTATCACATTCAGGGGACGAGGGTATTTCACTTTATCCAATCTAGCCTCTTCCGTGTCTTCAACAATGTACTGGTCTATCCCCTAAATAAGGAAGTAGAGAAGAAGAAGATAACCATTGAAAACCATGCACAAGGTGTATGTAGTTTCAGTCTAATTGGACCAGAAAAAGGCACACCATTTATTAAATGTAAACTTAGAATGTAGGACACTTTTTGGGATCCCTCTGGTTCAAGCTGATTGGCCTTAGCTGCTGATGTGGTTGGTTGAGGACACCTCATTACTGGTCTAGAAAAATGTCTAAGTTTAGAGGTTCAACCGTATAAATAGATGTACATGCTTCAAGAATAAGGGGTAATATCATAGGACTGGTACATACATAGACGAGTAGCAGGCTGGGTAGAGTCTTTATTTCAGGGTTAACAGTGCACATCATGGCACTGTGTATACACACACTGAAGGGTTCCAAACTAGCAGCAGGAACGCATGAGGAAGAACCCATCACTTTAACTCAAATCTTGAGTCTTACAACTGTACCTTCACGAGGGAATACTCCATTCTTTCCTGTACTGGTTTCAGTCTCCATGCTTCATCTACCACTGCTTTCTTTGCTCCTTTCCCCAAAGACTACATCACAAAGCAGAAGCAACATTTATATCCATCATGTATGTAGTCACTAATATGCACATGGCAGAACACTAGTCATCACTGTGATAATTGGTATGGTTGACAGGAAATATTGAGAGCTATGTATCATGTGTACCCATTTTGATAGAGACTTGGACCAACCCAATCTAGTTCTGCACACATTAGGCACTGTACATACATACATATGTACCTGTGCATACTCGAGCAGCTTCTCAGTGCCATTGGGGTCTCTGTTCCACAGCAGGTTCTCACACAACACGAGCAAGTCCTTTGCAATGTCATCATACACAGGCAAGTTGCCTGCATTCACTATACCCAAGTCCATGCCAGCCTGAGAACCAAAGATAGAGTTCCAGCATTAATAAAATACACATTATAAAACAACAAGTTCAGGAAAAAGGCTTTCAGGTTTCATGGAATATGGCTTAGATCCATTAAAACTCTGCATACAATAAGATTGTAAGTTTCATGACTGAAAAAAATGAACTTTAACCATAGTTTCTTTCACTATAATCATGAGTGGAAATAGCAATAGGTATGCATAGCCCATGAGAGTAGTAAAATCTGATGCTTATGACGACATCGAGAGGTTTAACTGTTTTGTGTTAAATAAATTCCTTGATCCTGCCTTACCTTAATGGCATGATAGAGGAAGACGCTGTGCATGGCCTCCCTCACCACGTCCATTCCTCTAAAGGAAAAGGAGAAATTGGAGAGCCCTCCACTCACACGAGCCCCGGGCAATGTCTTCTACAAGTCAGTATCAGTTGGGAAAGATGATATTGAAATACAAGTCATTTATTAAAGGCTCTGATGTACAAATTTCATTGGAAAATTATGTACAAAAATACAAATAAAGAACATGAAATTATGTAAATTCCCCATTTGTGTAGCCAAGTACAATACGCAGACCAATACCTATGTACCTTGACCTATGTACTTTGACCTATGTACCTTAATCGACCTTGTGGCTTCAATGTAGGCTATTCCATATTCATTATGTTCCTCCAAGCCTGTTGCTATGGTGAGGATGTTAGGGTCAAAGATGATGTCGTTGGGGTTGAAGCCAAGTTTGTTCACCAGCAGTTCGTAGGATCTCTTACAGATGGCTATTTTTTGGTCTACAGTGGTGGCCTTCATAAAATATAACAAGCTTTGTAACTGATACGCGAAATAGATTGGTGCATTTGATTTCAAGCAGGATCCCTACAGCCTTAAGGCCTGCAGCCCTTAGTAAGTTATGTACAACAGCTAAATAGATATGCCACATGCATGTACACCTACATGTACACTCTAAATATACCACATGTCACTTACATGTACCATATGAATACAATTACAATGTACATGTTATTTACATGTACTCAACACGATGTACCACATAAACAAGATTATGTACAATCTACTACATGAACACCCACATAAACACAATTATAATGTACCACATGAACACCCACATAAACACAATTACAATGTACCACATGAACACCCACATAAACACAGTTACAATGTACCACATGAACACCCACATAAACACAATTACAATGTACCACATGAACACCCACATAAACACAATGTACCACATGAACACAATTACAATGTACAGTACCAAATGTCACCACATGAACACAATTATACATAGTCTTTATGTACCACATGTCACATTCATATACTGCACTGCATGTACCTGGCCAATCTCATCCATGGCCATGATGACCACTGCAGCACCAAACCTCTTGACCAGACGAGCCTGACTTAGGAACTCCTCTTCCCCATCCTTCAGAGTGAGCGAGTTGACGATGCACTTTCCCTGGGCACACTTCAGACCCGACATGATCACTTCAAAGTTAGAGGAGTCAATGCACAATGGCACCTGTGAAAGGCAATATTGGTTGCTCAATATTATCTGGATATATCTGGATATAAGGTATCTTGCACCAGCCAAGATCAGTAATACCCTACATACAATCCTGACTTTGCAAAGCCAGTGAACTCAGATATGACATAGCTGATGTTGGAGCAATGTCAGGAGATGTGAGATTACTGACTTTGGCAATGTCTGGTTCTGTACTGATGAGGTTGAGGAAGTGAGCCATGGCTTTCTTCCCGTCCAGCAAACCTTCATCCATGTTTATATCCAGTACCTGAGCCCCCATCTCAACCTGTTCCTTAGCAATGCTCAATGCCTCCTATACAGGAAAATAACATTGAGAGATAACAACATGATGTTCTTGTCCTCATCTCGACCTAGTCCTTAGTTATGCTTGATGTGGACAAATAACATTGAGAGTCTGAGATTATCAACTACATGTTCTTGAAAAAAGGCTTGTCCTCTTTCTGAGTGACCTTCCACTGTAGATACAGAGTATTCACTCACCTCATACTGCCTCTTAGAGATGAGTCTGTTGAACCTCCTGGAGCCTGCCATATTGCAGCGCTCTCCGATATTGACAAAGTTGGTGTATTTGTTGATCTTCATCACTTCCAGGCCAGAGAGCAGAAGAGTGTCACTGAATAGGTTGGTTGGTGGCACACGAGGCTTGATACCCTTCACAGCTTCTGCAATGGCTCTACAACAGACAACAAAACATCTCCTCAACCACATCAAAGAAGGGGTGGATTAGAGACTGCTTTAATTAAGAGGCCTAGGAGTGAAGTAGGAATAGTAGTTCTGTAATATTGCTGTGGTTCTTGAGTTTGGTGATGGGTATGGGTAAGGGGTCACTTGTTGCTGAAGGTAGGGATTTAAGTTGGGTGATATGGTGGTTATTGAAATTAGGAGGGCTAGGAGTGATAGGAATAGTACAGCTAAACTTTATGGCTATCCCTACTTCACTTTTTATTTAGATTTGTGCTCACTTGTCAAAGAAAGGGTGGATTAGAGACTGGTTTACTTGTTTAATTAAGTCAACATTACTTTGGGGGAAGGGGCCTTAATAATTATTGGACCCGCTCCTCATTCAGGTATCATTAGTTTTGCACTTCAGAAAGTCCAAGTCAAGGAGTCAAACTCTCTCCCCTCACTTAACCATAATCATGTGCAGTGAATAGGTTAATATTATATAAGAAAGGGGACTGGGCATCTTATTAAGGGGAAATCCCTATGAATATTTACATACCTTATATGGTCAGGAGTACTTCCACAACATCCACCAACAATGTTCAACAGTCCATCTGCAGCAAAGGACTGAATGCCATGCATACATGATATCCTTTGTATGTCCTTGATTCAGGTACTAAATTTTACTTGGCAGGTATTTAGTTTTCACAAAAACACAGCCATCGATTCTTCATGCTAATTAAAAGAGATCTACTGATCTGTACAGTTATCTAGCTTGTGGTAATTTGTACCTAGCTGCTGTTAGCTGTAAATTAGGAATTCTAAAACTCTATATTGTTCTGCCATGTTAATAATAAATTGAGGGTAGATGCTGCTTGATACAATTTAAATTGCAAGTTTAGAAGGTTTTGTTACAATATACACACCTTCAGATGTTTAGACATTATTTCGGGAGTTTCATCATAACCTCCAAGGGCATTAGGCAATCCTGGGAATCAATATAAACATAGTATTGATCAAATTGCAGAGCTTATGATAACAGCCTGACACCAGACATATTCCAGCCAATATTGGCATATGTCTGGTCATTATTTGTTTGTCAGGACAAAAGTACTTGTCAAAACGCACACTGATGCAATGTCCAGTTAAATGTTAGGACCAACTATACTTTGTGGGGACATCATGTCCAGTCAATATCAATTTCTTATCAAAAGCGCTGATATCGAAGCAAACAGCCGAACATATGGATGGTTTTGTGTGGTGTAAGTACACTTCAATTAAATTAAAAAAAAACAACAATATTAATGATACACATTTCCCAGTAAGTTGAAAGCTCACTCAAAACAAGTGGTAATGGTCCAGTTATGAAGAAATAGAATAAATCATTAATTAATATCCACCCTAGTATAGAAATGGTATTGTGTCATGCCAAGCCTTAAGATCAAAGAAGCCACTTGAACTTACATCCCTCACCTATTAGGCAATTTGTATGGACTGACCTGCATTAGGATAGCACAAAGTGAAGGCTTCAGTATTACGAGACACTGCTTCCATATAAGGTCGCATCTCTACGGCTCCCAGAGCACAGTTCAAACCAACACTTGCAAAGAAAACAAAAAAAAACATCATTATTAAGCAAAGCATTATGGGGTGAGTGTGCGTGCCCAAGATTGTCACAAACTATATATAATCAATATTCCACCTAGTACATTTAGTCCCATAGACCAGTAGTACTTTAAAGTCCTCCCTCAGGGGATAGGACTAGCTATAAAGTCCTCCCCTTGGCTAAATAATGTAGTCCTCTTCCCCTTGGCTATAATATTACAAAGTCTTCTTAGAGTAATGCAATGAAAAGAGGAGATGACTATAGATATAGGTATTTCTTTGCTTGTGATACATAACCAGAAAGAGTGGTAGCTCTCTCTATGTAAAGATGACACGAATGCTGGTGCGCGCTGCATATAGACTAAAATTCTAGTTCACCCACTTAGACTTAACAAAAGCTGCTGTGAGTGATTATCCAGCCTACTAGAGCCTACTACAATGTGCAGACCAAGTTTCAGGACCAGAGAGCTTACCTCTTCTTCTCTATTGTTATTATTATTCATATCTCTCGAACCACTCAAGCTACAGCTATGACTTCTGGATAAATCCACTCCAAATTCTACAATCTTTTGTACTTGTCAATCTTTGACAGAGTCAATGTCCCTTACTTGTTATATGTACTAATAGTCATAACTAATTTCACTGTTCTAATTCAGCATCAACATAGGTTGTAAGTTGATGGTACAACCATGCTTTTTATGTAGATTTATAGCACCAAATGAGGATGAAATCGAACCTCCTGGCATCGTAGTTGATGTAGATGCCATACTATGATTTATTACATTGCAAGAATTACTGCTCTTGGATTTTCCAGCCAAAAGTGCTTATGTTGACCTTCATTAAGTCTTTAAGATAACAGTTCCTCTAAAGATGGATGCCCTGTCCGTTCCTGAATAAGTAGAAATCCGCTCCAGAATAAGTATTTCTCCTGAATAGTAAAAATCCCTCCCCAGTGTCACTCTCCCCTAACTACAGATCTACAGATTGTTGTATCCCCCCTACTTACGACATTGGTCTGGAGTGTCCAATGCTAACAAGGAAAGCTTCTGTAGTCTGTCCTGAAAGTGTACGACCACTTTTGTCAACTATCGTTCCTGACACCTAGTACAGTTGTGTGAAACAGTGAACACACACTATGTAAGTATGTACATTCTTATGCATTCATGATTCAAGCACTTACAAAGACTGGAACTCTTCGCATGCCACTGTCAAAGTGTTGATCAATTGCAAACAGAGCAGCCTGATAATATCATTAAAACTGTTTTGGTTATATAAGCTACATACACTCACTGTTTACCTTAGCATTGGCAGTGTCGAAAATGGTCTCCACCATAAGGATATCTATACCTCCTTCCACTAGTGCCTCAGCCTGCTCCCCATAAGCTGCTACCAACTCATCAAATGCTGTAATCAAGAAGTTAACACCCGTATGCATACACAGTGTTTAAAAGGCCAGAATTGTTGGGTAAAAGGGAAAAAAGTGTTCCTAACTACATAATATTAACTGATTTACTGATGTTTCTGTACTCTGGTTTCTCAACTGAAGGAGAGAGAGAAAGTGTCCTGTTGGTTGGTCCCATTGAGCCAATGGCAAAACGACGAATCCCTACGTCATTACCATAGTAACAGTGTACATAACAGTCCTATTGAGTGTTTACTTTCACTCTCATCAAGAGCAAGACTCATATTTCACTTATAGAATTCCATGCAGTACTATATACCTGTTTCTAATTCCACATCTTTGCAAGCCTTTTTTGCCAACTCAGCAGAAACCTTGTTTATGCGCTTTACCTGGAAGTAGCAACCACAGACATTAACATGCATGTAAGATAGGTAAAGCTCATTATACTTACGAGGTGCTGTGTAGCATAGTCAGACTGGGATACAGCAGTCCCATTGAAAGTGTTGGTCTCTATAAAGTCAGCTCCTGCGTAAAGGTACTCCTACACACCATAACATGTATAAGTGAAGTCTTGGTACCTCTTGTGTTGGACGGACCATACCTTGTATATCTCTGATATGATGTGTGGCTGAGTGAGGTTTAAAATGTCATTGTTCCCTTTGAGAAGCTTGTGGTGGTCTTTGAACTCTTCACCTTTTATAACCACACAAAAAACATAGACAATAGAGCATTTGCAATGCATCCTTTTACCATGCCAACAGTGGCCATTTTGGTGCACGATTAGTATTATGTTCTATGGAGATTATACACCACTGCTGGCATGGTAAAAGGATGCATCCAAATGCTCTATAGTATACCCCCTTGCCTGCATTCTATGAAGTTTCTACCCCTGGTTGAGAGGTACATGTGATGTCAGAAGCTTCCCTTTTATAATGTCTGAGCTTTCCCTATGCTCACTCACCTCTGAAGTCCTCCTCCTCGAGTCGTTTTGTCTGTAACATGGTGCCCATAGCACCGTCCATCACCATAATCCTTTCTTTAAGCACCTCAGCTATGTCCACTGCAATCCCATCTACATTATAACAAATGCATGCTTCAGTTTACTCTTAGGTGGGGAGTCACATTAACATATAGCATGTGAGGTCAATGTCTTGTTGAGCACATCAACACACCCTCCAATCCCGTCGAAGCTAGCATTAGTTAGGGCTAGCAGCTAGCTCTGAGTTAGCTAGTTAGTATCTATTGGATACCTGGGATGTTGGGAAAACTTGGTCGAAACATCACACCTGTTGCGGTAGCCATTGTCGGTGTCCTAGCTAGCCACGTGTGTTAATGACTCTAGCGCTAATTGACTCATGACGTGACGTTATTAATTATTGATCAATCGATATTGAATTCAGCAGCGATATTAAATCTTTAATTGATTTAACCCCATACATTCGGATTAAACGAGCTACTTGCAGTGCTACTTGCAGCTACTCAATAAGCTACTGGACTAAAATCTAGCTAAGTGGCATGGATCCAGGCAAGTGTAATATATCTAATACATTGAGGAAGGAGTATGAAGTAACCTCAGAGCATCTCACTTACTTCCATCAATGTAAAAGAGTAATATGATATTCAAGAAGAGGAATGATCAAAAAATATTAAGGATCCATAGCCATTACTGTCCTAAACGATAAAGTGCATTCTGTTCCAATGGTCACCATTATCCTCTATGCTAGTACAAACTATATATCACTATTCCTAGTTGAGGAACATTGTTTTCTAGAAGAGGAGTTGATTAAGGACCCATAGCCGTTACTCTCCAAATAGATAAGGTGCGTTCTGTTCCAATGGTCACCATTATCCTCTATGCTAGTACAAACTATATCTGCACTTGATGATCTATATCTCTATTCCTAGTTGAGGAACATTGTTTACTAGAAGAGGAGTTGATTAAGGACCCATGGCCGTTACTCTCCAAAAAGATAAGGTGTGTTCTGTTCAAATGGTCACCAGTATCCTCCATACCATATCTGCACTTGATGATCTATATTTCTATTCCTAGTTGAGGAACATTGTTTTTTAGAAGAGGAGTTGATTAAGGACCCATGGCCGTTACTCTCCAAAAAGATAAGGTGTGTTCTGTTCGAATGGTCACCAGTATCCTCCATACCATATCTGCACTTGATGATCCATATTTCTATTCCTAGTTGAGGAACATTGTTTTCTAGAAGGAGTTGATTAAGGACCCATGGCTGTTACTCTCCAAAAAGATAAGGTGTGTTCTGTTCAAATGGTCACCAGTATCCTCCATACCATATCTGCACTTGATGATCTATATTTCTATTCCTAGTTGAGGAACATTGTTTTCTAGAAGAGGAGTTGATTAAGGACCCATGGCCGTTACTCTCCAAAAAGATAAGGTGTGTTCTGTTCAAATGGTCACCAGTATCCTCCATACCATATCTGCACTTGATGATCTATATTTCTATTCCTAGTTGAGGAACATTGTTTTCTAGAAGAGGAGTTGATTAAGGACCCATGGCTGTTACTCTCCAAAAAGATAAGGTGTGTTCTGTTCAAATGGTCACCAGTATCCTCCATACCATATCTGCACTTGATGATCTATATTTCTATTCCTAGTTGAGGAACATTGTTTTCTAGAAGAGGAGTTGATTAAGGACCCATGGCTGTTACTCTCCAAAAAGATAAGGTGTGTTCTGTTCAAATGGTCACCAGTATCCTCCATACCATATCTGCACTTGATGATCTATATTTCTATTCCTAGTTGAGGAACATTGTTTTCTAGAAGAGGAGTTGATTAAGGACCCATGGTTGTTACTCTCCAAAAAGATAAGGTGTGTTCTGTTCCAATGGTCACCAGTACCCTCTATGCTAGTACAAACCATATCTGCACTTGATAATCCATATCTCTATTCCTAGTTGAGGAACATTGTTTTCTAGAAGAGGAGTTGATTAAGGACCCATGGCTGTAAAGATAAGGTGCGTTCTGTTCAAATGGTCACCATTATCCTCTATGCTAGTACAAACCATATCTGCACTTGATAATCCATATCTCTATTCCTAGTTGAGGAACATTGTTTTCTAGAAGAGGGGTTGATTAAGGACCCATGACTGTTATGTTCAGGTATGCTTGGTCACCAGTAT